>CM062653.1:60696852-61296852 GCA_031772095.1 Zeugodacus tau | reverse complement strand
GAATATAAATTTATAAGGTGCAAAGTCTTCTTAGCACTTCTTATTTCTTCAAATAAAATCCGATTCTATCACCAATCTATCCACTTTATCTAATTACCATCAACCGACCTCTATTATCCATGCGCGTTAAACATATTTCATCCATCATCCATTTAACGTCAATCGATAAATTCCGTCATCAACGGCAACTAATGCGGCAGTCACTTGTTAACCCCGTCTAATTCACCTGTCCGTCTGTCTGTCCTCTGTGGCTCTCTGTCTCTAAATGGCACAACCAACACCAGCAGCTGTTCGTGGCTGATAAGCTGTAAATACCAACAACCCAATTGCAAATTGTCGGAGGTAAATTGAAACCACCGTTACGCACGCATTAAGTAATCGCTGCAACACCACAGCATGTTGTTGCTATTGCTGTTGGCATTACTGTGACAACATCGGCACGCACCGAATGTGTAAGCGACTGGCGCTGGAAATTACTTTGGTTTCCAACACATTTTATAGACAATTAAGAGCATTGATTTAATAAAGTGAATGGTGTAGCATAGATCAAGTAAAAGGTTAGTAAAGAGACGAAAGATAAAAGTTATACCATTTAATGGTATAATGTACAGTTTGCTGTTAGGTAATCAATATAATGATAAACTGTTTGAAGATTAAACTGTTTGTATAGTTTACACTAATTGTTTTTAATACAGGATAATCTTATTATGTCAAGCTTTATTTTATGATATTAAATCTAGTTGTTTTTATCCTCATGTCTTTTCGAAATCACTGGTTTTATTCTTTGTCGCATCTTCGAGTTCATTTTATTCAATATTACTTCGCCTTTTCGCAAGTTACCGCAATTTCAGAAGTTTAGGTAAACCCATATCCTTCGCTATTAAGTTTATTTTTCAACTGAGGTGACTATCGTCTTCCTCTGTCACCAACATCTGGTTCTACGAGGGCTGCTATATATATTTCTGGCCTAATAATGAAAATAGGAATATTTATCAACGAAAATGGTTTTATTGTTTTTCAAAATATTCTCCATCAAGATTTATACACTTTTGCATGCGCTCAAACCAATTTTCGAAGCACTTTTTTTGAGCCTTCTTTTGAGCGATTGTCAAATTGTGCGAGATCCAACGAGAACAAACCTTTTTTACGGCCAGGTATTCATGCAATATCGAATGTATGCTGGTGGGAGAAATGCATAGGCATGCCTCTATCTGAAGGTATGTTACATGACGGTCTTGCATTATCAGTTCACGTACGGCATCGATGTTTTCTGCCACAACGGCTGTTTTTGAACGACCTTCACGGAATTCGTGTTTGAGCGAGCGTCGGCCACGATTGAATTCGTTGTACCAGTTTTTCACAGTGCTATAGGATGGTGCTTCATAGCCATACAAAGATTTTAGTTCATCGATGCACTCTTGTCGCGATAATCCACGTCGAAAGTTGTGAAAAATGATCGCACGAAAATGTTCACGAGTTAATTCCTTTTTTTGGCCGAGATGAATTTTTTAATTCCCTGTATATAAAACAATTCACGATTAAATGACAAAACGTTCTGAGTGATGTTATGCTAAAAAATGTCAAACTTTCCAATGGAAATGTCAGATTGCACCTGGCAACACTGAGTGTTGCCTATGCCAGAAATATATATAGCAGCCCCCGTATTCCTTTTCATTATATTCTATATTTCATAACCCAAGAGCCTCTTCATTAGATAATCGCATTGCATATAGTTCCCATGTCTTTCTGTAACCTCTTTCAGTACAAAAATATTTTTTCACAATTATATGAGGTGTGTTCAAAAAATAACGGGAATTTTTGATTTTTTGAAAAAAAACGAAATTTTTCGGCTAGTTCATTATTGTCGCCTACAAAATAGTCTATATTCGATATAATGCACTTATGCCAGTACTTCTTCCATTCGTCCAAACACCTCTCGAACTCGATTTTTGGGATAGCTTTTGGCTTTTTCGATTCCTCGTATGCTTGTCGACGGCTCCTTAAAGTTCTGTTTATTTTTCTAAACAGGAAAAAGTCTCACGGAGCCATGTCTGGCGAATATGGATGCTGGCGCATCGTTACAGTATTGTTTTTGGCCAAGAATTCACGAACAAGCAAAGAAGGTTTTTCTTACCATGTTCTAGAAATTAAGGAGTGTTTGGTGAGAGTCGAGCCCCAATCACGGTATGGTATTGATGTTTCAATTTTAATTCAATGTTTTTCAATTAAGAGACTTGATTTCTTAATCAACAGTAGTAGTCACTTATCATACTTTAGGTAAGTTATCTTTATAAATTTGTTCTAGAAACTAGGGATGAGGTATTAGGCATGTGTATCTCAGATATGCTAAACGATCACCTTAGTTTTGTCCATAATATTCAGAGCCAAAGACTAGGGTTAGAGGATTAAGGAAAACAGGTAATTTTTAAGAGTGGATCAAGATGACCTTAGAACCGATGAAAGTATGTAATTCTAACAAATAAGCTATTTAATAATAAACGTGAAGAAACCGATATCGGAGGAAAATAATCGATATTTCATATTCTGGAATTTTTGAAGTCCTGGAATTTCCGCTTAGAAATTTAGAGTTTCGAAAAGATTAACCTCTTCATTTAATTTTGACATTAAGACTGGTTTCAGTAGAGTACCAATCTTGCAATCTGTAGAATTCTAGCATCAAGCCAATCTCTCAAATAAAAACTTCAAATATTCCAATATTTTTCCCACAACTGTATTATTTTTTGGTTATAAATATGATCAGAAGCATAAAAAATAACGGTATATTTGTAGTACTAATTCTTTGTCACACATAAATGATAAAGAAAAATAAATATTCGTAACAAATATGTAAAGTGAAATTTGCATAGCCACAACTAGCACTCGCGCTTGTTGCCAAAAAGCCAAAATTTTATCACCTGCACAGCGTTTCATTTTCAATTTCAATTTTCGTTTTAGTTATTGCCCATTATTTGTTTATTTGCACATTGCTTGCCCAGCCGATTGGCAGTGGAGCGATATAACCTAAATAAATCAGTTTTAATTTCAATGTTATTACTTGCTATGTGGCATGGCATAGCATAGCATGAAATTTGCCAGTTGCTCACCTGACCTAGTTTGTTTTTGTTGCGTGCACTGACTGACTGACTGACTGAAATATGTGTACTTTTGTAGGTTATGAAAACTAAGTTAGGAATTTCCGCTGTTTTCAGGGGTCTAATGGTGATTTTGACAATTTTCTCTCCACATAGCAGATAGTTGACTCTAGAAAAACACACGGTAGTTTTCAATACATTTTGAAAATTGTTTGTGTACCTCGATTTATTTCGTTAACCTCTATTTTCATCACATATGTATATCAAGACATTCCAGTTTTGCTCTTTGATTTTCTGTGTTGATTTTTCAATTTTTTCTTTTTCTCTCAAGATCTCCTCTACTATAATATCCTCTATTTACCGTATTTCCCTGCTGCCATTTGATGTCGTCAGTGTTTATTTTCGTATTTTACGCTTTATTAACGACTTGGCTTTCGTTGCCTCAAGGCAATCTTCCTCATTTTGCTATAGTTTCATCAACACGCTCCTCTTCGTTCTTCTCCTCTATCATTGCGTTCAAAATTTCGCATCAAATAATTTGCATTTATTTCTCTAATGTTTGAACTTGTATCCCGACGACTGCCGGTTGGAGATCATTTATTTTCATTTGTCACCAACGTCATGCGCTTGTGAGACGTACGTATATACTGTATAAATATATCTGTCAGTTGTCAGCGGCGTGGCTTTTCTCAGCGGTCCGCCATGTCTTCTGTTTTCCGTTGAAAATTTTGTGTATTGAGATTTGTTTGTGTATTTTAAGTGATTTTTGGCTCAAAATTCATAAACAAATTTTGCATTTTTGAACAGCTGCTTATATATTCCTTTATGCATATGGATATTTATACGCAATCTTCATATACATATGTATATTCATTTCTGCTTTCATTTATTATTTTATAAGATCATTAAGACTTTGCGCTAATTTTACACATAGCGCGGAATGAGAGCTGAAGCATTAGGCGGAAAGCATGATTTTTCTTTCCACAACGCGAGTTCGTTCCATTTTAGTTCGGCAGAAACGTGAATGTCATGTTGATTTATAATTTAAACCCTCGATTTCCATTAATAAGCAAATAATAGTTCCCTTTCTTCTAATTTTCATTTTATTTTAAGAAAAATTTCATTATAATTACAAAGGTTTGGGTGTATCATTTAAGAAGTTATACTGGTCCCAGAACATTCTGACAAATATTGAGAATTTATTTTGCGGGTAAGGAAAGTGAATCTCTCTCCCTTTATTTTTAATTGAGTGTTAAACAAAAGTTTGTATATTGACATTTTGATACAAAATGGCGGCTACTGAGTCTATCTTCGGGATCATTCTTTTCAAAATCTGAGGCAAAATAAAAAAAATAGATTCGAGGTTTCTTACTTTTTTAAATAAAAAAGCACATTTGGCATTAATTTTTTAAATGTTATCTCTTTCACATCTGTTGTCCGCGGCTACGCCTCAGATTGTCCATCCGTTGAGTCCAATTTTCGATGAATTGTTCGAGCATTTCGAGTGGTAACTAGCGCATGACATGTGTGATGTTTTACTCAATGACCTGAATCGAAGTCTGTATAGACTTTAGACTTTACATATTCCCATAGGAAAAAGTGTAACGGTGTGATATTACATGATCTCCGTGGTCAATCGATAAAACGTGATATTATCTGCTCACCGAAGTGTTCTCTCAATAAATACATTGATTTCTGTGATGTATGGGAAGTGGCGATGTTGAAAGCAAATTCCGGCGAGATCACGAACTTCCATTTCAGGCATGAAATAATCGGTTATAATGGCGCGATAATGGTCGCCATTAATGGTTGCGTTCTCAACGGCATCATTTTGAACAAATATGGACCAAACAAATCAGACCAAACCGTTGTTTTTTCGGGATAAAATGGCAGCTCTTGAATCTTTTCTCTTGCTCTTCGTCCCAAATCCAGCAATTTTGTTTGTTTATATATACATTGAGCCAAAAATGGGTCTCATCGCTGAACAGCATTTGACTTGAAAACGTCGGATCTTCTTGGAATTTTTCATGAGTCCATAGAGTGGAGTCGAGCAACTTCAGTTCTTGCACAAGCTGTATTTTGTACGCTTTCAATTTAAGATCTCGTGGTAAAATGTGGAAAGCTCTTCCACACGTCAGTCCGAATTTCAGCGAACGCCGCCGAATAGACTCTCCACGGTCTTTGCGTACATTCTCAGCTGCGGCTGCTATATTTTCCTCACTGCGTGCTGGTGGTCGTCTATTCGATCGAATATTATTCAATAATGAATGCTGGGGCTCAAGATGGGTGATGGATGATTGCGAATAGTACGCTCAGAACATGTCCCAGTTGCTTTGGAGTTTCCTGAGTAGTAAAAAGTTATTCGTTAATTAAGTAATTATTTAGGTTACTTTCTTCGAAGAATAATCTCTGTATACTACAGCTCTCTTTCCTTATTTGATGAAATAAGGATCCCTTATTTGCTTTTAATATTTTCAAACTCAGTCTTTTATTTTAATATCAGTTTTTAGCAATATTCTGGGTTTCTCACAGTTTATAAAAAAAATATTTTCGAGTCGAACTCGCGTTAAACTTTTTTAAAATAATTATATTTGTTGTAACACAGACGACTTTTTACGACACAATTCCATGAAAGTGAACTAAAGTGTGACAACTTCCGTTTTCACTCAAATAAAAAATATTAAGTAACTCCAGTGTTTACAGTCAGAGTCACGCCTAAGTAACAATCAGCACGCCTCAAGAGTCGTCTTTTAGTAAATATATGCATATTTGTACATGATTATGGCTTAACCATATGCACCTAAGCAAGTACACACCTTCGCAGTTCATAAAAATATATTTATTTATTTTCTATTATTTTTAAAGTAAATAAGTTACATGGAGAGGCGTTTTCATGTCTCGCCGAAAACTTTCACCGCAACGCAACCCAGCGGGAATAAGTATTAGATTTGTGACAAACATACATTTTGTTTTTGCAATTATACTTTTTTTCAAATCTCTCAAAGAAACGTATTGCGCATGCGCACACACCAGCACGCCCGAGAGTCGCAAAGTTTGCTGTTTGCACTTGAAATTCAATACGGCACAAATATTTGTGAAAGAAAAAACAATAACAACAACACATTTTATTGCACCCAAGCATCATATTGTCCACCGGTGACCGCTGGCATACGATGTAAAGATTTTTTCGACCGTTTCCACGCAGCATAAGCAGACCAATTGTACGTTACTAACATAAAGGCCTAACAATGTGGCACGTTTGTGCTGCAACATGATCAAAAGTCCCGCGTTGTGGCATAACTGCCACATGTTGCATATTGCATGCCGCCACAGCAGCAAATAATTTGTCCAACGGCACAGTGGCCACAATTGTTTATTCAATTTGTATGTATGTGATGTGTATTTATAACCACGCTTTGCTCCACTGAGATGAAGCCATTGTCGCTGTGGAACCTTGTCGTTGACACACGACAGCAGCTGCGCGCTTGTGGCAAGTAAAAGGGAGCAAGCAGCGCAAAACATCAACAACAACGTATGGGTGACAACAACAACACGAGCATTTGCCTTTGCTAACAACACTATTTCACTCACTTGTTGTCCATGGTCAGTGGCATGTTGCGCTTGCTGATCTTGTAATCGCCTTTATGTACGTGTATCTGTGTGTTTACGCCGCAGGTGACCAATTGCTTAAATGAAAGGAAAAGTTGTGCGGATGCTTAGCCAGTGTTTTGTTTTTGTTGTTTTTTCTCTGGGTGCAATCACCTTTGCGCTTGATCGGTGAGTGTAATTAATATGAAATCTGAACCTTGTGACAGGTAACGGTAAAATTCCAACGTTGTTGTAATGAAGCATTTTCATAAAAGATTTATGACTTTTAATTAAATAACTGAGATTTTTTTCCTTATTTTTTATATAATTGATTGCTTCAGCAGTATTAATCAAGACGGCATTGTTGAAGCTGTAATTAAAGCTTACCGCATTAGTCCCATAAAATATGTATATACCTGCCAGTATTTCGAAGAAACTTAATTTCTACAACTTTAGAAGTCCTGTCTTGTTAATATTTTCCATTTTACAACACTTCCATTTTTCACTTTCAACTATCTTGAACAAACCAGAGTGATCCTTTTTAGATTATTAAACTGACATTGTTATCGGTACTAATGTCATAAATACTCTCTGAGGGTTTTTTTTTTAAACCTCACATATGTTTTCTGATCCTTGTTCTCTATTATATATAATACAAATTCCGTGCTTATTATTCAATCTTAAGAACTCATCATTCCTTACATTGAAGCCGCCGAAATCTTAAATAAATTAAACACTTAAGTTCAACCCACACCAGATTAGTCAAAAACGTCTTTGACTAATAAGACATAAAAACTTATTTTGCTCTAGTCCAAACCAAACGAATTTCCGTTTTTGACTCGTCTTGTCCGGTATGTGTTTTCACATATGAAGTTATGGAATGTTGTCGTATCAGACAAGAAAATATGTATTAACTAATCCGGTGTGGGTTAAACCTTAAAATTACACTTGTAAGAATCAAATCTGTTCCAACGGCGTGTAAATTCTTTCCAGTTCATAAAAAGTCAATATTTTCCTTCAGTTGTTCAGTTCTGCGGAGATACCATTGAACTTCGCGTCGACTTCGGATATATCATTCCAATGCATTGAGGTCCCATTTCTTTTGCTCAAACTGTTCCCACAATTAGATGGTTTTTCGTTGAGAATAAATGCTACGTCTTCAACCATATCTTATAGATGAATTTAAAGACGCCTTATAGAGAAGATCGTCAGTCGAAAGATGATAATTTCTAGAAAACAGTTCGTCTTATACGACTTTGCAGTTCCTCAATCTTGAGACTAGTTTTTATATGAAGAAAGAGTTGAATTCATAGATAGAGGGTAAGATATTAGTTCGTTTGAGATCGGTAGCTGTATCGAGAAGTTTCGACGCTTTAAAATAGAGGTTATGAAGCATTACGAACTATACTACCGAAACAAAGAGTCCTCGACTATAACGCAATGAGACAAAGTGATTCCATAGTATTTCTTGAGATATTGTAGGTATTTATTCACGATAATGTGTGGAACTTTTGGCGATATACCTTCCAATCTTTCATTGGTTATGTCTTAATTAGTTCCCTGCTCCCCGCAGCTTGAAAAGTGAATAAAAATGCTATAAAATCAATATATTGTACATAAACAATCTTCAGATAGTAATTTGTACTGACCATTCATAAAATCATTCACTCCAAGAGAACACTGAGAACACTATCCCTCCTTCAAAACCGCTCCTTATGTTTTTCTTTAAAATTTTGTATATATTTACAACTGTAAATACTCGAACTGAGTAAAGTTAATTAAAACACAAATCGAAATGTCGACAGGAGTATGGAGAATGGAGAATGTAAGCAGTCTTCAACTCACTACAGTTGTTTACTAATTTAATTGTTGTTGTTTTTTTTTTCTATTTTTAATTTCAAATTTATTTTGATTAAAAATGAATGCGCTGAGAGAGCAGTGGTTTCTTTTTTGAGATTGTGCTAATTAATTGAAGAGCCACGAAGACTTATACCTCAGCATACATACATTGGTCCAATGAAGATATTTTCATAAACTCAAAACAACAGAACATTTTTTTAATAAACCGCTATCATACATACATATTTACAGATCTACATTATGCCATGAGCTTTTACTAATTTTTCTCAATTGCCAGTCCAATCTTCTCTGTTTTTTTTTTAGTTTTTCTTCTTATTTCCAACAAATTGAATTGAATTGTTTTGAAATTTCTTGGACTATCTCCAAATTGGCATTTGTTATTTTGCCAATGCGCAAAAGCTTAAGCGAGTTGAAATACAAACACATTAACCTAATTTTTCTTCGCATTACTGCATATTGATTTACCGTTTGCTTGTTTTTTTTCACTCAAACACAAAACCACAATGAGATCAGTTTCTATCTCGTCTCCAAAGCAATTTAGTTACAAATACATGTGTGCATCTAAACAGGCCGGGCATGACGCACTCGTAAGTACTTATGTGTAGATACCAAGGTGCATAACTGCATTCATTCGTGTGCCACTACTTATGGCAAATTTCCAATAGGCGCAGCTGGAATAGTTTTTCTAACCACAAGAAAAACCGCAAAATTATTAAATTTCCATTGTTCGCATTTATGCATATTTGATTATTTTATTTTTAGTTTAGTTTAGAAGCTATCGTTGTGGGGATAGACTGAGCTTTCCTTAGTCATTTGCTGAGTAATAATAACCTAGAAAGTCGATAACTCATACTAGTCTTGTTAAAATTTTTTCATTTAACTTTTCTTAGCTTTTTTAAACCCTTTTTGATTTAATGTAGACTTTAATTTGATAATATAGTGCCTAGGAGCTTTTTAAGTGCTTTCTCAGTTCTTCTTCTTAACTGGCGTAGAAACCGCTTACGCGGTTATAGCCGAGTCCACAACAGTGCGCCACGCATCTCTCCTTTTGGCGTTTTGGCGCCAATTGGTAATACCAAGTGAAGACAGGTCCTTCTCCACCTGGTCCTTCCACCGGAGTGGAGGTCTCCCTCTTCCTCGGCTTCCACCAGCGGGTACTGCATCGAAAACTTTCAGAGCTGGGGCACTTTCATCCATTCGAACAACATGACCCAGCCAGCGTAGCCGCTGTCTTTTTATTCGCTGGACTATGTCTATGTCGTCGAACAACACATACAGCTCATCATTCCATCTTCTGCGGTATTCGCCGTTGCCAATGTTTAAGGGACCGTAAATCTTCCGCAAAACCTTTCTCTCGAAAACTCCTAGTGCCGTCTCATCGGATGTTGACATCGTCCACGCTTCTGCACCATAAAGTAGGACGGGAATGATGAGGGACTTGTAGAGTTTAGTTTTTGTTCGTCGAGAGAGGACTTTACTTTTCAATTGCCTACTCAGTCCATAGTAGCACCTGTTGGCAAGAGTGATTCTGCGTTGGATTTCAAGGCTGACATTATTATCGGTGTTAATGTTGGTTCCTAGGTATACGAAATTATCTACAACTTCAAAGTTATGACTGTCAACAGTGACGTGGGAGCCAAGACGCGAATGCGCTGACTGTTTGTTTGATGACAGGAGATATTTCGTCTTGTCCTCGTTCACCACCAGACCCATTCGCTTCGCTTCCTTATCCAGGCGGGAAAAAGCAGAACTAACTTTTCTTTCTCAGTTATTCACCTTTATTTTGAAAGCTCTTTCGGTGAGTCCTGAATCGATTCATAGAAGTTCGTTTTCAAATCAAATGAATAATTAAGGCATTAAAGACATATATCGTCTGAAAAAATGTGGAATTTTTCGATTTAAAGCTTGATTGAAATTGTGGCTCCATCTTCATATAAATTTTCAATTTAGAAAGTTTTTCGCTTTTCATCTTATTTCTACAGTTTCAAGGTAGTACATTTTTCAATATGTCTGTGATGATCTTGATCCTCAGGTCAGGTGAGTTTCTCTGAACCCTTCAGTATAAAGGCAATAGTCGATAGTTTGTCATATTTGTTCGATTTTTATACAAAAATTCTTCATTTCAAATTTTTTATATGTTCGAGATTTATTTAGTTAAACATATGTGATTTGAAATACAATTATTTCCTACATCATTATTTAACTTTTCCAACTGTTTTTGCATTATCTAATATTTTCTATGATTTTTCCTATTTCGTAACTACTACTAATTACATATAATTACAACAAAATTGAATTTCCAATATTTTTTATACTTAATTGCAATACTTATACTGTAATCAGTGTAATTAACGGTGAAATGCTTTCGTCTCAATAAAGCGCCAATCAAACTGAATTGAATCATTGAAAATTGTGTTTGTAATCAATTTTCACGCAACGAAAGTGTGAGAAACGTAAGCGCCGTGAGAGTTTATTTTCAGTTGCTGCGATTTTCTTTGCACCGGAAAATAGTCAAGCGTAATAGTTGGAAACCGCAAATAAAAGAAAAAGTTGTGATTACTTCCCAATGTGGTAATATGCTGGAAAAAAGTAAAGCTTTCGGACACCGCTACCAATGTATCTCGTGTATACCCCATTTTATTTTAATTAGTGGGTTTGATCAATTTTTCGAAAAATATTATTTTATGTCATGTTTCCTTTCAAATCATCAAGATTTTCTAATTAATTTTTATCCTCAGTGTTGTCTCATAATTTATATCATTCAACAAGAACCTCGAGGTATGAAGCATCTATCTGTTGAGAATGGGTGAATTCAAAAATCTTCGTATCAAAATGTTTTTTAATGATTTAAATCTCACTTTCCTCAGATTTATTTGATTGAGCCTTATCCGTCTTAATTATGATCTGTATCAATTTCACTAGATCACTTTCTCGCAGAGCTTCAGCAAATATATTCACTTTTTAATTAAACAATTTTCAACACAACTCTCAGATAAAAATCCCGTTATAAACTATAATATAGCGATTAATTAACAACAATTAATATTTATTGATATCTTCTTCTCACGCGTGACAATTGCACCTGTAACACTTACATAACCTCCAAAGACGATTAATCAAAAAATAAAGTTTGTAAGTCAAGCTCTCGATGACCTGTTGCTAACAGATTACATGTGTAGCTAATGAATAATGATGCAGCATTTACGCTCACAGGCATTGAACTCCCATTCAGACATTGATCGTCAAATGTTCAAATCGATCGTCACGAAAGTCAACACCAACATAATTACAGTCTTCATTCTATACTTTTCTTTTATAATCAATACGCGTCATCATCATGTTTGAAACATAATATTTACATCATTAAATTTTCGAAATTATTATAACGATTTCTTTAGTTCCGCTCATCACTTTCTTCTGTTTACCTAATTGAGGCATGATCAATTCGCAACAACAATAAAGCAGCAAACATTTGAAGCATGTTTACTTTTATGAAAAACAATTTTTTATGCTTTCGATCATACTTCAAGTAAATATATATTTTTTGAATTTTTTTCTGCTGCATGTTTTTTTAAATGCTTCATTAATCTTATGAATTCAATTAGCAGCAGCAGCGCCAGCAGCGAGCAAAATCAGTGGCGTTTATGTTTGTGATGTTTAATGATTTGAAGCGCGCATTCATTTCATTTTCATTTTAAAGTGAGGTTATGCGAGGTATGTTCAAAAAATAACGGGAATTTTCAAATTTTTCAATTTCAAAGATGCAATTTTCAGCTGTATTCCTTGCTTACTTTGTCTGTATCAACCTATAAAGTTAGACCTGTTTTGATGAGCTTTGCGATTTTCGTTTGTTAAAAGCTCACACTTTGGTGCTTGTTCGGGAATTTTTGACCAAAAACAAAACTGTAACGATACCCCAGCCTCCAGACTTCACTTCGTGTTTTCCTATTCCTAAAAATAAAGGGAACTTTAAAGGCCCGTTGTTTTATAAGCAAACGAGAGAGATATCGCTGAGAGAAGTAAAGGCTATGAGAAGTGTTTTGATGATTCGAAGAAGCGCTAGCATAAGTGCATAATATCGGCTGGAGACTATTTTGAAGTCAACAAGATTAATGTAGACGAATTAATAATTTTTTTTTTAACGAAAATTCCCGTTATTTTTTGAACACACCTCATTTTTTTGCTTACTTAATTTTACCCAAATATTTGGTTTTATGAATGAAGTTGCTGGCTGTCAGTGAAAGTTGTTGAGTTAAACTGCAGCTTAGCTCAATTTGACCTTAATCTTGGCGTGTATTAAAAAAATATTTCTATTTAGTGTCCATTGAACTTCAAAATATAGCGATAAAAAAATTTTAGATAATTTCAAATTTTATAGTAGACTATGAAACCGTAACATTTTTATAGGGATGCCAGATTAAAAAAAAATAATTTTTTGCTATTTTTTTAAATTTTTTTTTCTTACAAAGCAGTTTGCTTTTAACCATTTTAGTGTGATTTTATTTGCATATAAGAGGAAGTATTTATGGGTACTTATATGTCACTAAAAATTTGTCACACCAGTGAAAGTTTGTTTACAAAATAACTGTAAATTTCCTGCTAAATATTGTAATGGCTTGTCAATAACTCACGACCCATAAAAAACCTAATTTTACATGCATACCAAGAGCTAATATTCACTGGTAAAATTTTACTAAAATTTGCAAAAGTTGTTTATTTTAATTTTCGTATTTCTACGAGAAAGTTGAAGCGCAAAGCAAAGAAATAAGCGCTTGTGTGCGCTAAGGAATTTACAATGCAAAAAATCATAAATAAAAATTTATTTAAAAAAAATACCAAAAAAGTCGTTACTTCAATTGCATTTGGTATTGATTGAATTTACGACGTTTTTTGTTGTTGTTGTTGCTGCAATAAATCTCTTTTGTCTATTTACGTTGTTGTTGTTGTTGTTAGTCAATATGCGGCCATTCGTTTGTGGCCGCTTGAATAATGTCGACACGTGATTTGCTTGTCAATTAATTGCTGCGGCTCAAGCAAGATATGACAACAATAAACAATGCATTTTAAACAACAATAACCATACAAATAGCCACACGCATGCCAAGCACATCAGTTTTTTAATGCTTATTCCTGAAATCTCTTATCTTTCGCGCCTTCTCTGTTGCGCATACGCGAACGTTTTCATTTGTGTTTGTTTTGGCAGCTAATTTTAGATTTCGGGATCCCGAAAAATTCAGAAAAAAATTCGGGATTCATTTTATTTTTTTCTTCTTCATGGTGAATATGATTCAAATATTAAAATTTTTATATTTTGAAGGACTTAAAAATTCAGGATTCCGAATCACGAAATTCGGGATTATTAAATTTTAATTCTTACATAGTAAACTAAGTAGAGAAATTAATTATCAAAATAGCAAGAAAAGTCCCATCCCGAAAGTACCTTTTCTAAAATCCCGAAATCTATAAAACCTTCGGTATTCACTACCTTACAGTTTACCTGCAAATATCCGCCTATTTTACACGTCACATCACATCACACTTTGACGTCGGCTGTCTATTCGCTAGCCTTGTGACGTTTGATAATGGATAATCATTAAAGGCATTTTATGCATTTAAATATATTTTATTGATTGTAAAAATAAACCGATTAACTCGCGCGCATAAAATAATGAAAAAAGAGTTTAAAGCGCAGCGGATTTCATATTTTCGATTCGTTAAAATATATACACGCACCACAATTAATTCCAAAGGCATACACTTTTTATTTAAGCACAGCGAATTAGTGAAAAAAAAAATAAAAATTAACTTAAACGTAGCTTCACCTCTTCATCTATACACTTCTTTCGCCTGCATTGCAACGCCCAGAACGTGACATATTAACTTAATAGCTTCTAAACAGTGTAAAGCAAAGAAAGTAGCGGCAAGCATTAGGGCCAAAATGCCAACAAGTGATTTGAGTTTATGGGCATTTCTTAGTTATCGACACAAATCATACGCATAGCATACCGAAGTTCTATTATATACAAAGTTTTTTATATATCTCAAGCCCAAGCTTGTTGGTTCTCCTTCTGAATACTTATGTTGCACCTGTGATTTGAGTAGATTTGTGGCACGTATGTAGTTTGGATAGGTTAGTAACAATTTTAAGGCGTGTTCAGTATTTGTATGCAGCATGGATAGTCAAACTATAGTTTTATAGTTATTTTGTGTCTTCAGTGAAGTTCAAACCCGCGGCTATGTATACTTTTTCCATATTTCATAAAAATCTATGTACATCATGTAAATATATTATTAGTGTTAGATGCCAGTATGGTTCGAATTGAATCCTAAAATCCGAGCATTATAATGTCTCTTGTCCAGTTTTGTCAATAAATCCTGTTATTTTATGAAAATTTTGTTGGTTCCTTGTTGCTTCCTTCATTCTTAGGTTCCTTGTTTTCTTAGTGCTAAGGCATTTTCTAACTAAACTCCGAATCTGCTCGTCGGATCAGTGCAGGTTCTGTGATTTGGCAGCGGAGACACCTGTGCATCTACTCCTTGACTGCCCGGCGATTGCGGGGAAAAGGAGTCAGGCAATGGGGTCTCTCTATCGCCAAAGGGAAAGTATTGCGTCCATCAGCACTGTATTAGTTTTCTTAAAGCGACTGGATTGGATGGTATTCTGTGATAACAGGAGAGGGCACAATAGACCTTAGGTCGCTGTGCGTTCCACAACTCTTAATCTAATCTAATCTAGTCCAACCTCAAATGCTTACGTATTTTATTGTCACGTAGAACCTGCAGTATCTAATATTATGTGTAATGTACATCAAAACGGTCTACTCAAAGGCGTTCCGAGAGCTTCATTATTTCCATTTCAAAGTTTAATGCAGTGTTGAGGCTGGAAGTGTGAATTACAACTACGCATAAAAGGGTCAGTCCCGTTTTCTGTTCAACATCAATCTTTTTCCATTTATAAGTCTCTCTCAATATTTTATAGTATCAGAACCCATTTGGCAAGGTCCAAAATGAAGTCCTATTCTTTAAGATCTAATGTTGAGTGGTTTACCTCTGAAAAGAGATCATAAATGATGTCAGCTGTTTTTGAACAACCGAGCAGTTGCTTTTACCAGTTAGAAGTCCATCAAGAAGTAAAGTATTATCTATCTAAAACAAATCCCGAAGTTAATTCGTCTCCTAAAATCTTTCTTCGCCTTACTCCATTATGTTTATATAAACCCTTTATCACCTGTCTTGTTTTCAAGATCACGTCCGCTAATCAGAACGCGAACCTAATGTGAACTGTTGCATGCAGCATTCCTCATGCATAATGTTTACAACGTGAAAATATTTCATCTGTTCAACTGCTTGCCATTGTTAGTGCAACGTTGCTGAACTTTAAAGTACGCAGAATGCATATTCGCCTTACATACCGTTAAATAAAGTTATGTTAAGCTATGCACTAAATTTAAAGCATTTTTTCTGCTTTCTTTTTGAGGAAATTACTCAATTTGCTACGACCTTGCACTTGATTTGATAATTCACGACTATTTTCCAAGCGTTGTAGTACTTGACTTAATATTTCCGGAAGAAACGAATCAGAACATAGACGAATAGTTAGACTTGTGAACTCTCAAAGTATTATGTAATATTTATATGTATGTAAGCTTCTATAGTATGCCAGTTTCTATAATATTCTCAACTAAATTTTCTTTCTCTTTTCTCTTTCCAGGTAAGTTCCATTACTTGTTTACAACAAATATATTTACTTATTGATCAACTTCTATTAATGCCCGTGAGTAAGTCAAATCTATATTACGGTACAATATCCTGCAAGTTTTATTTATTTAGGATAAGGAAGGAGAAACCCAAAACCAGGCCACACAAACGTTGAGTCAATTTTCGCATAAAAATTATTGCGAGCACCATCCTAGATTCCTTAGCGTATGTGTGACTGTGTAATGAGACGCCAGCAATTATGTATTTACTTGTGTGCGGAAATGACGTAATCGTCAATCACTTAGTGCCTTTAAGTATCACTTCCGTTGTTGTTTGGCCTAAATTCGCTAAGCAAACATGTTGATTGCATTTTCACACAATAAACGAGAGGAAGAAGGAGGAGAAGGAGAAACAAAAGTACGCGTTACGCAGCAGTTAAATTGCGAACTCGAACGAAAATTTTCCGATAATTGCTTACCTACAATGACTTCCTTGTTTTCCAATCAATTTGAAAGGATATTTACTTTTATTTGGGTTTTGCTTCCTTCTCTTTTATTGCTTTTCGTTTTTGACATTTATGTCGACGCCACTTCACTTATTTTCGTACTCAGCTGGGTAGTAAAAATTTAATTGTTTTGGCGAGGAATTCTTTTGTATTTCCTAAGAGATATTTTTGTTTTTGATTGCATTGGTTTTTGGACTGAATAATTACTCTGATCAGAATACGATATATTTTTTAATGAAATATAGATATATACTTTTTCGTGAGCAGGCTAATATTGCCATTATAGCGATGAAAGAATTTTAAGATCTAAGAGTGACCGGAAGTTTCAAAATTATAATATTAGTTATATGAGAGCTAAGGGGAGTATTTACCCAATTTTGCCTATATTTGATATCGAAGCAAATTATTATAAGGAAAATATTCCCCCTGAACTTCTATATATCATATGAAAGAATTCAGTCATTTTTATGTTCAATATCTGGAACCTTGAATAGTTATAGTCCGTATACTGTATTGCTTACGAATCAGTGGGGAATCAAAATTGTGTGGAATATAGGTGTGGTTTTGAATCGATTTCGCACACTTTCTATCCGTACTAAATCATTATGTACTAAATTTCGTCGAAATCGGTACAGTAGTTCCTGAGATTGTTAAGACTTTGACCTAAAAGTAGACGTCGCCACGCCCACTTTTAAATTTTTTTATCAAGAGTGGTTGCAACCGCTGGGCTTACCATAGATTTGCTTGACGACCTCCAATCTTCAAAAAAACACCTAAACCCTTGCTGAGAGCTCGCTTATTTCCCTCTCTATTTAATTGGCTCCATATTTTTGCATTTGCATTACCTGTTTTTTTATATTTCGCGCACCAAGTGTCAACATTACCTAAGAAATGCCATCGGCGGCGACAGCAGCCACTACTAGTTAAGACAAACATATAAATAAACTCTATGCAGCATTGATGACGCGACAGCAGCCACTACTAGTTAAGACAAACATATAAATAAACTCTATGCAGCATTGATGACGCGCCTAACGATCTTTAGCCTGTCTGCCGCAAGCCTGTGGCACGCATGCGCAGACAACGCGCTCACCGTGCTCAGCAGTAAAAACGCATTAGCGCGTCGTCCAGCCAGAAATGCTGAAATATTATGAATATACGCACACCTTAAATGGCAGCAGACGCATTACCAGTTACCAAGCATTGTGCAAAGTAGTCTGTAAGTATTTCTTATATTCAGACATTCAGCAGCACAAAACCATTAAGAAATTGAGTGAGATGTTCAGGTTGACAATGATGTTTCTAAGATTGATTTGATTTTTCGTTTAAGTGTCTTTTTTGTGTAGTGTCTGTCGCGCTATTAAATTGTTAGTAAATAGATAGACTTTAAAGGTCACTTGGGGAACTACTCCTTGAAATACACACTTTTTGATTTCATTATATTTTAATGCTTTCGCTAAAGTAGTCTGTAATACGCAAAGATTCCTACTTTCGGATAAAATTCTCCATTCGGCAAGTTGCTTTTAACATGTTCATGAAGATAACTCAGATTCGACAAATTAACCTTCCTAGTACTATATTTATAATGCCATCTCCAAAGCCATCTCTGTCAAAAAATTTGGCTTGAGGAATAGAAACAGAATTATTCAGTTAAAGGCAAGACAAACGAGTAATTTGTATATCCTTCTAGTGTAGTATAGCTTCTTTCTATTTAATCTGTATTATACATTTACTTGTTCGATTGGCCACTGTCCGTTAATCGACCTATAGAAGATGACTAATAAGAGACAATATGCGATTTTTATTGTTGAATTCTTACGTGGAGCAAGGCATTAATCCAAATATATCAAAATATATGAGTAATTAGTCACTATTACTTAACACTAGTCACTGAAAATATCAATTAGAATACGATCACATGATCAGAGTGTGCATCACTTCAACAACACTTGTATCCAACTAGTTCATAATCCAAAATTGAGTTTGGCATTATTTTAACAGCTTGCCAAACACGTGTTTTTCAAACAGAAATTGCACCAATTATTCCAATATTATTCTGAATAATTTTTGAAGGTCGCTCTGTTTTTATTTTTTAATATTTTTTTTTAGAACAGATTTTGTTAGTGCTTTCTCAAAAAGCCGAAAATGAAATATCTATCCAAAAACAAAAACAATATTTATTTCACACTGAATGCTCGAAAAAGAGTCTGTGTGTGTCTGCTACAGTGGTCGCCAAGAAATTAGAAAATTTTAGTTTCCAGTGAATAAAAAAAAATCGAAAATAGTGTTTTCTGTTTTTGGAATAAATACTAAATTAAATGTTAGTATCTATACGGGAAACATATTTTTTTTAGAAATTTCTTATATGTATATTTCTTCTTGGTGGCACTTTCTATAGTTGATATTACAAACAAACATTCGCTTGGAGCTGCCTTACTGCTTCTAAGGTTTGGCACGTGATATCTAATTATATTTATAACTTTTTATAAAAGAATAAAAAAAATTTTGAAAAAAAAATTTAATTTAATTTTTAGGGGAAGGAATAACAAGTTTTAATATCTCTGTGTTCTACTTTAACATCTTCTTCTGTATCTCGTTTATTTTGTGCTCATGAATATGTGAATATTTATATAGTTCTGTTTTCCGTTCATACAACGGCACATTAATTTATTTCCTCCGATTAATGAAAACCGTATGGTAAAAGCCATTTCTTTGCTGAATTAACATAATAAATATGACTTAATATTTTCTAAATAAATTGTCTAGATATTAGCTCTTGTGAATATATACCTACATATATACATATCGAGGGGTATTAATAAATATTTATAAATTAACATATACATATATATTTCAATGTATATTAAGGAAATCGTAAATTAAAAAAAATAATTGCAAAATTTTGTTAAGAAACTTTATTTTGCCAAGCAAAATATTTATAAGGATAGTATCAAAAACAATTTCTTGGTTTCTATATTTCCTCAGATCAGCTATTTTATTAACATACATATGTATGTATATAAATCCACATATAGTAAATGTTCATCTGCTTTCATTTTGTTGGCAATAATGACGTAAGTTGAAGGTTGGGAGGACTTTTTTTTCTTTTGGCCTGTATTTTTTCGCGGAAGAAATATGTGATCATTTATATCTTTGATGGGTGAAGCTGCTTGAAATGTGAATTTTTCAGAAATAAAAAATTTAATACAATATATTTTCTTAAACAATCCTGCGATATGCTGCTGAAACGGAACGAATCCGACCCATTTTTGAAGCGGATGGTGACTGACGACGTAGAATGGATCACATACGACAATATCAAGCTAAAACGGTCGTGGTCTAAGGCCGTTGAATCGTCCCAAACAGTGGCCAAGCCGGGATTGACCAGGAAGGTTTTGCTAGGTGTTTGGTGGGATTGGAAGGGAATCATCCACTATGAACTGCTCCCATATGGCCAGGCGCTCAATTCTACCATCTACTTGAACAAGTGGACCGCTTGAAGCAGGCTATCGACCAGAAGCGTACAGAATTGGCTGACAGGAAGGGTGTAGTGTTCCACCAGGACAACGCCAGACCACATACTTCGTTGATGACTCTTCAGAAGCTAAGGGAGCTCGGATGGGAGGTTTTATCGCATCCACCATATAGCCTGGACATAGCGCCAAGTGATTACCACCTGGTGGCGAACGCCCTTGGTGGTGTAAAGTTGAACTCAAAAGAGGGCTGTCCGAGTTCTTCGCAAATAAGGAGGGGGGCTTCTACGCGGTGGGTATTACGAAGTTGCCGTCTAGATGGAAATAGATTATCGAACGAAACGATAAGACGATTAGATCCGATTTGTGCTGAGAACTCTATAATCAGACGCTATTTTTTATTGAAAAACTATTAACCCGGCATTTTTACATTACTACAAGAGTTTTCAAAGCAGCTTTCTTCCTCTCTTCTGTAGCATCAAGATCATGATCATGATTTTCCGTCATTTGAGTCTTTTATAGACTTGCCTAGTAAATCATTGTTTTGTCGCGGCTGTCAGGAAAAGTTTTTATTTCTATTAGTAATAAAAAGATGTAGACATATACTCGTACTACCATAAAAAATATGTAAAAAGTGTTGTTAACATCTGTGATTGTCTATGAATGAATTCGCCACACACTCGCGATGCCTTATGCCTCAACTCATATCCATATAGCATTCTCCACAGTCTTCAACTATTCACTGTACCATTAACGACTTTGAGACACTCTTGGGCTGATGCCGATCAGTTGCCTTACCAGTTTTTGCCATCATAACTACACAGACATTTGTGGCATGCAACATGACGGTTGTAGCCACTCTTTTTGCGCTGCTATTCGGGTGGCGCGTATGGCAAAAATGGTAATTGACACACAGCCGTTTCTATCTCTCGAATTCGCTGCGCTACTCTCCTGTTCTGGTAACTCTGAAGAAACATTACGCGCACGACGTGGCTAAATTATTATTTATAGGCAGAAATAAATGCATGTGTATGTATATATAATGTGTTTTATATTCACTTTCCATTACTTGCACATCACCTTTATACTTTGCGTTAATCCATTGACGTTCTTCAACGAGTCAATGATTTAATTGCACCCCTTCGTTGCAGCACTGCATTTTTATGTATATCAACAACTATAATAACAAGTAATTTTATAGCGCCAAAACAATGGTTTCGCTTTCGTTTAATGGCCGGGGGCAAACATATTTTTGTTTTCTGTGTTGTATACATAATTTCGCGCAGTTGGTAGTGGCATAACCATTCCAAGAATATAAGTATAGATCTCGTCATTCATCTGTCTGTAAAGTTGGGGGGATAAACATATAATCAAATGTTTTGAGAATCAGTTATTGCTTATGAATATAAATATAAAACACTACAAAGTATTGGCGATATGAATTAAATGATGTTTTCGAGAACATTTTGGTTTTCGGAGCGTTAAGGTTTTGAAAATCCATGATGCCGTTTGAAAAATTTGTTTAGAAGATTTATTTATAAGAATGTATAGCATTATAAGACTTCGAGGATAGGGTAAAAACACACTGGACACTCATAAGTCGTGGAATTTTCCTTCGAGATTTGAAGTTCAAAATCCTGAAGTCTTTATAAACTATTAAATTCCATTAGGTTGCTCTCGAATAAGAATATATTCTAGAGTTAAATATAGTTTTGTGACTTCCACTTTATTAAATACTAAATAGAGGAGATCCACCTTTGTTAAAATTACACGTTTATGAGGTCCTGAAAAGATGATAATTCGAATGTTCGGTCAAAATTAGCGACGAGTAGCCCTTCTGAGTATAAAATACGGTAAAGCTAAAAATTTCATGACGATAGAGTGTTTAGAAGCGGCGCGCCGTAGAAGAAGCTTCATTGTTATAAGAACTCAAGACCATATGAAACAAATTATATATGCATTTTTGAGTATGTTAGTAGGCAGAACTCACTTGAACTGCTTTGAGCGGTGTCCTCTCTGATACCGAAAACTCCTAATGGATCAGAAAGACCCTCACTATAAAGCCATTGGAATCTATTACTTAAGTCTTGAATCTTGTCAATAGTAGCTAATTCGCTAAGTTCGCCGAAGCTGAGCCTATCAAGGTGTTTCAGTCAAATCAGGCAAATGCTGGACATCCAATAACGAAATGCTTAGATGATGATAAGAAAAGCTTTAGTCTCAACGTAGGTGTAGCTATCGGAAAGTGTCCCGTAAACACACCTATGATAACGCCAAGATTGGCCTTGCTAAGTGAAAGCAGTGCGAAGGACTTTTGTATCTTTAATATCTACTTCGTAGTCATGTTGAACTCCATTTCTTCAAAATATCTAGCTGACTCCGCAGTCGTTGCTCTGCGTGAAATTATTTGTTTTGAAAACAAAGTTGAATTTGTATAGTGTTGGAAAACATTTATTTGCGATTTTTCTAATTTTTTTTCAATGTAACTCAGCTTAATAAACAACATTTTTTGTTTTCTGTTCCGGTGCGTAAATGTACAGAGAAGATGATTTTTCAACTCGTGAATGAAATTTATGCCAGCGACTGTCTTTGAGTCCTGTTGATTGTCATCCCAAATCCAAGTCTCATTGGAAACTGAATATGTTTGAACTGAAATGGCAAATCGTTGGAACTCAAAGAAATTCGTAGAATCAAGCATTCTGCTCCCTTGTAAGTCCCTTTAAAAAATTCTTGCAACTATTACATTATTCGATAGCTGCTTCAAGATTGCGAAGCATAATAAATGACAAAGCATTATAATGACAAAGAATTTAGAAATTTCACTGGATAATTCACAGCTTCGTCTTCATTTTCAACATGATCGATCGATGTGTATGAACACAAATCTCCCGGAAGTTGACTTTAAGTCGTATAGATTAAATCATCGACATCGGTATTTTTGGCAGTTAAAAATCTGCGTGCACTCAACCAATCGTAGTTACGATAAATTTGGCTAATGTTCGGAATTATATCAAACCATTAGAAGTATTAACCAGAATTTGCACAGTTCTTTGCAAATCTTCTGCGGTGCTTTCCTGTTGCAGGAACACACGCATGTTCATGGTCAATCATATGGTTTTCGCGTGCCGCCACAAGTACGATGACTTCGATTGATTTCGAAATTGTGTTTGTATAACAGTAGGTCTCAGTGGTTTGACAAGGTTTGCTCTATAAACTGCTCTATATATACTGCTGACCTATAGATAAAACAACACTTCTAATTCTGTCTCAATCTTATTGTAATTCCTCAATGCTTCCAATACACACTTAATTTTAAATCCAGACTAATTCTTAGCAAAAATAAATGTATAATTTTCCTCATGTTACTTGGAATAATTCTTGGAAAACTGTTGAGATATGGACTTATTATGGGATCTTGGAATACATATATTTTTTGAAAAACTGTTGAAGTTCAGAACTTTCTGAATTAAACGGCTTGGATTATCTCATCATATCCCAAGTTATAGGAAAAGGTAATTTTTGGCTAAAAATTTTAAACTTTGTATCTGCGGCAGTCAATCACATACATCGCAGACATCTCTAACTGTCTAACACCATTATGACCACTTCACTGCCGGAGTACATGTTGGGCAACATGATGTTAACTATTTTGACAACTTTACTTGATCGTAGTCGGTGAGCCCAAGTTTGTGCTCAGCAATTCCGACGCGAATTGGCACCACCACCACTGCGGCCGGCAATGCGTAGCCAATGCGTTTGCATTAAGCAAGCAGACAGACAGACAGCGCATGATCCGCCTCTCCGCTGCCGCCAGGTTTGACAACAACTTTTGCCACAGTTTCCGCCTCTTTAGCCAAGCCAGACGCATAAAATTGCGCAAAAGCGCACACAGCCCGCCGCGGCGAAGCCAGTTTTCATGCGATGAGATTGAAATTGAAAAATTAATGAAAAATAAAAGAAAATGTATTTAAAACGAAATTAACTGAATGAAGATCGAAAAGCGGGCTTTGATAGTCAGTCAGTCAGTTTGTCGCAACAATGTTGCATATAAATGCCTATATATGTATGTTGTCTGTAAGGTATGTGGCCTGCTGGCCAAGTTTCACTCTCGTTCGGAACGCCTTGAATGCGTGTAAATAAAAGTAAATGAAATACTTTGTATGGCGTTTTTGTTGGTGGGAGGGTGCGCAGATACGCTTGGCTTGAATATTTTGCGTTTTTTTGTTGTTGTTCGACTGCTTGAAGAAGCTAAGGCATGCATGTGTCGAGGTATTTTAGTTGAAATTCATACATAAACATTGTTGTTGTTGTAAGTAAAAATGTTGTTGTTGTTATAAGTAAAAAAATTGCTGTTGTTAGCAAAAATAAACATGGTTGTTGTTGTTTTAAGTTGACTTGTTGTTGTTGTAAGTAAACATGTTGCCAAACTAGTTATTTCAGCAATCAAGCATCGTATGTGCAATGCAGGAAATTTGCAGAAGGCGGCAAAACCAGCAATGATCAGCCGATTTTTTTGTTGCTGATTGCTCTTGTTGCAAGCTAAAATGTATGTAAGGTACTTTATTATTATTTAAATTTGCATTTACCTTCATATTCGTTTTTTTATTTGCTTGCCTCCCATTCATTTTCATGATTTTGCGAATTTCATTTTAAAGCGATGATTGGCAATTTGTAAGTGAAATGTTTGCGATAAGACAATTGCGATTAACCGCAGTTCAGACAAACCACACTTATCCAACATAAGTAACATGTAGGCACAAAGCAATAAATGAAAAAAAAAATTGAAAAAAAAATAAAAAACCTCGGAAAGCAGGCAAAAAAGCGGCTTGCCGCAACGAACATTTTGTACGTGTCGCGGAAATTTCTCGTATCATTGTGTTGCTCGTAAGTGCCACCCGGCTATCTAAGCAAATTGACAACAAACACTCAATTACAACAACAATAGCCACAACTCTTTGTGCCAGTTATAAAAGCCGAGCTAGTAATTGAGAGTTTTTTTCACAAATTTCCTTTCTCACTTATCTTTTATTACTGTTTTTCCTTCGCCTTTTTTCAATCATTCATAATTCGTTTATGCCTACCGCAGCTTGCTTTTACACAGCGACTCGTGTATAAATGACACATTTTGTGGTAGGTTAGTTTGTGGCATGCCGCATGCGTACAGTAAAGCTGTTGTCGGCTTGCGGTGAATGGCAAGACAGGATGTGTGCAGTTTTTGTGTGAAAGTATGTACTTTGAAAATGCCTCATATGGTATGCTGCTTGAAAAACTCAGTGCGATTGTTGGGTGATGGGCTTTCAGCTGGCTTTGTTCATGCAACAAATTGCAATTAATAGAAAGGGGTGTTTTTTGGGTTCTCTTTTTAAGATTCAAGTTTATCAGACACTACTCAGGTAGAGTGGCTGTTTTTGTAAATAATTTTAACTTAATTTATTCAGAGCAAATTTTAGACACAGCTGATGAATTAACAACCCTCCAAGTGATAGTTTTCATAAAAAACTATGTGAGCTCAAATGTCAAATCTCAAAAGTTCCCAAATTTAGCGTATGCCATAATAACATTTACAAATAACTGTAGAAACATTTACTTTAAAACATTAAATCTTTGCAATATTTGTTGCACAACAATGTTGTGTGCTGCCTCGCAACATGTTGCGCTACTCTTGAAACAAGTGGTTGTGTTGATTTTTGCATTTTTTGTTTACATTGCGGTTCGATGCTAGCCGGCGAACATGTTGCTGGTTGTGTTTTGTTTGAATACTATGAAGATTATTAAATACACTCAAAAAATTTGAAATATTTGATGGTAGGAAAATTTTATTTTTGAGTCTAATTATAAATTCATAAAACTAAATAGATAGAGTTTGATGAAATTAAAGTTTTGAAATTTGTTAAATACTAAATTGTCATCAGTATTAAAATAAAATCATTTTAAGCATTTTCTGATATTAAATAATATTAAAAAACTTTTTTTTTTCATATATTTCTTTATTTATTGAATCTGCTCTTTGGAGTCTAACAATAAGTTATAAAATCTTAATTCTAATTAAAACTAGACAAGCTCAACCAATTGATTGAGTTGTTTTGGTGAAACGTTGCTCCTCAGTGTGCTGGCATATCTCTTCTTTTTAGACGTGATTGATTACAAGAATGTAATAAAGCATTAGCCAATGGGTTTGGGTGATCGTGGAGTTTGGATAAATATTTATTTCTGCTGTTCTCTACTTCTTTCTTTACCATGAGAATACCAAGATCTTTATGGATATTTTCATTACGCATATACCATGGTGAGCACGTGATTGTTCTAAGCATTTTTGATTGGAATCTCTGAATTATATCGATATTGGTTGCACAGGTCGTACCCCACAGTTGGATGCCGTACATCCAAATCGGCTTTATGACCGCGTTGTATAATAGAACTTTGTTGTCTAGGCTAAGTTTTGAATTTTTATTTAAAAGCCAATTTTATTTAAAAAACTGGAAATGAGTCATTAAGATAAAAATCTAAAACATTTTGTGCATTTGATGTCTGAATTTATATTCTAATTTTTTGCATTAATTCTAGAAACTAATATTGGCTTGGACCTCTGGGGCTTCTTAGTCAATTCTTTGAATATATATTGGAATAATTGGTTAAAATCCTTTTTGACGATTTCAATTAATTAATGTTTATTAAAATAGACTTTTGACTTCAAATAAAATAGTTCTGAGACCTTTAACGGGTTAAGGGGTTAGGTGGGCTTCACAGCCTAAAAAGCAGGGTTTTTTTAACTTTTTTCATATGCACAATCATATGTTTCACTTAAACAATATATTATTTTAAATATACATATTTCAAGGGCATTTTCTTAAATTTTTATTTACAAATTCCGAAAACACAGCCGTCGTCACCTCATCTCCCATGACGTGTCCAAAAAAAAAGGTCTTGCGGTGGTCATCTTAACTCAGGATTATTTCATCCAAAATCAATAAACCAAAAATACTTCGATCGTATTAGGTCTACAACCTTGCTTCCGCTTTTCTGTGTAATAGAAAAAAGGTTTTTTTTTATTAAATTTTGAGATTTTGAAACCCACATAAGCCCTTGAATGGGTTTCATAGCTTTAAAAAATATAGTTTTTATTGTACTTTTAATTTCTATAACATCTCTAGACTATATTGTCATAGAACTATTTTTAAATATTTATTTTAGAAATTTTTAAAATTTTTGCCTTTTTCCTCTGTCAAAAATACAATTTTATATTTTGGTTTTGTTGTTACAATTTTTTAAATTCTCTATACACTTATTATACACATCTTATATATAAATAAATCAACTCAAATACATATAAATACTGCATAGCACTAATTCAAGATCAAACAAACAAGATTTATTATTTAGCGAATGATATTGACTTTGAATCAAAAGCGAAATAAACATAAAATTTTATCATCTGGATTATGTCATTTTCGTTGGAAAATAAACAACACCTAGAGAACTACAAAAAAAATCATATGGAGTTTTGAAGCAACACAGCTTATCGCGGATCGACAAGCAATTAACGCTAATGGAGACGCAATTAAGTGTATAAGTCAACAAATGATATATGAAAAAATCACACTAAATCATCAGCAAATAGAACAGTGGAGATAAGACAAAGACTGATTTAAGTCAAAAGTCAAAAAATCGGAGTATGAAGTAGAAAAGGATATTAGAAGCTTATAAATTGGATATATAAATTTAAATAGATTTAAAACGTCCTTACGAATATTTCTCAAATGATAATTAAAATATTTCAATATATTATTGTATATTTTTTATCCCGACGACGAACATGTTTGAGTGCATACCGACGCAACACGTATGAGTCTAACGGAAAATGCTCAAACACAAATGGGGGCTCGTTGCCGCGCCGCTGCTTGTTAGCACAATACTTTTGAGTTGGAAATTTATTCCACAGTAAACCGCGTTAAAGAAAGGTTGGTCGAACGAAAGACAACGCAAGAAATATAATAGAAATTAAGTCATACTAAAATAACTAATAAAAAACGAATAAAGTTTAAAGAAGAAGCAATAAAAATAAAAAATAATTAAAGTGGCAATTAATTTAGTGTTGGCAACAAATAAAAAATAGTAAAAAGACAACACGAAATACTCCAAGAAAACGCGCTAAAAATGTAAAGAATTACGAAATCTTTAAGAAATGCGAAAACAAACAGAAATATGTGAAAGAAAGTTGAAACTCGCATAAATGCCTTAACAAGACAAGGCAGCGTGCATAGAAACCCCTTGTGGGCTAATAAATATATGAAAGAAAAACAAAAACAACAACTATGTCTGTTTACAACTGTTTGATCGATAATAAATGTGTTTAAGGGAATTTCACCTGCGAACATGCATAGTAATGAGCGTGAAGAATTGCTGAGAAAAAAGTAAAAAAATTGAGAAATGTAAAAAATTTTCGTGTTAAAAAATAAGTTAAAAAATTTAAATTTATTATTTAAAAAAATAAAATTAATAAAAACTTAAAATATATTTTTTTTACTATTTTTTTTTAATTTTAATAAAAAATAGAAAAAATTAAATGTTCAGTCAGAAGTGTCAAGAAAAAAAATATTTACAAAAATCAACAACAACTATAAATACGTGCCTAATTCAAGTAGCCGCATAGCCTGATTACCACATCTGTTGTATGTTGCAAGAGTCCGAAAAAGCGGTCATTCGGAGTGAAATGGACAGTATTTGTGCTAATGATATGTCAAAACAAGTCTGAAAACCAACAACAACAAGCAAACAAAATATTGTGCGAATATAGAGTAACACACGTCCGAACTGCCAAATTTTGTTAAAAGCAAAAAGTGAAATAACTCATTCGGAAGCTATTAGATAAAAGCCAATTGGTGGGGAATAAAAATAAAAAATTTAAATGCAAAAAGAGAAAGAAAGACAAGAAATTTTAGAAAATTCTAAAATCTAAAAATTAAGAAAAAGACTATAAAGTCAAAATAAATTTTAAAATGTTTGAAATGCATTTTAAAAAATTGAAATAAAATTAAAAAAATTCAAAAATTAAAATGAAATTTAAAAAATTAAGAAAAATTAAAATTTGAAGAAAAAAATATAAAAATCAAAATAAATTATAAAAAAATTTGAAAAACGTGAAAGATATCAAATTCGCCAAAACCGAAAAAATCTCAAAATATATTTTTTTTTAATTTTTTTCCTACCACACTACTTACAATTCTACACTGCGACTTGTCGAAATTATACGCATCTGCATAATTTCGTTTAATGTCGACAGTTGAATACGAATTTAAAGCAAATTATTCTAATTGGAATTGGAAACACACATATGAATGAAAATAAATTCGATTGGCAAACAAAAAAAGTTCAACTCTTCTACATTTTTTTTTCGCTCAAACAACGCTTAAATCGCTTACCGCGCCGAGGCAAAGTGATAATTGAAGCAAAACTTAAACAATTTGTATTTTTAACTACAACAACTACAATTATTAATTTACTGTTATAATTTCTCAAAATAGCAACAACAAGTACAAGAGGCAACATTTTTGAGTTAGTAACTGTTGAAAAGCGTATGCACTTAAAACCTCAAAGGCAAACAGTCCGTGCAGTGCAACAAAAGCATTGAAAATTAATAATTCTTTATGCAACAGCGAAGTTGCATGCAACACAAAACGTGCTAAATTGCAATTGAATGCGCGCTGTAAAGCAAATAAACTGTGAAAATAAAAGCAAAACAAAAAAAAATTAATTACAACAAACAACAACAAATTGCAGCCGCAACAAGTGCCCCAACTGTGTGGCATGCATGCATTTTTAGAGCGCAACAAGCAGTGAGTGCTGTGTGTTCAGTAATAATAATAATAACAACAACAACAATAGTGTGAACAACACAACAACAACATTGCCCTCAATAATTTGACCAGCAGTAAAACAACAACAAAAGCAATATTAATGCAAGCAACTAAAAGTTCAGTGCAAACTAATCACTTTGGAGTTTGTTAATGAAGTCAGCTAGCTATAAAAATACATATTTACATCCGTATAAGTTGCATATTTCCGGCGAGAAGTGTCACACAATTTCGTGCAACAACCACAAATATACACTTGCTGCAACATTAATAACAGAAAAACAAATACTGAGAAAATAAATTTCAACAAAAATTACTGAATTAAAACAAAAATTACTGAATAACAACAACAACAAAAAAAAAATAATTTAAATAAAAATTTTGAAAATAAAATTGAAAAAAAAAAAATTTTTAAACCAAAATTATATAAGTTCACCAAAAAGTCACGCAAAGCTGAGCAGTGCAGTAATAATATACAACAACAACAACATCATTTTCAACTAGCAACATATTTACGCTGAGAAAATATCATAATCATACAAAATGTATCTGATACAGGTGAGCTAGAGCGTGCGTGTTAACTACAAATACACACACACATACATACATACATTTCTACAATTTCATTTATTTACTCAAAAATTGTGGAAATAAAATTTTGTTTACTTTCGTATTTTTTATATAAGCAAATTATCAGCCACGCAATGTTTACACATTTTAATGCCCACACACAAGTGAGTCTGTAATCGCCCGCTGGCTTTCTTTCGCACGTTTGCCGCCGACTTTTACGTGCCAAATTTTGCATGTTTTTCTTTCATTTCGGCAAGTTTATTATTTGCCAAACAGATTTTCTATCGTTTTACAGCTACACTTGCTTTCCTATAATCATGCATAAACGAGTGTGATCAGCTGCATGGATGATCGGTTTTTGGGTACAGAGGGTGGATATATGCAATGTCTACATACATAATGTATCGATATATGAATAATATATAAATTAAGATCATTATTTTCTATAATTTTAAAAATTATCTCACCCATGATTCGTAGCTATCACTACCCGATTGGTATTCAAGTACCGAATTTACTTTTTAATCCGAAATAACCCACGATTACCATATGGTAACCCAAAATTTATACCTATATCTTCATTAATGACTTGAAAATCACACAATAAAAGTACAAACTACGCTGGTTTTTTGCATTTTCCGAAAAAGTTAAATATTGAATATAATGAATCGTAAAAAAATTTAGTTTTCGTGCTCAGGGGGCCAAAATACATGGATGTATTTCATTTCAGAAAAATCTGAAACGTAAACAGTTCTGGGCAGTACCGGGTTAATGAGTTGTATATTGTTCTTAAGCTGGTTTTAGAAGTCGAAATTCGTATAGTCCTTTTATTTTACAATTTATTTACATTTTCTCGATCTTATCTTCTTCTTATTTCATCTTAACAGTTCTATTTCTAAAATTTCCTTTTGTTTGTTTCTACAAGTTTATGACATTGAATGTGGTTGTTTAAATTTGCTTAAAATTGTTTTCCAGTACCATAAAATCGTAATGGAGATGGTTTTTGCTTTTTAGCACACTATTTCTTTCTCGTTAATTATTTTATGTATATCAAGGAATTCGATACAGTAGTCGATTTTTTGCATATTTTTTTTCGAAATAATGGCCTTTTCTGTCAAAGTCCTTTCAATATATCCATATTGGGTTGATTATTTTCAGTTTGCCGTATTTTTGATTCCAACCAATGATTTTTCAAAAAACGTATATAATATAGATTACATATAGTATAGATTTCTATCTGATTCTGTCGGTCTGAAAAATGTTTACTTCTAATCAATATATATTATGATTCATCAGTGTCGGTGTCAAGTATAATCGATAAATTATTTTTTGTACATAATTTCATCTCAGAATCATTATTTGATATTACTTACTTTCTCATTTAAGTGAGTTGCAAAAAACGCTCGCTAATCTAATAGCCTTTTCAGGCATGAGTTAATTGATCAATTGAAGCGGGCTTTGCTCTATTGAAGCGCTGATTTAGATAAAATAATATCATATTATATTATTATTTTTATTTTTAATTGAATACAAATCGAGCTGGAACTGGAATGTAACTTTGCTGGTTGTTGTCCTTGCTGTAAATTTGGTTGTTGATAAAATAGCAATCAGAAACTGATGAAACTTACCAACTTCTTATGAACAGCAAAACAGCAACAGCTGATCGTTAATCGAGTAGCCGGCAGTGCGAAGGGCAAAAACTGGTTTCTCAATTTTAACCTTAATGTACTAAATTTATTTGGCTGTGGGAAAATGCTACAACGAAATACTTTCGTTCTGGAATATAGATTTAGATATAGTTTGATACTCAGATTTGATATGTTTAGTCAGGTTTAATAAATTTAGATTTTTATTGGTCTGTTTAAGTCTACTTATATAACACATGTATGAAACCGGTACCACGGAAATATTTCCTACAATAAATAAATATTAGACTGTTAATGTCAATTAATTTATACTCTTAACACAAATTTACATACAAACATTTGTATATATTATGCAAATAACTTGGAAACCGTTGCGCTACATCGAACAATTGCTTGTTCAAGTGAATCATTGCTTGAAATTTGCATTTGCGCAGGCGCATATAACCATTGTAGCGGAGGAAATATTTGTTGTAATATTTACTTGATTAAATAGGTGTGTACAAGGAATCGATTTATCTATATGCATATATAATAATACCAGCTGCACTGTACTGTAATGCATATGAGTATATCAATATAATTGTTGGCATTGAGTTAATAACGGTTGGGGGCAACTTAGTATGAAGTGCAACTGCTTGTTGGCGGGTTTTAAGTAAGGTAATATGAAATGAAATGATTATGGATAAAATGGTGTTTATAAATTATTATTATTTCTCTACTTCAATATTAAAAAAATATATTTTTTTAAATATGTTTTTTTATTAATTTTTTTTTTTTAATTTTAAAATATTTTTTTTTCTAAATTTTTAATATAATTTTTTTTTAAATAAATTTATAAAAAATATTAAATTTTTAAATATATTTTTTTATTTTATATATATATATATAAAAAAAGGATAAAAGCGCGTTTATAAATTATTATTATTTCTCTACTTTAATATTAAAAAAATATATTTTTTTAAATATGTTTTTTTATTAATTTTTTTTTTAATTTTAAAATATTTTTTTTTTCTAAATTTTTAATATAATTTTTTTAATAAATTTATAAAAAATATTAAATTTTAAAATATTTTTTATATATATATAAAAAAAGGATAAAAGCGTGTTTATAAATTATTATTATTTCTCTACTTTAATATTAAAAAAATAAATATTTCTTTAAATATGTTTTTTTTTTAATTTTTTTTTAATTTATAAAAAATATTAAATTTTTAATTATTTTTTTTTTATATATTTTTTTTTAATTTTTAATATTTTTTTATTTAATTTTTATATATATTTTTTTTAATTTTTTACATAATATTTTTTATTTCATCTACTGTTTGTTTTTATTTTTTGTGTCAACAAAATTTAGTGGCTTTAAAATGTTGAGAAATTAAAAAAATCTTTAATTTCATGGAATTTATGTTTACACTAAATTACAACAATCACAATATTCTGACATAAAATTATTAATGAGTACAAATATTTTGTTAATGCACTTACACACAAATGTTCATTTGTATGACCACAGTATGAAAATTCATAAAAAAGTGCCCATTTCTTCACGACAATCCAACAGTGACAGTGACAAGTGTTGTTGTCTGTGTCAATGACATTTAAAAATATCACAAAAATTCTCTAGAACTAAAAGTAGAATTTTAAGTGAGTTATTTACAACACTTTAAATTTTACAATTTAAATTTTCCTGCAATTTATCTGTGTCTTAAAGTATTTTTTGTTTTTGTATATCATAAAAAATCTCACAAGCAGCTAAAGTATGTACATAAATATTTTTAATTTCACTAGTGAAATGGGAACAATTTTGACGACACTGGAAAAATGCGACCTTGAAATAAATTGTAAAATGTAAAAGAAAGAAATGGTATTAATTAGCACTTAAATTTCAGTGCAGACGCGGAAAATATGTAGGTCAAAGAAATTAAAACATTGGCTTTCCGAAAATTAATAATATTTAATATAATAAATAAAGGCTTCCTTTTTAAGAGCTTTAATTTAAAATACTGAATTCTGCTCTATAGTCGAAAAATATTTCAAGATAAATATCCGGTTGAACAGATCTCGAGTTTTCGTAATACATTTTCAAGATTGTTAAAGCTTGTTCCGATTCTAAGGTGAATTGTCAAATTATTCGGATCGATTCGGATTCACGTTGTTTCACCTCCCCTCTAGGATAATACAAAAAACATAGTAGATTTTTTTTAAATTTTTTGATCAAAAACATCCTGCATCCTCGTCTACTCAAAGAACAAAATAATTTCCGGAGCATATTTCCAGAACCAGAAGACATCTGCAAATTACTTTGTAGACAACAGAGCGTTCAGAAAATTCATACTCCTGCGATAACGTCTATCCGTGACCAATAACTAAGTCCTCGCGAGCACTTACCTCCCTTTATTACTCAGAAATCAAATTCAAAGTTCAGTTTGTTTTAAAATTTGGACCTTTCACCACTTTTTTAATAATTTTTTGGGTGGTTTGTAACAATTATTTCTTTCACATAGTCTGCTGATGTTAATTTTTGAATTTTTTACACATATTTGTTTTCAACTCAGTACTATATTTTTTAGTTTTCTCATTCCTTCATATTTGGTTCACAAGCTCGCAACACGAAGACGTAAACACCCAGTAGGTTTTATTGTATTTTTTAAGGTTTTAGATCTCCCTTTTGTGTTGAATAACTTGTCTGACCTTTCGTTTCGTTTTTTAGTAAGACTCGTAGACTCTTATAAATTTCAATTTTGGCGTGGCGGTGTTGTGCCAATAGCATAAATTAGACCCACCAGTAGTACTGAGAGCTGTGCGGCTTTGGCGGCAAAGAAGGTCTGTTAAATATAAAAGAAAAATCGGGGTCATGCTTTCTAATCAATAGCTATTTGTCGACCCACCTTTCTTATATAGAGCGCCAGCGTTTCCTTACCACGCATCGAATGCCATTCGAAACCCCGATACAACCAAATCGCTGGCCAAGTTAGTGTAGCAGTCAGTAGGAAAGGTGATGCGGCCTCCATAGCCGCTTCAATATCGCTCCTGTGCATCAAACGGCGTACCTCCTCACCGAAGTTGACTTCACGCGGCGCTGTGCACATTGTTGGACAAATAACGTTTAGTTTTATTTTTGAATTTAAATTTTTAAATCAACTCACCCATTTCGGCGTTAACCGATTGCGAGCTCTTAAACTGAAAGAGATTTTTGAGGAACGACATATTGTTGTGACCACGGGTTCAATAAAGTATTAGCTTTTTTTTTTTAATTTCAGTTCCAGCACTTCAGATCTAACAGATCGGATCAAATGTTTTAGTTTATTATTTTTTTTTTAGAATTCTCACACACCACTTAGTGAACTTAGTGCTCTCTCTCAATTAAATCTGTAGTTTGGCACTCGTAAATGTTACCACCATAATTTGAAAATTTTACAGTTTTACAAAGTCTTGAAGAAATAACAAAAATCTGGTTTTGAATTTTTTTTAACCAAAAAATTTTATATATTTTTTTAAGTTTTTATTCAACAAATGCCAAAAGTAAGCTATCAAAAATGTAAAGCGTTTGCCATAACCACCTTGAATGCCGAATTCTACAGTAATTTTTCTCGAGTTTTTCAAGTTAGAAAATAATTTGGATTGAATACATTTTTCCATTTAATTCTCCATTTCTGCATGTAAACCAAAAGTCTTCAAGTCTCATACGTCAGTATAGCGCCCATTGTGCGTTACGTTAATCAATAACGGTGTTTTTCGAACGGTAGTCTTCCTCGTTAAAGCCTTGTAACATATTATTGACCTTAAGCAGTAGTGGACTCTCCTCGTACACCGCAAACATTAGACCCACACCGAGTATGGTGAATTGCATGAGCTTGGCATGGTGAAAGGTCTTTAAAGGAAGAGAAAAATTCTACATAAACTATACATGGCTATTCCCTCGTCTTAATTTTACCCGATTGATGTAAGTCACCAGCGAGCGTTCCACATGCGCTCGATTACTCCAATCCATGCCTCGATAAAGCCAATAGGCGGGCCATGCTATGAAACTGGCGAATACAAATGGGCGTGCACGCGCCATTTTCTCCTCGAAATCCAGCGGTGCATTGTTTTGTAGAAAGTCGCGAAACTCGGATGCGTATGATATGGGTTCGGGTTCTGCAAGCGAAGAACAACAACCACACGTACCGATATTTTCCTCGTTAAGCAGTTCTGTGGCAACAAGCAAGATATGTATGTACTTATGAGCATTGCATTAAACATGTCAAAATCTAAAGTTTCTGACAAGAAATCTAAAAGCTGGTTCAAGAACGAGCTTAGAGCTTCACATAAACTTCAAAGTGCCGTTATTTAAAAAAAAAACAACTTCTATTTTACTTTAAGAACAAATTACAGCGCCCTGCAGTTCTGACAGTTCTTCATGTTGCCACAGTTGAAGTTTTGAAATTTCAAAAACACATAATGCGTTGCCTACCTTTTGGCGGAGAGCTGCTGAGGAATGGTATCTTCATGTTTTATTTGCAAACAATTATTTCCAATATTGTAACAGTTAATTTAGTTAGTTACACCGTTTTTGAGTTAGTTACACTGTTGATTTTTTCCTCACGTCTCAAGCACACCTATTGGCTCAAACTCATAATACGTATGTTTTGTAAACAAATTTTGTAAATTTTGCACAATTCCGAATTGTTTGTAAGCCAAGTTTTTTTTACTAGAATTTGATTATTTGAATTTTCATTTTTCAAATTGGAAATTTGTATTATTTTTAAATCAAAAGTGTCTATGATTCTATAAACGCTTGACGGAGTTTTGAAGTGTTGAACATTTTCTTTAAACAGACAATTTTTTTAGGATTGTTAGTCTTAAATATATTGGTCTGTTCGTGGTGTCTTTAATTATACTATTTTTATGTCTTTTGGTAGTCTTTATAGAGTCCGAATAGAAATCTGCTTCGAAAGTTATCGATTGTAGATCCAAAGTTCTCTGTTGAAGTTTTCTGTAGCTCTGTTCCAAAACATCCCCTCTCTGAGTTTACTTATTTTGAATCCAAATTTGCAGTTAAGTTTAGTCTTATAGACCATTTGAATGTGGCTAGGAAAAGTTCAGTCCTTCGTCGTCGAATTCTGTATCTCTCTATATTCTCTTATTCTATCAGAAATTCATTTTCTTGACCTGGACTGATACATTTTGGCTCTATTCAAAGCTCCAAGAAACGGGCAACAAATAGATACTGCCTAGAACACAAGAATCCCTACTGATTTCTTAAAAGGTATGGGATATTAATTGCTCTCATCCTGTGAAAAGGTATATTTCGAACCCGAAGACCTGTAGGTGAGGAACTCGGCTTTGAAAATTTTCTTTAAACGGTAAAAAGTGTTAGAACTTTTTGTCTTAAATATATTGGTATCTTTGTGGTGTCTTTAATTATATTATTTTTATGTCTTTCAAATCGAATCGAATCTGTTTCGAAAGTTATGAAGACCATCTCATAGACTCTAAGGTATCTGGCACTAGCTCTGTTCCAAAACTCTTACTCTCTTTTAGACTACTTATTTTGAACCCAAATTTATAGTTAAGTTCTATTGTGTAGACCATTTGAATGTTGCCAAGAACAATCCTTCGATCGTCTTGTTTCTCTCTCTATCTCTTATTCTGCCAAAAAATCATTTTCTGACCTGGACTGCTCGATTCTGGCTTTTTACAAGACTCCAAGAAATTGCCTTGAAACAACTAAAGAAACTCTAAGGATCCCTTAAAAATTTATGATAAGTAAAATTAATAGCTCTCATCCAGCGAAAAGGCATATTTCGAATCCGAAGGCCTGTAGGTGAGGAACTCGGTTTTGGTTACAGACATTTTTTGTTATTAATCCCAAAATGTCGATCTCGGGATCCCGAATTTTTTCCGGATTTTTCGGGATTTAGTATATGTAGATATATTTAAAGTACAAAAAATCATACTAAACACAAATAGAAAATAGTTTTTTTATAAATCCCGAAACGTCGATTTCGGGATCCCGAATTTTTTTCGGAATTCAATACATATTCATAGCTTTTTCTATCATACTAAACTCAAATAGCAAATATTTGAATAGAAATTTGTCGGAAGTAAAGAAATACAATGTTGCTCGTTGCCCGTGAAGCCGTGCTTAGATGATGGTGTCTTTTATAGGTTTGCCTGTTAGTTCAAGTTATAACTGTTTTTTCGCAAAAGAGAAATTACCTTCGGTGACACAGTACACACTTTTTCTTATATCTTCATGCATAAATATTTATGTATGTCCAACGGTGTTTCTATTATAGGCGCATGTACAGTTATTTAGGTTAATTTGATTTGTACAAACACATATGTTTCTTGTACAAGGTAGTTTTAATTATTTATTTAACGTGTTTCAAGCTGTCTATTTTTTATTTTTTCACTTCTGCTTTGAGTTGTCATTGTATTGTCTTTCACTTAATTGCTTGTCGGACGTTTTTGCGTGCGCATTCGTGGCTAATTTTATCATTAGCCAGCTTGGACTTATCAAAAAACACTACCCGCATTAAAAAGTACTTGCACGCACTGAAAAACAGAAGGTACTTCTTCAGCTGCGCACCCTAGTGATAGTACCCGCTTTATTTTGTTGTCATTTGTTGTTCCTAAGCATGCAATGGTGTCTGAGTGACATGTCGGCGATTTTTTTTTTACATTTTAGTGCGTAAATTTCTATTTCACGCGCGTGATTGACTCATTTCAGCAGTCGTAAAGTAGCAGATATCCCAAAAAAAAAAAAAAATTAAGTGAACAGCTGTTTCGCATTTATTACCTGAGACTCGTGCGTAATTCGTCTTTATTTTGACTTCTTATTGGATTTCTTCTTGCTGACCAGTTCAATATTGTCTATTTTCTAACATGAAACTCGCCTAAATGTGTTTTCTATCGATCTATATAAAATGTGCTGTCTGTTTCAATTTATATATAGTACACTATACACATATGTATATCTTTTATATATATATATATCGTGCAACGCTAATGTATTTGCACTCTTTTGCCAAATGTGCCAGTAGTTAAAAGTATATACATCAGTACTTAAAAATAAAGTAAATAAAAATCAGCAGTAATTTCTAGTACTTGGCACTTGTGGGTGACGCAGTTCATTGACTGAGTTCGACGAAAATAATTGCCAACACACGAGTTGAGTTTTTTTTGTTTCTGAAAATCGATAATTTTTTTGGGGCACTCTATTTATTATTTTTCACAAAGGATAATAAAATGGTCTCGCATTGAAAGCTTCCATAAAAATCATTATCAATTTTTTTATACTTTTTCTTAGTTATAATTCTTAATTGATATTTTATATTTAACCAGATTTCTCATTATTTTGGAATCATACATATTTCAACCATAAATTTCAATCATATACATATATTATAATATTAAACACGATATTTCAAGAGCCGAAAGAATCAAGTAAGAGATCTCATTATTCCCCGACTAATAGAACCTATAGGTTCATAGTTGTTAAGTTATTGCCTTCCTTTTACGATTTCCTTGCTAAGCACTCAACTCTGCTTTCAGAAGTAATATATCGATATAGCTTTCTTTATAACACACTCTCCAATAGCTTTCTAATAGTTAATAATATTTTACAGATCTATAAATTGGTTTTGTAGAAGATTTTTGGAATCTTAGAGGCTCAAAATAGTCCCTGATCATACTTTATTTATATGGTGTGATCGAACTTCAAACACCACCCATTAACTTGTATATTAGATGTGCCGACTGGTAGTATATCTGTTAATCAGTCTTCGATCATTGCAAGACAACTTGTTGAAACTACAGTTCTACTGTAAACCTATCATTATTGGACATTTCAGAACAATCATCGCTTTACAGAACAATTCTTAATTGCCTTATTTGGGAGTATTGATGGAGAATTAGCTCAAGGTTCCTTATTAGAACTTCTACTAAGACAATGTTCTATACAATTCTCGTATGTAAATAATGAGGATTATACTCATAATATCTAAAAATTCGATAACTTTAATTGAACATCATCAAAAACGTAGTTTTATAGATCTGTTGTAAAATTATATCCATAAAACAAAAAGCTCATCTCTAATTAACAGTTACAGAACCATTACAAGAACAACTACACATAATATCTTATTTCAAAGAGCTCCTTACATTAGTCAGTTAATAATACCAAGAAACAGTCGAATTAAAAGAGTTCAAATTATGGATTAAAGCATAGAAGGTTCTATGGATTGAGATTATTCAAGATAAGTTCAAAGATTCAACGATTTTATCTGTGAAGCTATCATTCTTGCAATAAATATTAAATTAATAATAATGCTAGACTAATAACGGTAAATTAAACAACAGTAAACAAGATCTAATCAACGAAAATATTTCTGATTTCTAATGTTCTCTTAACCAAATGCACTTTCAATATTATCATCGAAAAATAACAAAGTCCATCAAACGGTTTTTACTAATTGAACGAGCGGATATGACGATATTAGCCCAAAGCTTGGAATAAATGAGTTGCACTTAACAACACCAAAATGCATTAAGAATATAACTTGACCTCATTCTAACAACTAGCGCTATGTTTGAATTATACAAAGAGAAAATAGAAATTCATTAATAATCACATAGTTAAAATGTTAAGTCCGATTAAAATAGAGAAGTTGTTTACATAGCGGCTTACTAACTTAAATACTGTTACGGCATCTTAGAGCTCACAGAATCCCACTGCGTCTAAATTGGAGTGTTGTGGTAACGGAATAGCTACCAGCAATCCCCGCTTTGAGGCTTATGCTAACTCATTAGCATATGGTCAAGAGCCGTAAGCGAGAGTTGAAGCACAGATGGGAGAACCAATTTATTTGTAAAAGAAGCAACAGGGGTCCACGCAGAATTCGATATCTAAATGAAAGAGTTAGGTATGTTCAATAAGAATCTTGTGGGTAAAAACCGCTTGTTATTATTTTTGTTTTCATTTATTTGTTGTTATGTTGCATTAAGCGTAAGTCGGTAAAGCATGTAAACAATGTGGATAGAAAGGGTTGAATATATACATATGTAATTTATGGTCTACGATATCACCTGCCACAAGCATATAAATATGAGAATTATGCACAAATATCGAAACAAATTTAGCTTAAGAAATGATGTTGATAAAAAAGTGGGCTGAGTTGCATCAACCACAAAAGCTTTAAGCCTAGAATGTGGGAATAAAAAGTAAAATGAAAGACTAAGCCTCTTGTTGCAGACCAAGCCGTTGTTACCCGACTTAATGCAGCAATTTATAACACAATGTGAGGTTGTTGATAGGCGATCAGTAAAGCGTGTTCTAGCAAGCTTTTGACTATAAAAAAAAATTCAAAAAATTATCGAAACTAATTTTTAATTTTCGCAAAGCAGAAAATTTCTAGAATGTTGTAATAAAGAACCGTTGATAACACGTATCGTACAACATTTTTGTTGTTATTTTTTCTGTTTTAAAACATTTTTGTTATTTTTGTCTATCTTACAACATTTTTGTTGTTATTTTTTTCATTCTTACCACATTTATACACCTACTAATATGTTACATGGTCGTAAAAAGTGCTTTTATGGCTTTCATAAATATTTCTACACTTGTAGACTCCATGTTATGTGTCAGTTCGTTGTCTTATTCTTGTATTTTATGTAATTTTCTAGTATATCCAATGAACTTGTCAGCCAATGAATTTATGTGCAACACTTAAGCGTTGATTTGAGCTTTGCTTTTGGCGGTTTCGCGCTGCGCTTAGAAGTCTTTAGAATAACAAATTCTGTCACATTTTATTGCTCTTGCGGAGCGCATATTTTATTTGTTTTCGTTGCACGTGTCTAATGCAATAATATTGATGAATATTTATTTTATAGAATTTTAATGGAAATAATTACTTTTTGAGGTTAAGTGGTGCGGTAAATAAATAAATGTATGTATATATGTAGATATAATATTAGAATATAATTTATGGCATATTTAGTCTAATAAATACTTAAATGTTGCGTTAATAAAATAGAATTTCATAACCGGAAGTGACTCTATAGTTTGCCGACAGATTTCTTATGAAGTTCAATAACCTCAATTTTCAAAAAAATTCAAAATATTCACACCATAAATTTTTTCAGAGATTCTCCATTAGAAACTATTTTTTAGTCAGAATTATACCTTCAAGAATTACCAGAATGAACTAGAAATATGATATGGATAAAAAAGGTCGGCGATTTTTATGAAAGACCGGCACCTAGTATACTAAGTACCTCGTGTATACGCATCTGTAGCAAAATTTTCATCCTAAAAATTTTCGAAAACCATTAAATAATAAAATATGATGGATGGTTCCAGAGGATTGATAAATTGTTTAGACTTTCCTCCTCGGATCTCGGACGAATAAATACAACCAGAATCTTGTTGACAATTTTCAAATCAAATTAATGTGGATCACATGTAAATGATATGAATAACGTATAGCCCTCATGTTTTTTCGATATGGGTATGTCTTTTTGGTCTCAGTAATCCATGATGCCTTTTTGAAAAAGAATTTGGAATGATTTTTATTCAAAAAGTGTTTGTTATATATGTACGTACTTGCTCACATCTCATCGGCAATATTTAATCTATATATTAATATATACCCAGATGGTTCTAGAGATTATTCAGACTTTTTTCCTAAGCTGTAAGCTGTATATATATGGTATGTATGATCTATAGTACTCACGTTTCCTCGAGATGGGTATTTCTATTCGGTCTTATTGATCTAAGATTCATTTTTGAAGAAGAACTTGTAATGATCTTTCCACAAAAGCAGTTTCTATATATACATTATCCCATCTCATCAGCAATATTTAATCTAGATGTTGAGAACAGCTCAATCTAACCTAAAAACACATATGATCTAACACTGCAACTCAACGAGTTCTCATCTTAAAGTCTTCCACAGACCAAAACAACACTTTATTAGTTAATCTCAACGCATCTGTGAGCTAATATCATTACCTAATAGACAATTAGGTCAGGATCACACGATTTAGAAAGGCATTTCACGCAGATATTTATTTCACATCAAAAAGAGAAAAAAGTAAGAAAAACACAAATTCAATCGACAACTTTGAATGTGCAACGTCATGCCAATTGGACTGGCGGCGACACTATGCCGCCGCTACTTGCCACACATCCCGACACATGCACTCTCGTACACTTAAAAGTCAATCAGTTTGTACGCACCAAACCAAATTAAACCAATTACGTGTGTAAAAGCGCTGAGTATAAAAATCAAAAAACAACAACAACAAATGGTAAAACAACGTTAGAATTGAGAAAAACCGTTGCCTTTACCTACTTAAATAAATAACGAAATTGTACATATTGCAAATAACAAAAAAACGGTTAAAAAATACAACAAAGTGACTTTGCTAGTTTGTAACATTCTGTTGGCTTTGAAAAGCCAGCACCGACGAGAGGCGTAAAAGCAGGTGCGTAGAATTTCTCCTTCAAACAACGAACTGCATTGACTTTTCCATAGAAGAAATAAAAAGTAGAGAGGCAAAAGTAGACATGAGTACATATTAGTTGCAGTACAATAATGTTTTTAACGGTACTTTTGTATTGCCATATCTTATTGTTGTTGTTGTGTTTGTTGTTGCTAAGTTTGTTTCCGAAAATGTTAAAATGTTGTGCAAAAAATAAAAGCAATATCAAATAAGCCGCAGCAAGCAAGCACGTAGATTGGCACAGGAACTATGCAAACATAAAAGGCAACAATGTGGCAACATTGCAATTGCAAAAAAAGTTGTTTAGAATGAAAAAATTAAAAATAAAAAAAACGTTTTAGGTTGTTGCATTCAGCTGAATTGAAGGTGAACAGCATTTTTTCGCTCATTATTTGTTGATGTTTATTTTCGTTGTTTGGTGCAATACCTGTATAAGAACAGTGAAGGCTGACTGAAGAAGGTTTTAAAATATTTCTTTTGGCTGAGGAAAACCAAAGATCTTCTAAACTCAGCTTTAATTTATACTTAGTTAGGTATGAAAAATAGTTTAAAGCTTTAATCTTAGCTAGAACAGATAATTTTCTGTTTTAGAGGTTGCCACCTGTTTAGAATTTTTTAGTCAAAAATTGTTATTTGTTCTTGAAAAGAGGTCAAAGGTTAAAATAATTTCTGAGAAGGCTTCGAACTTAATATTACAGCTGAAAACAGTTTTTGAAAAGGGTTGCCACCTATTTAATAAAAATCTATAAAATTAAATTGATAAAATAAATAATGAATTACAATTTAAGTATTAAATTAAACAATTCAGAGTAATATTTTTATCTGAGACATGAGTGCGAAGCGTTGCCACCTGTTCGTACATTTTAATTTTCATAAATTGTCAAATAATGATTCACGCTTTTCAATCGAAGACTGCAACCATTAAAATCAATTTTCTCGACAAAAACACTTCAGTCAGAGTTTATTGATATTTCACCTAATTTCCAAAGGAAGAAGAAAAAATCAAAAATAATTGTCATGAAAACACAAAAAAATCGTGATGATGAATGGACAAAAATAATCAACAAATAAATTGAAAAATTCGGCAAAGTAAACATTGAAGTGTCAACGGCTTTTCAACGTTGCTCAGTCAATAAATTGAGAAAGATAACAATTGACATTAAATAAATTTAGAAAAAAAGTCTCATAATTGAGCTGCTGGAACGTATATCGATTATTATTACCGTAAAAGTAACACAATCAAATATATGTATAGCGTAGGCTACTCATTGAAATGCCTAATAAAGTGTAAACATCTTATAGAAAACTATTTGCGCTTCTTTGAAGTGTAATAGAAAAGGTTCTTAACGGTAATTATAAAACATAAATACTTTTGAGTACCACTCTTTACCATTTTTTGCTCTTCACCACTGAACTGTTACTCATCTTGTTTGGCATTTCGATTTATTTGCTCGCTTACCTGTCTGTATATGGTATTGTGTAATCAGAAAATCATTGAAAAAGTATGGCAAGCTCTTGAAGTCGGCACTCAAACAGTCAAGTGATGTCTTCCCATCACGCATTCATACATATTTAGGCATAGTTATCAATTTGTGTGATCTACAATTGTTTTTGATCTAATTCTGAATAGTTTCGAAAGCATCAAAATGAAATGTGAAAATTTTATTGAATATATTTAAAGTTGATCCAGACAGTACCCAAAAAAAATGATCAACAAATTATATTTTCTATTTAAATAAAATATTATATTTTTTTTTTTAAATTGAAATTAGAATTTTCATTAGAACATGTATATTTAAATTTTGGTCAATTAAATCGGGTAAGGAGTATAATAAAAAATGCAATCTCTTAAAACCTTCCCAAAATCTCTTAATTCAAATTCGTATAGGATTTTTTTCCATACTGCTACTTACGTCGCTGCCGTTCATGCTGTTCTTAGGTCACCACGGTTTTCTTCTTTTCATAATCACTTTCTTGTAAAGAACCATTGAAATGTCACAATCCCTCGTTCTCACGTTATTAATTAGATCCTTTGTGAGTTACCTGCATGCATTCCTCTTACATTCCTATGCATTGAGTGCGGCGCTTCATTTCTCCCCTTTCTTAAACAAGCACCAATTGATCCTTCTTTAAGTATGCCTGGAATTCAATTGCACCTCAATGCACTTTTAATGATCAGTTGTAATTCTCGGTTATTTGCTTTTGCTTTCCGTTACTGAATCACTGACTTTGAGGTTACTTAGGGATGTGCTGAGAAACTGTAGTTGTTTAGGGGTGTTTTTTGTTTTTTAATTGTCGAAAGGCTGTAAGCAGGTAGGAAGAATAGTGTTTGAATGTTTTATACTGAGAACCAATAAAAATTATGTAATATGAACGGTGAGTTATCAAGAATTCAAAATTGTTTCATGCTTCATTGATAGATCATCAGATTGCTGAGTTTTTGTATACCTAAGGAAATGAGTATACCCAATTTCTCACTACAGCCGTTAAATGGTATTCGTTTGAGGCAGATTTGTTGTACTTTTACAGCGTTATTTCAATTAGACGATCTATTGTCGGTTTACTCTATTGATTTGTTAGATTTTAACTGTCATCTGTCTGTCATAAGTCATTTTGTCATGATTTAACTGGAATTAATGTTGCAATTTGTTTTGAAATTATGTAATTTCATGTAGATTAATGTAAATCATAAATTGCGTTCCAAAATAAAAACAAAATCGTCTCAAAAATCATCTGTCAGACTTTGAAGGTCACATACCAACACTTTCGTCTACACATTCCGACACAATCGCCGAAAAAACGCATTATGCTAATATCAGTTATTGTCTTTGTAAACCCTTTCTGACAGTTCGATGAATTGCGTTAAAAAAATCTCAAAAGAGAGGAGCACGCTTCATCACAAAATAAAAACAAACCTGACAGCACGACTTTAAGCCAGTTGAGAAAAAATTCTCATAAGAATTAAAAAACCACACGCCAACAACAACATAAAACGCATAAAAATGCATTGTTCGTCAGTTACGACGATATGCAAAACAATTAAATACCGATGCATGAATAATAAATCGAGTGAAGAAACAAAAATAAGGAAAAAAAATGTAAAAAGGAATGCCACGGAAAAGAGGGTAGGGTGCGCGAGTGAGCCAAGTTAAGGCACAAAAATAACAATGATTTATTGGTGACAAGCAGAAACACAGGCAACACAGACACGCATTTCGGAATATTCTGTTTTCCCTGTACCCACATTTGCTGCGTGCCCACAGTGTTGCATGCGTTGCGTGCAGGCATGCGTGAAATGAAAAAGAAAAAAGTCTCAAAAAAATTACAATAAGCAAAACAAACCATTTGATGTAGGCTTATCAGAAATTTTAAGGCAATTTAATTCTTCTATTTTTTATTATGATTGTGCGTGAAGCGCGAAACGCATGAATTATTGAAATTTGTAATTGATCGCTGACATTAAAAATCATACGAAATTCACTCAAATGTGGAGGGGAAGAAAGTTAGAATTTTGATGGTCAGTTGAGCGAAATGTAGAGATGAGTGAGGGCGGATGGATGTAATAAATAAAGTAAACAGTTTACGAAACAAACCCATCTGAAATGAAATATATTCAAATATTATTTTTTTACGCACTTTAACTTTTTCCCGCTGAATTGCGTATACAAAAGTTGTTGGAATTAATAAAAAGGTGGTATAAAGGAAATATATCACCTTGCTCAGGTGATTTATAATCTTTGAATAGGAGGATTTGTCTAATGTACAGCTAACAGAAAATGTAAAAAAAAATATTTACTGTTAAAAATGCTGTTTCGTAGGTGTTTGTAAAGGCGTGACGCTATTAATTGAATACTGAAACAATAAAAAAAATACCGTTTTGGGAAGAATAGTGCGGAGAGAGAGCAACACCCTAAACAGTTTTTTCTGATTGACTGAATGAACCGAAAAAAAATCGTAAAAAAAATTAAAAATAATAAATTTGGTAAGTTCAAAATTTTAAAGCGCTTTGTCGATCATGATCTTCACAAATGTTATTACAAACGAATTTTTAGTTTGAACAGTATTTCCCTTTAGTTATAACACTGATAGTTAAACCCTTTTTCTTAATGTGTGTCTTGTTAAACGAACATCCAGAAAAATCATTCTATTCCCAAGTAGTATTAAAATTTCAGTTCTATAACCTGATGATCTTAATTATATGAAAAAGTTTCTCAATATTCCCGGCAAAAACAATAATATTTATTTTTTTATTAAAAATTTAGCATGCCTTATTTAACACATTAAAAATACGACGATATTTCAAGGCTTCTCAAACAGTGATCGACTTTTGTCAAGAACTGAAGAAAGCAGTAATCTTGGTAATCATTCATGATCTTTCTGATCATTTACAAGTCCAACCTATTCTACCTATTATCAACTTCTCTACTAGTAATGATTATAGATTAGTTAGTATGTAATTTACACCCCTATTGCAAGTGTCTCGAGCCAATTCTACTCGAAATATGGTTATTGATTACAAAAGACAATGTTTTGTTGATAATTACTCATAAATTCTTCAAAACCACCTTCATATATCAATAGTTCGTTCGTTAGTCGAAACCCGCTCGCTCCATTCGCTGAAACAGAATTAGATCGATGACACTTCTGCTATTTGATTCCCTCTATAGTCTGTTCAAACAAATCAAATGTCATTCAATGTCCAACGACAACTGCTTTCTTCATGGAGAAACATTGCACTTGGCACTCATAGCTGCAATAAAATATGTGTTATATATCTGATACTGTCAGTTAAACAAAGAAAAATAATTCCACATAATATTTCAATACAAAAAAATTCCAAGAAATGCAATACTCCCTGGGCGTTGGCTGATATCAATGAAGCGTGATATTTCTATTTATTTATATTCAAGTATATTTTACAAATATTAAGTTTATTACGAACACCAGTCACAGTCCAATGTTGGCGGAAAAGCGCGCACTCCATTTACAATGAATATATTTAGTATGAGGCGCAGCTTTATTAGAAGGGTCATTGATAATACATAAATAATCGCGGAATATCACTAAGGTTTCAATATAGAACTACAGAGATCCTGATAGCTCCCCAATACGCAAATGTTCAATAATCTCTTTTTATATCTCTCATTGTTGACCGGAGAGTTTTGTATCGGATGAACTAAGCAGGAAACAGTTATTTCTCCATAATAAACTTCGTTCGTTTTTATGTCATTTGATTTACTATGTATTCAGCCTTAGACTGCCGACTCTTTATCGGCATATTCGGAAGCTATAGAAGGAAATTCAAGGCAATAATTTATGAAAGGCTTTTTACGTGATTTTTCGACAAAATAAAGATGAAACGCATTATGATGCTACTGGGATTGCCTGCTTCAAAGAAAAAAATTAAGATAAAAATGGTACAATACACACCCAGATCGCATGATAACAGCTTACAAATTCCATAGGGAATATGAACGAACATTTTTTATATATAAATGTTTATTAGATTTAAGCAAAAATAATGCCACATATTCTCAAATGGCTTAGCCTAAACGCATATCCACACAAATATCTACACGATTCTGGTTAAGACAGTCTCTATGACAATTGCGTAATGCCACGCCGCAAAAAAAGGTGTAGGCATCTGGAGATCATATTTTTTGCTCCGAAAATGTCAGCGAACACTCCCTTGAAACACTGAAAAAATGCGGAAAAGGGTAAAGAAGATGATTCAGATTCAAGTTTCAGATATGTATTAATGCATAAAATTCTATGGAAAAATATATAAGCCGCCTATAAATAAACAGTTAAACTATGACAGCTCATATTACTTCGTAGGATCACCAGCCATATGATCACTTCAACATTTGTACCTATAATATTATATCTATAAATTGAACCGCCTTTGTGTAGAAGCGCTGCTATTGCGTGAACTCGCTACAGTTGCCATGACAAGCTAAATAATAATGACTATAGTAACTTAGTGGGCTTCTACGAGTTTAGTGAGATGAAGATCACTGACACGTTCAGCGCTCAATCAACTGTGAAGATGCACAAACTCAGCATTCATTGTAAAATTAACTTCTCAGACGCTTAGAGGTCTATGGCGCAAACCACAAGTCGGTAACCACCACAACATATGCTTACCGTTAACTGTATCAAGTACATCATTACTGACAGTTCACGATCAGTCAACTAAGATCAAATGTTGCAAACGCTGTTGACCTAATGTAACGGCAAACTGAGAATATACTTATAATATAAGTTGTGGTTTAGATTGCCGTTGCTAATATCAACTGAAATGTCAAAACCGCAAAATTGTCATCTGACAGTGTTTTCGCGTGAGTTCATAATGCTTTGTTGGTGCAAAGATCACAAGATCGAAGATCAAGGGGAGTTTAATGGATAAAGGTCGCTAACGAGACACATGTGTTGTTTTAATAAAATAAAAAATTAAGTATTTTTTTAATTTAAAAAGCATAAAAAACCAACAACACTACAGCTCATCCATCACTTTGTTATATACAGTTGATATGCTGCATGAGTTATGGCTGGAAATTCTTCGTTGCTTTTTTGATTACTCAATACAGCGCGCGTGCTCATTTATCTGTTGTGGAATTATGCTTGTCAGGTAATTTAATAATCGGTATACGCGGGAGAACACCAAACAGCACCAGCCGGCATGATCGATCGATGAATTAAAATTATACATAAATGTTCACTTAGTAACTAAGAATACAATTTAATCAAGATGAGGGAAATGTTGACAGGGTAGATAATATTTTTTTTTTGATATTTCGGGAGGTTGAAAGTTAAAAATAATTATATATAATGGAAAAGCTTAATTGACTTAAACCAATGACTTCAATTTGGTTTGCACCAGTCAGTAGCTGAAAAGAGTTGAAGATTTCCACTCGAGGATCTTGAACGGTTTACGAAGATCATGTCTCTGGAAATATCTGGGCGGTCCAGAATACCCAAATGATGTTCATTGAGTTCTTCGAGAGTCCTCAACAGCTCTTTTTGCATATTAGACCATGTCTCCGGCATCATCTGATCGGTCCAGAATACCCAAGTGATGTTCCTTGGGTTCGAGAGATCTCAAAATTTTTTTACATATTGACCATGTCTCCGGCAATATCTAAACGGCCAAGAATACCCAAATGATGTCCAATGAAGTCTCCGGGAGATCTCTACAACTCTTTTGCATATTCCACAAGAATGAGATTTCGTGGCGACGTAACTGATCGCCCAACCTACCGATCTGCTGGGTTCTCTGGATACATTTTGTTATACTCACGATTTCGGTGGGATCACATGTGAATTGGAACCCTGTTTTTTTACCCGAGAAAATGGTAAATTCACTATCGCTGACTATCAGCCGGATAGGGAGTAGGAATCTGTCAACATTTTAATTATCTCTGTCAGATTTTCAGGTTTCAAAAACATTATAAATTTGAAAAAATATATATAAATATTTTTTTCTTAATTTTTGGACAAATTGTGGGAACTTTTATTAAATTCAATTCAATAAAAGCAACAAAGTGTCCAACAATCAATTTGTTTACTAATTTTTCGCTTAAATTCCGCATACAAGTCTGTAATTTCAAAAAATGTTTTCCGCAAGTCATACGAATTCTTTATATTCTTCATATTTCCCCACATTCATTACTCCAAAGCGGTGATTAGCGTTTTGCAGCAAAAAATCAAAAATTCCACATTCAAATGAATTATGTTTTATGTCGTTCTCTCGTTCTCTTCTCTTCTTTGGCAATTACACACAGCATTGCAGCGCAGCGCGGCTCATTCATTAATATGATTGACCTTCAAGATTGTGCGCTGGTGTGCCAAAGTCTTTGTTGCTTTCGACTTTAATTAATTTGTGATCTCCATCGCGTATGGGTTAATAAATGTTTATTGATCGCACATACATATGTACAAACTAGAGCTCTTGGTATTCGACTAATCGACTAACCGAATTAACCGAATAGGGCATTATTCGAATAATAATATTCGGTTTGCACTATTCGGATAGTCGTCAGCCATCGACTATTCGATTAATCGCTCATTTTCGACTATTCGGATAACCGTTCGTTGTCGACTATTCGAATAGTGCAAGTTCATTAATTTTCTTATTTTTATTGAAAAAAGTGAAACATTAAAACTAACCAAAAACTCGCTATTTTTTATGACTGTCATACCAAAACTGTTGTTGTTTCACATGCAAAATTAAAATATGACTGATACAACATTGCGTGGTATGTTTCTTGAGTTCGCTATTCAATACCCCTACCCACTTGTTGCCGAATTTTTTCGGTTTTTTGCGGCATAACTGCGAACTGCAGTAACCGGTTACTTTTTGGAACCGGTTTTTTTTGGGACACACTCGTGGCAGTGTGGGCGATCGGTCGGTGGGGCTTTGGGGCATTTTGGGGCAAAACTTCGACGAGTGGGTAGTCGGTTTTCTGTGAAGAACCGGTTTTTTTGGGTCGGTCAGTGGTCGGTTTTGCTCGTGCCCTTCTGCCCGAACACTTCTCAACCGATTTATACCGCACATCGTATATATCTGGAAAATACGGACATATATCTGGAAAATCAAAGACTTTTAGACTGCAAACAATTTTCATTTATTCGAATAGTGACAGTATAACTATTCGAATAACCGCAGTAGAACGACTATTCGAATAGTCGGAACATTGCGACTAACCGAATAGTGCTAACCGGTTAATATTCGTACGAACGGTTACTAACCGGATATTCGAATAATCGATTTTTAGGTTAATCGAATAATTTTAAGAGCCCTAGTACAAACCTTTGTTTTATATGTAAATGAATTTTACATGTTTGTTATATGGTTGCATATATGTACATATCTACTATATAATATATAGATATGTGTAACCACAAAGTCTGCGAGTTGTGCAGCTGCGTTTGTTATGTGTTCATATCTGTTTGCTAAGTGTTTATTGAGTGGAGTTTGTGCAATTACTGTGCACATACTTGCATTTTATGTATGTACATATATCTTTATATTTGTATGTATATTTAATTGTTTTATGCACATATCTGTTAATTGCAGACATATCTACAATTTTCAATTGATTTTTATTGGCTTGGTTTGATTGCGCTTTAAGGTTAATCAATTTAAAGTTGATTGGTAGTAACTGATTTAATCAATTTTGAAAGTAAATTTTATTTACTGCATATAAATTCCTTATTGTTAGTGTTTTTATAAAATTTTTCAATTAGTTTTTATATTTTTTAAATTAAATTCATATATTCGACTCATTCTGTTTTCAAGATTCAGTTACAATTTTTATAAAATTTTGTGAATTTGAAAAAAAATATTTTTTTTTACTATAAAATTAATAATTAAAATTTATTTCATTTATTTAATTTTATTTATTTTCATTTAACATAATTTATGTAATTTAATTAAATATTTTTTTTTTAATTAAATTCATATATCGACTTATGCTGTTTTCAAAATTCAGCTTACATTTTTATAAAATTTTGTGAATTTGAACATTTTTTTCTGTGAATTAAAAAAAAATTTAAATTTAAAATTAAATTTTGAAAAATTTATTTTAATTATTTTATTTTATTTATTTTTATTTAACATAATTTATGTAATCTTCATGAATATTAATTAAATATTGTTATTTATATAATTTAAGTTAATTTATTTTAAAAAGCTCATTTAAATAAAGTTTAATAAAACGTTTTTATTTTTTATTGAATACTTTTTAGTTGAAAATATTTTTGACATTTTAATTTATACCTACTTAGATACAAATAAAAAAATATTTCTATTATTAATAAACAAAAAAATTATATCGCATTTATTTTTAGGTTTTATATTAAATTTCATTTTTTAATTTTAATATTTTTAATTAAAATTTAATTAATTTTATTTATATTTAAATTTATTTTAATTCAAATTTAATTAATTTTATTTTTATTTTAATTAATTTTATTTCATTTATGTAAGCTTTTTTTATAATTTTTCTTTTATAAAAAATTTATTTTATTAATTAATTTATAATTTTAAGAAAAATACTCCGGACTCATTCAGCATTTCAGTACGTTGGAAACAACTCATATATTAACGTTCATTTTATATCTTTTAACTTACTCAAACTATGAAAAGGCAAGAAAAACATTTTGCAGGCATCAAAAATAACGGTATTTTTCTCTAAAAAAATGTATGTCGAAAAAATTTCGATTTTCGTATGAAGCACTTTCTTTGTGACTTACCTATTAATAGAATTAATTTTCAAAATCTTTCAAAACTCTTCCAATGCCACCCTGTTAAAATTAAGAAAATATCCTGAATATTTTCTATCCAACTCTTTAGAAGTGCTGAACCTACTTCTCAACCACTATTCACAATTTTATGTGAGATATTATCTTTATTTCCATTCATTTCTTATTCTAATCTCAACAATTACTCCAATAAATTTAACTTTTCACTGACTTATCACACTCGCAATTTGTGCTAATCAGCTTTCCATTTTCATAGCTTAGTTCTTCACTCGATTTTATGGCCAATGAAATTGCATTTCCATTCGCTTTCAATTGAATTTGTAATAAAAAAATGTAGTAAATTTCAATTAAATTCAATTTGTTCCAACTTAACTGCCGACCAGCCGCAGCAGCAAAACAATTTCCTCATTTCTGACTGACTGCGTTTTTTTATTATTATGCAACACATTAGCGCCACGGCACAGCACTCGCATTTCCTACTGTATCAGTTTCTCTTGCCAGCGGCGCATGCGCAAGCGCATCTTCATTGCAGTTGCGTTTTATGTTTTATGCCAGTCTGTGTGCGTTGCATGCGTGCTTACGTGTCGTGCCATACCCGGTTGTGCGCACTGAAATGCGTGAGGTGTTGAACGTCTGATCTTATCGAGGCGCACGTTCATTGCTGCCACCTTTTTTTAATACTTGTTTTTATTATTTCTTTTTTTTTTTGTGAAAAACTTGCAGCGCTCTTACGTTCGTTTTTATGATTCTAAATTTATTGTGAAAAGCAGTAGTAAAATTAATTAAAACACAAAATATGGTGAAGAAAAACCGGGTTTCTTCCGTCTACTACAATTACTCTGTCCATTTTGTTATTTTTCTTTTCTTTATAGTTTCTATGCTGGAAATGGCAACATAAAAATTTTACTTTCTGCACTTTATCTATTTTAATGTGCTTTAGTTTAGATTGAAAACTTTTATTTACACTTTTTTACAACAACTGCAACTTTTTTTTATAATAATAATAATATTTTTTTATTTTTTTTTAGGTAAGTGCTAAGCAACGTTCGTATATTTACTTCCATGTTTTCTTTCGCGCTGGCAACTTTCATTTTTATGGTAATTACAACAAAAAATGTCAGCACATGAAATTAGTGCGTTTTTTTTCAGAGACTAACATTGAGGAAAATCTGAAAAAAATTATATGAACTTGAGATATATATTTATCTATAATATTTTATTTAATATTAGGTCCACAACTTTGCTTCCGCCGTTTTTTTGTAAATCTAAGTTTTTTTTTGTATAAAAACGGTTACAAATGTCGATGAGCCTCAGCCGCACTTTTCTTGGAATTAAAAAAGAAAAGCAAAATTTCCCACAAATGTCGAGAATTCGGCTCAAAAAGTGACATTTTCAGTTGAGAATAAGTTTGGGATGCAAACAGATCTCTACAAATATTTTGTTGGGTTAATGTTGACACAAATGTCCAAGATCGATATAAAAAAAATCGATTTAATCGACCAGTGCTTGACACTAGAGACATCTATTGGAAAACGGCGGAAGCAAAGTTGTAGACCTAATAATATATTTCTTGGTGCTCGATAACACTGAACAATACCACTTTAAGGGAGGGCTTCAAGTATATGACATTGATTTACAGAAATATCAAATGGTCATTTAGATATCTTTTTTATTTTAATGTAAAATTTAAGCCAACAGTCGCTTTCTTTGAGTAATTATCTTGAGATTAAAGTAATATTTTAAAAATTAATTTTGAAATACAAAAATTTTCCAAAATCTAGGTGTCACACCTTCGATAAGAAATGAATAAATAAATAATGCACACTGCGCCAAAATGTAGGCAACGTTTGACATACATCACGTTCTAGTTACAAATCTTTTTTTATATTTCGATAATTGTAGTGAAATGTAAAAATTTGTTGCTTTAAGTGCTTAATCACTTTATTAAAATTTCATTTTCTTATAATTTCGAGTTTAAAAATAATTAAACATTTAAAAATAAAATTTGAATGTCAACGTATGTAGAGAAACAAAAGACTTGGCGTGTAAACATATAAGCTTCCATTGTTGATTCCATTTTGTATACGCCAGATTACTTCAATTAAATAGTAATTGTACGCTCATTAAGACATTTTTCATGCATGCAGAGATATGTATACCCCTCGTCTAATGTACATATATAAACATAATTCTCTTTTATATAGCAATTTAGCTAACTCAATTTTAATATACATAAAACCTAAAACCTTGACCAAATTCATTGTCATAGTGAAGGTAATGGCATTTTACGCTCATAAAGCGAAGTAAATAGAGACAAACATACAATTTTATTTATCTGTATTTCAGTAAGAATTGCAGTATGTGTATTGAGTTACGTTTATAGTGACGGCAACACCAAAGAATTATATATTTAACAAAGAAAATTTTTGAGCTTTTATACAAAAATTTAGTAATTTGATATGTGTAAGCACTTGCAGTTTCTATTGAATAAAATATAATCTTGAGTTAGTCGCTTTTTTGAGTTAATGCACTTGTCTTCAAGTCTAGTCAATGTATAATGCCACAGATCGTACTCGTTTTCCATACCACTGTTTAGGCCAGTGTTGTCCAACGTAAATGTATGCACGTTATGCTTGTGTTGGTTATTAGCGTACATTCGGAAAGCTACGAGCAGACAACACGAATACGGAACAGTGCGTACAAATAAGTAAACGTACTTTTTAAAAATTACGGTCAACTAAATTATCTATATTTATTTCTTTATTATATTGTTTAATTCTAATGAGATCAGAAATGTGATTATTTGATAGTATAGGTGAGAATTTAATTGTAAATAAAATTTTCTTTTGTAATTATCAAGAAGGCTTTTCGGGCGTCTCCCTCGATATTTACAAGATTTTTGTGACAACGTTCATAATGTCTTTTTATATCATGTTTGCTACAACGCTTTATTTTTTTATAACAAATTAAGCATTCTGCATGCTTTTCATTGTTCTCAATAAAAAATAACATATGTATTTCCCAAATTTGTTGGAACATTTTTAGCGCGTTCTGTTTTCTAGCGTCAACTGATCGCAAAATTCTGCTTTGCTTGCCTACGAAGTTGAATACAGTAGCACAGTTGTGCTTTCACAGACACTTGTCGCGACATGTTGGTGTGAGGTGTCTGGCTTGTCCGTGCGCTATTGTGCGCATAGGCCGTGGACAACGCTGGTTTAGGCAGTAAACAACTTGTTACAAAGGTCAGTTATGGTGGATCTCCAACACTCACAAGATATCCCACATAGTCTGATTTTATATTTTTTTTTACAAAATTTGATAAGATTTTCCATTGAAAAGAGAGTGGAATATAAATAATAATTTAAAAATTTCCTTCGTCGCATATATGAAATTTAATTCTCATTAGGTTTATTATATTGAATTACTACAAAAATATGAGTCTCTAATCTATGCATTAATCGAACTTGCCTTTTCTACAAACACACATTCTTTATCCACTTTTTCTAATTTTTGTACAACACACATTATAGTATACTCTTGACACACCTACAAAATATTGCACAATTGCGCGTGACTTCAAAGTGTCAGCATTCTAGAGCAAATGGCATTTATTTATGACAGACACATGCTTAGTGGAACTAAAAAAATAAAATAAAATAAAAAATACAAAAATTAGCTTCTGCAACTTATCCACAGTTCCCTCGATGGTCTCTAGCACCCTTAGTATACACATTTCTCAAATATTTGTTTTTGTTTAATAAATTCATGCTATTAATTATGTATGCTTATAGCAATTTTTAAAGCAATAAATGTCTGAAAGTTAAATAAAATTACGAAGCTTTCTGCGGGAGCATCTAAGATATAGAAGCAGAATTGCTAAAAATTATGTGTTGTCCTCGTTATGAGTCACTGATGCTGTGGAATCTGCAGGTGATTCCATTAATTTAGTATATTTATACATATTATATTGTTTTTTGGGGGATTGAGTAAAAGAAATTTATAAATAAATATAAGTATGTCTGTGTCTTTGGGTTATTATTTTGTGGGACATTGAAGAAGAAAAAAATTTTAAATATATATAATCATCTGGAATATATTCTACTGCTAGACGACACTTGTAATAGGGGTTTTATGATTCAGTACGAATAACCAACATTTTAAAATAAAAAAAAGTAATAAATAAAGTATTATATTTAATTTTCTGAGTCCAATATGATTAATTTTTGCTATATTTGATTTGGTATTATCGTTCAATAGATTTCATCGATGATTTCGGTTAAGTTTGGTAACTCTTATGAACACGACAAGATTTTCTTAAAAAAAGAATTGTCTTCATGATTTTTTGTACATTAAAATCTGATTGAATCGTGGTCTGTTTGAAGGTGGTTGGTTCTTATTTCGAAGTATTCTTTAATTTTTTTCTATATCTGAGGTTTTGTATCATCTCGTAGTAAATTTTTAAATTTTTTATATTGTTAAAATATCAATCGGCCATTTCAGTATTATTATTTATTTAATTTTTATGTGTATTAATCCTTGCTTATTATTTTCTTGGGTGTGTGACTTTGATAAATATCATGAATGTGCCTAAATGGAGGCAACGTTTTTTAGGCAGTAGTCTGCTTTACAAGCTTCAAAAAATCGTTTTTTTGTTTTGTTTTAAATCTCTTCCAAAACTATCCAAGAATATGTCTTTTAAATTCCAGAGGCCAATTCGACATATTTTCGTAGATAGAGCAGTTTTAGTGGCCGAGCGTCGAGCAGGTGCGAATGCTCAGGCAGACTTTAAAGCGCGTTTCTCGAGTTTTCATTTTCAGAATTGTTAGAAAACGGTACCGGCGATAGCAAAAAGAATATATGTCCGATCGAAAAAAACCAAAGTGATCTAGCTTCAGTATTAAATTATCTTCTATTAGTTAAGTTAAAGTTGGACAAAAGTATTATTTAAACTACTTGTTTTGCAACTTAAAGTCAATTTTTTTCTTAAAAAAGTGAATTGTTTTTCCAAACTTCGAAAAAATTAGGAATTTTATAACTTCTTCGGTATTTTTTTAGTTCATAAAGAAAAGAAACTTATAAAAATTAAAAAAAAATTGGTTCGACTGTTTCAGATGCATCGCACGACCTCCATCAGTGCAAACTCCAGGCGCTTCAGAAAAATACTTACAACTTTGAAAAAATTTCAACATTTTTTAATAATAAATATTGTTTTTTAAGCCTAAGTGTACTATATCACTATCATCTTAAAATTCCGTTTACCGCAATCATTTCCTTCCCTTTCAAAAAAAATTGCTAAAAAAACGCTTTTTTCGGCTTCTAAGGCAGACTACTTACTGCCTTAATATATAATAATCTCATCCGTATTGAAATTAATAAAACCATTTTTAAAAGCTAAAGTTACTCATTCAGCATATAATTGCTAAAATTTAGATCTTTTAAGGGAACGCATGGGTTTCGTCGGGTAAAAAAAGGCCTATTGTCAATATTTATTTTATGTAAAAAATTATTTATTTAGTTCAAACTTTTTTCTGCCTTATAGATATATATTTAAAGAATAATTTCTGAAATTTTCAAAAAAAAAAATTAAAACTCGTCCATTGTGACGTCATTTCCGGTGACCCCTCGGAAAAAAGGTGCGTCCGCGTTGTCAGCATAACTCCTGACAGCATCATTTAAAACGAAAAATAAAAATAAGTGTTTCAGTTAAGACCATAAACTCGTGCTTGAACGAAGGAAAGACAAAAAAAATAAAAATTGGAATTTTGGCAGACATTCCAAAAAAAATAAAAATTTCGGTAAAATTTGCTTGACATTTTTTTTTAAATAGCTGTAATTAAAAAAAAGAATCCTTCGTCCAAACACGAGTAAATTGCATCTCGAATACCTGTGCACAATTTCGTCAAGATCAGTTGAGTAGTTTTCGAGAACATCAAGACAATCGTCTTTGAAAACACAGTTCCGTGAAAAAGGCGTTTAAAGTTTTTGAGTAACATTAATACCTGACTTGGAGCGCACACCATGCAAAGGCTGTATCTCCGAAACTATTATTCGGATCGACTAGAAAATTTAGGATAATATTCTTGAGATGTTGTAGAAATTAATAAGACAAAAACAAAAAAAAATATTTTTCGAACCCACGAAACCAATGTAACCCCTCATCTTAAATCATCATTTTTTAACTGTCTTCGATTTGACAAAACTTGTAGAGTTATGAAACGAACAAACAACCGGTGTAAATCAAAGGAGACTGTCATATAAAAAGAGAGAAAGAAGAGTAAGCGATTATATTACGTGCTCTCTTGTATTGAATTCAACTGAATAACTTTGTTGTTGCTTTCTTATACCAAAGTTTTGATAAGAGCTAAGCATCATAGTCAGCAGAGAAGTGGCGAATCGAAGACGGTCGCTGATAAAAAATGAGCCTTTGCTATCTATTAAAAGTTCCTCAATTTGCGGATCTATATTAAGTGTTTAAGGGTCACATTGATATAATTTATTAATATGTTTATTTATTATAAAATTTTGTGCATGGTATCACATTAAAGTAAACAGAGCTTTATTAAATGTGTAAAAAATACTATATATATAATTAAATGCCTATGTTGCACTCTGCTACTTATTAACAACATCCTTCCAAGTCATACTTATTATTACGATTACTTTGTAAATGAAAAGCTAAGAGCTTCATTCATCTAGTTGAGTTTTCTTTAATAGCGAGTATAATTTAGCCACTTTACAGAGTTTAAATACGCAAAACATTTGAGATCATTTTCAATTATTATATAAATGCATCCGCTACTAAATGAACTAAAATGCAGCGCTTACATAACTGCATATATGTATGTTTGTATTTATTTCCGAAGCTTAATGACATTTGGCATTGACCGCCACCATGTGCTACGGCGCATGCGTAAACTGCGCACACACAGAGCAAACGGAAATAATTAGTGTAGAACTTCCGCTTTTGAAAATTAAATATGCAACGAGCATACAAACAAACATACTAACATTTATACGAGTATGTGCATGCCTATATTTAAATAAAAGCATATTTAAATAGTTGAAAGTCGCTTGCACTCGTGCTGCAGTGAGTTAGTTTTACTCGACTACAATAATTATGGAAAATGCACGACAACTTACATAATTAAGTATGCAGTTTCAGATATACTTATATATATGTAAATGTGTATCAAGCTGTGTAGTTTAGCTAGATATGGCAACCTCTGTTATGTCACAAACGTTGCTCCGGTAAACGGGCGACAATGACACCGGTAATTGTTTTTCTTCTTCTTGTATTATTCATTTCATTTTATTGTCATGAAAAGCACGTAATTATAAGTTAGTTTATATGCAAACTAGTTGTATAACACAAAATATGGTCTAATGTTACCAAACCAAGGCATTTTATGCCAGTTGAATGCACCTCTACTTCGTGTAAGTAGTATGTGTATCTCTTTATGACATTTTCAGTTGTTTTTTTTTCTGAAATATTAGTAAATTTCACTGGTTGGAAAAATAATTTCTAAATTTTTTCAGAGTTGGATATAAAAGTATTTAAAGTAAGAGTATTAAGAAAGTTGAATGTATTAGTTCAATCAAAAACATAGATCTTCAACTTTCTTCCGCCGTTTTTTTTAAGGATTTTCTTTGTATAAAAACGGTTACAAATGTCGATGAGCCTCAGCCGCACTTTTCTTGGAATTAAAAAAGAAAAGCCAAATTTCCCGCAAATGTGGAGCATTCGGCTCAAAAAGTGACATTTTGAGTTGAGAATAAGTTTGGGATGCAAACAGATGTCTACAAATATTTTGTTGGGTTAATGTTGACACAAAAGGCCAAGATAGATACAAAAAAATCGATTTAATCGACCAGTGCTTGACCTTTGAGACATCTATTGGAAAACGGCGGAAGCAAAGTTGTAGACCAATATTAAAATAAATTCGATTTTCCTAATATTTTGGAGTGGTTTTGAATACGAGAAATCTTCTAATATGTTAATATTCATTTAAATTGTCATAAAAAATAGCCACTAGAGAGCGCCATTGTGCAATAATGGAAACTTTGGTCATTTATGTGTATATTCTGTCATCCCAAGTAAGAACTAACTCCGTGAGAATTTTTAACTATGAGACAGCTTTTTCTAAATTACGTCAGTTAAACGATGGAGGTGAAGAGTTGCAACAATTACTTCACCAGCCTACCTTACTAATCGTCTGTCGTTAGAAACAATAACAACAAAAATTGAATGTGAAAGGTATTCAATATCCAAAATTACTCACGTATATGATCTCAATAAATTTGTAGCTAGATATTTTTAAGAATGAATTGGCTGATCAGCCATGATGACGAATATTTTAATTCTACAACACTGACTTTTCTAAAGAATTGAGTTGATTCACCAAAGTCAAGTGGGTTGGAATTGTAAATATACTTTGTCTATGTATGCATCAAAAAGCTTTCTGTAAATATTTGCAAAATTCGATTCAGATTAATCTTTTCATAAGAGATCAACGATATTATCGTCGAGATAATCAGATATATAACTTCATAAGAGAATTTATAGTAGTTCGAGGTCTGATCTTGCTGTTAGATTGGAACCTGATTATTGTAATAATATATTTCATAAACTTGGAACGACCAATTTAAACAAATTTGTTCAGAAACTATAGATGGAGATTCCCCAAAGCTCATGTTTCACAATTAGATGACACTAAAAAAAATCTCAGAACTAATGACAGTTTTCTGTCATATCTTTTTATGTCTAGCCAATATTAGCTTTCTGACAAGTCTTAAAAAACGAGACAGGAACTGTTCCAATGGAAACTGAGAGTCCTTCAGCTTGATTTATAATATAGATCTGAGTAAAATATGTAATTAATGGTTAATCATCTCCTCATTAACATTATTTATATTCCAAGAAGAATCACTTAGCTCACATAAATACAACTCTCTATTAAAATTAATTCATACTTGAGTTACATTTTTCTTTATATTATATTTATTTCTTTATATTCTTTTATAATGAATATCACACAACTTTATTGTAAGGGCAATCAATTCAGTTCGATCGCCAAGAGGGCAATAGCTGTTTAACTGACAAATCGCTGGCCGTCAACGAACGCGCAGTGATCAGTGGAGTGATCCATAAATATACTTCAGTAATCAAACTTTTGTTGTTGTTGTGTTATAATTATGCTAGCAATTAACAGGTTAAATTTTTATTAATGAAAAAATGTTAAAAATAGGGAATCAACATCTGAAAGTTATGAGAAAACGTTTTTTTTTTGCTTTTTTCGTTGGTTTATTATTAAAAAATGTTTTTATTTTTTTTTATTATTTAAAGAAATTTTTTATTGTATTTAAAAATGTATGGTTTTGAATTTTTAGTTTTCCATTATTTTTTATATTTCTTATTGAGAATTTTCCCAAAAATTGTTTTTCAAAATTTTAATTTTTTTTTCAAAATTTTAATTTTTTTTTTCAAAATTTTCATTTTTTTCAAAATTTTCATTTTTTTTTTCAAAATTTTCAATTTGTTTTCAAAATTTTAATTTCAATTTTTTTTCAAAATTTTCAATTTTTTTTTTATTTTAATTTTTTTTCAACATTTTTTTCTTTATATAAATTTTGAGTTAAAATTTTTTAATGTTGAAAATAATAAAATACCAATATTAATTAATTTTGTTGTTGCTTTTTAATGCAATTAATTTTTTTCCTTTTTTTAATTTTTTCAATGTTTTTTTATATATAGTTTTAAATATTTTTTTAAACCACAACAAGTGCAAATGACTTCATCTCTGATCACCGCCACTCGATCGTTACAATTACAAAACTGAAAGCAAAACGTTTTGGCAATTTAAAATCAATTAACCTTTTTTCTATGGTCAACACATGGGCTGCCGCTGCCTTTCTTTAGGCGGTAACAGCATAAAATGAAAAGAAATGCGAAAATTAAAAATTAAAATTAAAAAGAAAATATTTGCGGCTGTCTTATAACTATCGCCGCCAAATGAAAATTACGTGCAAATTAACTGAAAAACAGTTAATAGATACTCGTCTATATGCCCGTCTATATGAAACCATTTATTGTTGTCATCTTGATTGCCTTTTATTGTTTGCTTCGTTGCGCTGGCCCCAAGTGAAAGTGCCACATCCGCGAAACGTAAAACGCCAAATACTTACTAGCTGGCCACCGCAAACCGGTAGTTATGAACTGATACTGATACTCATTCATACATACTTATTTCTCGGCAACGCTGAGTGCTGGCAAACGCGTCAAATATCACACATGAAAACAAGTGTTGAGCGCTGGAAGCATTTGAGTGCTTGCGCAAAACTGGTGGTTCGGTTGGCAGCGAAGCGTGCTTTCGCAAATATTTGGTTTTATCATAGGCTAGGTAGTTTTTTTATATGAGGAATCGTTTATTTAAGTAAAAAAATTTTCAGTATGTATGGAAAAAATTATATTTAAAGAAATATCTGGCAACTCTATTTTTTATAAAAAACGCCTTTATAAACGTGGTAGAATTGCATTTGCTATGAACAATTTGTTAATGAAATGGTTATTATTTTGCTTTCAAAACTAGTTTGCAACCTTTTTCATAATTTTTTAGATATATTTTCCAGTAGTTCTTAAGTTGGCAACCCTTTTCATATTTTTTTAGATATATTTTCCTCGGTCGTTTTTTTAGTGATATATCTCTCTTACGGTTTTTTCTCTTGTTTCAATGTTTTATAAAAAGTATTACAGTGATCGGATCGGTTTAAATATGCGCCGTTTCGTTCGATAATCTGTTTCCATCTAGACGGCAACTTCATAATACCCCCTCGTAGAAGCCTCCTCCTTATTTGCAAAGAACTCGGACAGCCACTTTTCACAAGTCTCTTTTGACTTCAACTTTACAACACCATGGCCGTTCGTTATGGACAGGAACAGGTTGTAATCACTTGGCGCTATGTCCGGGTTATATGGTGGATGCAATAAAACCTTTAATCCGAGCTCCCGTAGCTACTGACGAGTCATCAACGAAGTGTGTGGTCTGGCGTTGTCCTGGTGGAACACTACACCGTTCCTGTTGGCCAATACTGGACGCTTCTGGTAGAATTAAGCGTCTGGCCATATGGGAGCAGCTCATAGTGGATGTTTCCCTTCCAATCCCACCCACATTATTTTAATTTATATTTTATATAATCAAACGTTACATCTGGCAACCTTAAATCTTAGTCAATATGGAAATTAATACGATTAATGATGTCTGCAAAGCCTTCACCCTTTGTTGACCTTGTCGGAAAGAAGAACAGTATATTATGGGGAAAAGTGTTTGATTTTGATTTTGAAAAAAGCTTTTAAGGCGATAAAAAATATATTAGGGAACAATTACTTGCATTATCCGTACATCAATCAAAATCAGTTCATTATTTAAGCTAACGCCTTTCAAGTGTCTTATATGTATTCTCAAGTGAGCGCAAATATGTTAAAATGTCTTATCTTCTGATTAATATGTACGTATCGTTGGCTTAATATAGAAAAGGCGTATCTACATTTTTTTCGAAATCGCGTTTTTAATGTATTCTGGTAGACCACTGTCAAATACTCCTCCCCTTAAAAAATTTGTGGGTTATGATCGTAAATAACGGATTTATAGTCATATAAAAAAAAGCCCTAACTCATTCGAAGTTACAATAACAACATAAAGCCCTATCTCAAATAACTTCAAAGAAATTAAAAATAATAACAAAATTATACCACAATTGAATTTGTTACCTGTTTTGAATAAAAATTGCAATATAAATGTTTTTTGCATCTTAGGTTTTTAAGGTTTTATTCAGTTTTTTCCTTCTCCTGAAAAGTAACGAAAAGTGTAGATACGCCTTTTCTATATTAAGCCATCGGTATGTAAAATTCACATTCTCCATTCTCCAGCCATATTGCAAATCCACTTGTTGCCGCGAATCACTTTCTTATATACTTTTCAAACATACCGAAGCATTTTATGTATGTAAGAGAGCATTTGCAAGTCAAGAGCGAGTTCAAATTGCTGATTTTTACAAAAACAAAGAGAAAATATTCCGAGCAAAATAATGCAATCAAAAAGTCACGTAACTGCCAAGTCCACAGTCAAAACAAAGTCATTTAGCTATCATTTAACACATAAGCGCAACAAAATGTGGCATATTGCATTGCAAAGCACTACTCTGTTCTTCTAAATAGTATTTCTTTTTGTTTTTGTAATATATTTTGCTTGATTAGCTGTCTGCCATGGCATTTGTCTATTGCACACAGACTATACTCTGCTCAGTTCTCCTTTAACTTGCCACCAATGTCTATCCCTCTTGTTGTTTTTTCTGTTTTTGTATTTTTTTCTTTATTCAAAATAGTTGAGCGTGTATCAATGCTGCCTGTCTTTCTGCATATCCATGCTGTCCATTCCATTTCGAATCCGCTTCGGTGTTCCCTTTGGATTTGCTTGTTGCTTTGTGTTTGTTGTTTGTTGCACGTGCTACGCATGCATAATATTTAGCTGGTGATGCGTGTAGCATGTTGCATAGTGTATTTTTTTGTTGCCACTTACGATTACAAACCGCATATAAACATGATTGCAACATATAACAAAAAAACAACAAAAAATACCTGCTAACTTTGGCACTCACTTGTGCCGCTGCTGGCTGGTGGAGAGGTGAATGACATTTGGTGTTTAGATACAAATTGAAAATTAACACCACTTGTTTCTATTTTTACATACGCAAGCGCATACAGACACACAAACGTACATGAAGCTATGAAATATGTAGATATGTAGCTCTAAGCATTCCAATTTTTGTTGTAATCTATTTTTTATACTTCTTTATTTTGTTTATACATATTACTGTACATATGTACACACATACATAGATATAAACAATATCTATATTAGACGAAAATTATTATTATTGTGGGAAATAAAATAACAAACTTTTATCTAAAAGTTGCGGTTACCCACAAAATAAAAATATCAAAATTGAATTTTTGTATAGATATCGCTCTAGAGCAGCTAAAAAATATAATAAAAGAGGTTATAACATTGCAACATCTGTGAGTTGCTGTTGTTGTGGTAGAGAACATTCTCGAAGTTATATTGAGAATGCTGCCGATTTGATCGTTCTTAGTCGCATAAAAATTTAGGTCCGCTCCGCTTACAGAGAGCCGCCTGTTGGGGAACTACTCTATAAGTTCGAAAAGTTCTATCTTCTCTTCTCTTTCAGATAAAGCTCATTAAGTTTTTTAAGCAAATTTTCCGATGGAGTTCTTCAACGAATAATTTCCCTTGTTTTTTTGATGAAGTAACTAATAGTTTCCTGATTTCTAAATACTGGGGATCAGGCATAGCAAGAAAATGAAGACTGCACTTCAAGATTTTAAGATACCCAAGAAAACACAGAGAACTTTTTCCAGTCTTTGAGGGAGGGGTCTGGGTTTCAGCGCAAAAAAAAAACACTTTTTTTTGTGATTTTTTATCTCAAATATCGATTAAGCAATTTTATTGAAACCTTCTATACATTATTGAGCATAGTTTTGACTATGTTCTGTAAATTTTTCATGCAAAAATATTAAAACATTAGCCCGTGACAGAGCTTCCCCTAGGACGTCTTGAAAAAAAAAAACAATTTGCGGTGTTCACTGTAACTCGGCCGGAAATTATCCGAAAATGAAAAACCATAAAAATTTAGTTAAATTTTAAACAAATCTTCCCCCCAACGTTCTCTGATTATTTTTTTTTTATTTAAAAATTTTTGGCGGCCATCTAAAGTGTGAACCGTTATTTTCGACTAAAATTTCCGCCATTTTCAGGGTGGGAAACACCCTTAATGTTAAAAAAAAATTTACGAAACGGTATTTTGTATGAAGAAAATGTGTACCAAGTTTGAAATGAATCGGTCGAGTAGTTTTCAAATGGCAGTGAACACGGACTTCAAAAAAGTAGTTTTGAGAAAAACGCGTTTAAAGCTGCACTGCAATCCCAACCGCCCGTAGCTGTTAGAGTTAGAGCGTTAAAGGCCCCGAGACTAATTAAACAGTAACTTCAAGAATATTGCTTAGATCGGATTAAAATTTTGAGGACATATTCTTGAAATGTTAAACAATAAGATAAAACAAAAAAAATCGATTTTTTTCAAAGTGAAAACCCAGACTCCTCTCTTAAACAGTAAATCTTAAAATTTAGTTAAAATTCCGTTCTAAAATATGTTCACAAATTGACATCCTCTGACAGACTTATTTCTTAGCCTTGAAATGAACAGAATATTTAATATAATTATGGCGCCTTTTATCAATATATATCAGAACTATTCAAATCTGGCCATACCCTTCGGTAGTCTCAGTAAATTGACGTTTGGAATATTCATCTTACGTTCCTTTTTGCACATTTACCTTGCCTTTGTCATTCTATACAGATGTCTAAAATCAGTAAATTTCGGTCAGAAATACTCGTTTTTGCAATTTTTGCTTCAGCGCCACCTATCTGTGACTTATAATATTAATTCAAGTGTGAGCAATATTGTCGAATTATTTTTGATTAAGATCATGTAAATTTTATAGTAGCAAATAAAAAAATAATTATTTTTTTTTTAATATTAACAAATATATTTACAATTTTCTTATTCTGATCTTCCTTCACTATCAAAGAGCATGACCTACACATGTACTTCTAATTGCATTTAGGCACGCATGCGCTCACTTAAGATCTACTTGATATGATTGTCACAGTTCTTATCACTTAAACTACGTTAAAGAGTGATAATGAGAACAGAAATGTCAACAGCATAATGCGAAATCATAAGTATCTCAGTGCGGGTATACAAACTGTATTGAAAGAACGAAGTGAACTTATTTACAGAAATAAAAAATAGTAGAAATATTTCAACAAAGAAATTTAAATAGTTAAAAAGCAATTAATTCTCAAAATTATCATTTTTTGGCCAATCAAATGGCGTACTCAGCAATTTTTTATTTTAATCCCTCTCGCTCATCTCATTGTTAAGCTCGTGTGCCTTAAATCGCCTATAAAACAAAAAGAAAGCGATAACTGTAAATTAATTAGCCTCAAAGCGTAAGAGAAGCACTGACCTTTTGACTTAGTTAACAAATGAACTTAGGCCAAAACGAACGCCACTTAAACACTTTAAAACCAAAGCGTAGCAGCAATCTGCGGCAGCTGGCGCTCTGCTGCGTCTTTAGCGGCTTTTGTTGTTGCACTGCGAATATCGATTACAGAATACCCAAAAGTGTGCCACCAGACAAAAGTGACAAAACCAAATGCAAATAATAGAAAATGATGTATAATGAAGAAAACGAAATTAATACTTAACTGAAGAAACGGCCGAGAAGGTCGTTGAGGAATGTGTAAAGGTGAGAGATATTAAAACACCTTACCGTCATTAGGTGGCTTTGTTTTGATATTTAATTGTTTACAGGTGTGCTTGAGTTGATAGAATGTTATACATTTTCTTTTTGTTTAAATTTTTGTTTCTTTTTGCTTCTACGAGTATTTCAGAAACAGAATTCGTTAATAATTCATTTTCTATTTGCTTATATTTCAGAAACAGAATTCGTTAATGATTCTGTTCCTATTTGCTTATATTTCAGAAACAGAATTCGTTAATGATTCTGTTTCTGTTTTCATTTATTTTATAAGTGGCAGTCGCTTGATTTGTTAAGAGAAATTGGTTATTATGAAGAAAGTTACTATTTCTGAATACTATCCTAAAGCATCCGAATTATAATATGTATACTGTTTCTCTGTTCTGTTACTAAAAGTCTCTGTTTCTGTTCTCATCACTTTACGTTTCTGTTCTTATAATATTGTGTACTAGTTTTCTGTGAAAAAAATTTTGAATAAAAAAAGCTCGCAAAATTTTCAAATATCAATCTGATCAAACTGGCAACTCTGATTGTACATTTAATAGTTTCTCTCTTTCTCTCTCTAACTATGTTATTCACCTGTGTGCTCGCATTAAAAAAAAATGTCAGCACAGTGCATGCCATTAGTATGCGCACACAATATTCCCTGTTTTTATATGTAAATATATATGTACATACACAAATTTTCTATTTCGCAGCAGTTGAAAGGAAATAATTAGTTGCTTGATAAAAATAGAACATTTTCGGCATGAAAATTCACACAATCACACATATTTCTACATGAGATCTCTGAAGATGCTGTGGCACTGAGTTATATATGTAACTACATATCTACTCTAAGATAGTATTTTATTTGTCTGTATGTATAATATTATTTTTTTTTTTAATTTCTTCTCTTCAATCAGCCACTTTATTTTGTTTATTTTTTGCTTTGCTCTTTTTATTTTTCTTGCAACTGTGAGTGTTTTTCCTCTAATTGCTTGTTTAAAGTTCTATTTACATATATGTATATTGTCTTAAATCTTTTTGGTAGCACTTAGGGTGTTAGTTGTGCGAAGAAATATTTGTGAAAATATTAAATTAAAACAAATTGGACACAAGTCATCAATAACAATGTTGACTACAAGGGAATATAATCATCATTTGTGGTCAAATTTTACATGAAATGTTAATTAGTAAGAACATGTGATTTACTTTGATCTAAGGTGGCGGGATTTTTCTTTTGAGAAATAGATTTTGAAATATAGTTTCATATTTATTAGTCATACTCTAAACTATCATTTACCAAAGTCAGGAAGTTTTTTGTTTAAAGAAATAAGCGATAATTTTTTATTTTTGTTTTAATGTATAATTTTTCAGAATTTGTACCCAAAAGCTTAAGGTTTTTTTTTTGTGAAAGCTCTTTGGAAGCAAACCTTGTCGGATATGAATAGTTTAAATTAATATTATTTAATGAAATTATGGTGTATTCAAAAAGTGTATTCTATAGGCAGATAACATGTAAGTTAACAAGTTAACTGCTTTTTGATTACGAAAATGTTTAATAAGCTTTTATATTTTTGAAGCTTTCACATTTCGAACAAAAATTTACAGTTTACTTCTACATAATATTGGCGAAAGAAGCTTTTCGTTGGTTAAAAGCTCACATTCACTCGTGGCTTGTTCGAGAATTCTTGGCCAAAAACAATACTCTAATGGTGCCCCATCCTCCATATTCCCCCGGCATGACTCCGTGTGACTTTTTCCTATTTTCGAAGAGAACCTTAAAGGACTGTTGTTTTACAAGCATATGAGAGATGGCGATGAAAGAGCCAAATGCTATGCAAAAATTGACTTTGAGGTGTTTCGACGATTAAAAGAAGCACTCGCATAAGTGCATAATATCGTATGGGGAATATTTTAAATGTAGACGAATGAATAAATATTTTTATTAAAAAAAAAATTAAAATTCCCGTTATTTTTTGAACACATCATATATATAGCATATTGAGCTGGACTAAAATAAAATTTAGAATGTTTGGGATCAAGGTTACTAACTAATTGAGCATCATAACCTGAACGATCTTGTCATCACAAACTAAATGATTTTGTGAAAGATCCTGTTAAAGTGTCTATATAGATAGTATCAAGAGCGCATTCTGTACTCGAAACACTTGTTTTGGGATATATAAACATGACGTCATCAATAATATGTACCTTGGTTTAAATCAGATCTCATCGGAGATTACTTAAGTGAATGTGTGTATGTATCATCTCTTCAACCCCTAAAAAATTACCTTTCCTACAGAAGTGATCTGAACAAATTGAGTAATGCGTTATAATTAGCATTCCAACAGCCAGCCACTCAATAGCTCCTCCAAAATACCTAGTGACCCATTTGCATCAATCGTTTTCGCATTCAAAGTGCCGCCTGGGTGTTAATTGCTCATCGTCTTCATTCGATATATATGGAATTCTTAGCACACATTGCAAACGCTCCACTATATGACATAATGACATTTTTGTGCTTCCGCAATTTTCGCAAGGCAACAACAACAGCAACAAAAAATCTGTGTGAAAAACTCCTAAACTATGAGTGCAGCTATCATTTGACGTGCTGTGTGAGGACATTTTTGACCTATAAAACATGATTTTTTGCAATCGTTTGCATTTTTTCCAATGAAGTGTCACGAACAGTTGCAAGCTGTTAAATGTGCAACATATGTGATGTTGTTGCTTACCGTTACACGCGCTTTACGAGCGCCAACACACTGTCATTAGTCGTCGGCTGTAATTTCGAGAGTGGCGTCGACGAAATCGGAGCACTTGGAAGTGCTTAAGCATTGAGTAGTGTCTCGGCTTCAGTAGTGGGCAACCGCTACAGCAATGATAATAATAATAATATTCTAAGCACTGACTGGCTGTCCGCCTGCTTGATAGCCGCTCCCTCCCTCGCTATCCAACATTTCCGACATTTTGCAGCGTCTGTGCGCAGCTAATGCAGTGATGCGATGCATCGTCTCCTAAGTGTCGCCTTGTCCGTGCCCACTCGTTGTGACTGAGTTGCTTTGAGAAAATAGAAAATAATAAAAATTAAAAAAAAAAAAATTTAAAGAAATTTACTTTGCTGTTTTTAGCATTTAGACATTTTTTGTTCTCTTTCCACTAAACATTTCTCTTTAATTCTTTTTAATTTTCTTCTTCTTTTCCGCAAATGAGCAAAGTGTTTATAATTAGCTGCATTTGATTTCGTGTTTTTTTTTTCTCTGTTTATATTTCCTTCTATATTCTTTAGTCTATTTTTCATTTGATTTTGTTATTTTTAACCAAATTTATTTTTTACATATGTTGCTTTTAGTTGCGGCTGGGCATGTTTTCTTATACGAGCGCATACATTTCTTATTGTTTTTGTCTATTTTTTTTAATTTTTTGTTGTCTGCATTTTTAGTTTTTTTGCTTTGTGCGTTCTTTCACATTTTTTTAAATTTTTACTTTTTTTATAAGCTTTCTTTATTGTTTTACTTTTTATAATTTTTTTTTTATTTTTATTTTTTTATATATTTCTTATTTTTTTGTTGGCATTTCCCTTTGAGCGCCTTTGTACTCATTTGTTGCTGTTAACTTAAAAACTAAAAGCCCTTTATGATTTTGTTAATTAAGCCAAATATATAATACCCACTGACATTTTTATGTCTGTCGTTAATCGAAAAATATATTTATGTTTGCCTTTGTTTGTTAAGTGTTGCGTCGCATTTTTCTTCGTCAAAAGGGATTTGCTGCGACAAAGGCGTCAGCACACACAGCCTGTGGTTGTAAACATGTCAATAAATAGAATAATGTGTTAACAAGTGGAGCAAAGGAGGAGGTTTTCAAATGATAGCAGTGTTGAGTTCTACGGAGTCAGGTCTTTAGACTAATTTTTAACAAATTGAGGAGGAGTTTTATTAGGTCTACAACTTTGCTTTCACCGTTACCCAATAGATGTCTCTAGGGTCAAGCACTGGTCGATTAAATCGTTTTATATCGATCTTAGACATTTGTGTCAACATTAACTCAACAAAATTTTGTAGAGATCTTTGTTCTCAACTGAAAATGTCACTTTTTGAGCCGAATTCTCGACAGTTGCGGAAAATTTTGCTTTTCTTTCTTAATTCCAAGAAAAGTGCGGCTGATACAAAGAAAATCCTTAAATTTACCAAAAAAAACGGCGGAAGCAAAGTTGTAGACCTAATATATACATAGATAATAAGCTATAAATAAATCGAAGATTCTGATTGGTTTTAAAGTGATCTCAGTCCAATTCATTGAATTCTTTGAAATATTCAACCGAAATGTTTCCGAAATTCGAACTGTGTCGATTTTGAAAAGTCTGTATTCATTAAATTTTAAATATGAATCAACTTATGATTGTTTGTACTCAAGATAGTTTGACTAGTCCTGATTTTTGTTATAGATCTGTAATAATGAATCCGATCCTTGTGTAGGTATCTCAAGTTTGTCACTAAAGCATTTCATAACGATTACGATAAAATTAAAAATTTTGATTGATCTGACTAAAGATCTTTAAGATCTAGAACAGCTTATAATTTTCAATTGTGAAAAATTAAATACTACGTTGATACATTCCTCCCCACAATGAGATCCAAGATAATGAGATCTCTACCCAGGCTTAAAAAAATACTGTTTTAAAGACCGAAAAGCATTTTTTGTATTGACAAGATATATTTTCGAAGATTTGAGTATTGTTGTAGTAAAGCGTATTCCTAATAATTTGAGTAGTCAAGTTTTCGGTTAGATATAAACCCGTATTCGTTCCGATAACTTATTTACCAACTTTTGTGGGCATAGAATTTCAAAAATTGCTCACAATTGTTCTAATGGCTTCCGTATCTACGGACAGGACCCTAATTTATATAAAAAAATTAATGGTGATAATAAAATCCAGTAGCCTAAAAGGTTGCTATAATTTATATGTATATGACCTATCTGAGAAGTAAAATAAGATTCCAATCGAAGGAAATATAATTGGAATGCCTAAAAGTATGCTTCATAATTATTGTACGGCTAATTTTAGGCGAGTAGTGAAATATATTAGGGCAAAAATAACCCCTCATTTGTGAACAAAAACCATATGGAAGATCTAAAATATTTATATTTTTTTTTTGAATAAATTTAAGCGAAAATATATCATATGTTTAATTCCTCAAGTAAATTACTCTTTGAGATCAAAATAAATTGATTAATTGCTTTAATATTTTAGCATTTCAATTGGACAATAATGACAATGGACATTCACCTGTCTGTGGCCATTAGCAAGGTCAAGTTCGCAAATTGGTTTATCAAATAGAGACTTAAATATCTTATAGTAATTGTTATTTGCAATTACTCTCTAAATAACACAAGTCAAAAAAGAAAAAAAAAATCAGTTAAAATTCATTGCCAACTTGAAATAACTACAGTCATTAGAGTAATTATCAGTTAGTAGTTTTTTGGCACGCAATCGACTGCTACTTTTACCACAGCTCATTCACAAAAACGTTATTAACAAAGAGAATTCCCACACCACTCAAACAAAAAAAAAAATCCGAAGAAAAAAATTAAGTAAGTGTTAAAGAAATATTTAAAAGTGGCGCACAACAAAACGTAGTAAAAAATTATGAAAATTTTTTCTACACTTCTTAAAAAGCCATTAACGAAATTACCGCAATAGCGGCGTTAGTTGGCTGGGCCGGCTGGCTCTTTGGCTACTGCATGCGGCTTGCGGCCGGCCAACGCGCTGCCTACCGCCGGGTTTGCGCTCGTCTCGCCGGCGCTCTCTCAGCCGCTACACTCGAGCATAATGCAGATTAAATAAATTTTACTATTTTGGGCACCAAACTAGAGTTGAGAAACTAACGCGCCGCACATACACTCACGCGCACTTGCCTGTGCTTGCGGTCCCTTGTACGTACGCTCCGCACGCGCTTATTTTGACTGCTCTTCGCAATGATCGCGTCGCACCACATTCGGCTGGCTCCACTACCGCCACTTGTCTTTTAGCCATTCAGTCGCCGAGCGAGTGTGGTTGGTCGTGGGGTGGTTACGCCGCAGCAAGCAAACTGTACGCACAAGCGCAAAGTGCGACGCGTCGCATACGGAATAATTTCGTCCAAACGATTTACGAGTCTGCAGTCTGCAAAAATTTATTAGTTTCTTCACCGCGCTGGTTATTGGTGTTTCGAAATTTGTTTTGCTTTTCCGCTTTAGTTTTTTGTTTTTTTTTTTAACTTTAATTTCATAGAAAATTGAATTGTGATAATAAAAACTGACGAAGCAGCAGAGAAGGAAGAAGAAGAAACGGCATAAATTTGTGGCAAAAAGTGTTTTCTCAAACAGTTCAACGGTCTTTTTGGTCTGAATATAAAATAATTGTTGACTGTTGTTTGTTGTTGCTGCTGGTGTTGTGTGCTAAAGTGTTTTGCGGTGTTTTTGTAGTTGTTTGTTGTTATTATTATTATTTTTAATTGTGTGATTAATGTTGTTAACAGTGGTTTGTGTTTTGTTTTGTTGTTGTGACTGTAGTGTTATTTTGATTAATTGGTTTTTATGTCGGTGATGTCTTTTGAGATAAAACAAAAAATATAGATCTCGTTATATGGTTTTTTTATGAAATAAAATTTCATGAACTACGAAAATCATATAAAATCAGGAAATTTCGCTTCATTTTTTATTATTAGGTCTACAACTTTGCTTCCGCCGTTTTCCAATCTGTAGGGTCAAGCACTGGTCGATTAAATGGATTTTTTTATATCGATCTTAGACATTTGTGTCAACATTAACTCAACAAAATTTTGTAGAGATCTGTTTGCATCCCAAACTTATTCGCAACTGAAAATGTCACTTTTTGAACCGAATTCTCGACATTTGCGGGAAATTTTTCTTTCCTTTTTTAATTCCAAAAAAAGTGCGGCTGAGACTTATCGAATGCTTTCGGATACATACGGCGAGGCTGTCCTAAGTGAAAAAAGCCTTAAATTTACAAAAAACAGCGGAAGCAAAGTTGTAGACCTAATAATATAGGAACATTGTATTTTTTAGCATAACATTTTCTTCAGGAGTCCCCTTGTTAAATTTTTTGCAAAAGGTTTAGCTACTATGTATATCACTTTCTTAAATCATTTAGGTTAGTTAGTTCTAACATGGTATTAATGAATAGTATGTGTTCAACGATCTTCCATAAAACTTTAACTCATCGGATTTTATCAGTTTCTCATGGAAAAAAAGACAGCAATTAACTTAAAGAACTCATCAATTTTTTTAACCTTACCTTAACAATAATTTTGAAAGTTTTTTCTTTGTAATACGAGTTTCACGAAAAGCCTTTGGCAGTTTTAGATTTGTATACTACTTTGTGTAGATCGTTCCAAATTTATCGGCAGAAAATTAAAAAAAAAAACTTTAATGACTTGTTTTGAAATTAAATATCCAAAGGTCAACTATGGAAAAACTTGCTCAGAACTCGTAAAGAAGTGGTCTTACAAAACAGTTTAGTTAGTTTTTCTTAAAAACAGCTTATATAGCTGATAAGTTATCGGTTAGACCACCAATAGGTTACTTTACTTCTTATTTATTTTTTATTAGATCTAATCTGATAATTATAACATCATGCCAGAGCGAGAGATAATATGTATTGTCCCATACAGGACAGTTAAGAATTTTGGATATATTTTAAACTCCCTTAAGTCATTGAAAGGGTTGTTTTCTGACATGTGGTTTTCAAGAAGAAATAAAACACATTTAATTTAATGTTGTGACCAAGAAATTAGCTTTATTATAAAGATAAAGGTTCGTCATTACGTTTTAAAAATGACTTCGAGCAAGTTCAATTTTCTCGCACTTTTTGTAGCAATTGGGCCGTATGTCAGCAATAAAAAATATTTTCCAAAATGAGTATAATCAAGACAGATCTCAAAAAGACTAACTCCGTAGGTATTTATTTATTGAAAATCACACATCTAAAAAAAATCTATTATATACCTAGCGTTGATAGACGTGGTATTTTGAGGAAGAACTACACAAATGGAATACTATAAAATTGGATTTTTGAAAATCAGTTTCAATCAAAGATCTTGTTAGAGTTTCATGGGAAGAAGGAATATTTTGGTTATTTCCAGAATGATGGAAATAGAGATTATGACTGTTCCATCTTCTTACTTTTTATTGAGCAATGTTAACAGAAAAATTCGCAATGGTCGTATCGTCAAGAACGAAAGAAAAAGGATTTGTTTGGAAACTTAGCAGTTTTACTAATTGTCCACTTGTATTCGCCCTAAATTTCGGACATTTCAAATAGACTTTCTCTTAATTTCTATACATTTTTTATTGATTTATTTTTCAAAATTTTTTACGTAAATATTTTTTTTTAATATTTTTTTTAAATATTATTTTTTATTAATTTTTTTTTTAAATATTTTTTTTAATATTTTTTTTTTCTAATTTTTCATATTAGTTTTTGATTAAAAAAATTTATTCAAATTTTAAAAATATTTAATTTTCGTTTTCTATTTTTTTAATATTTTTTTTTAAATATCTTTTCTAATTTTCCATTTTTATATTTTTTTATACAATTTTGTTCATTTAATTATTTACATAAATTTATATTAAATGTTTAATTTTCGTATATTATTTTAAAATTTACTTTTTTCTTTTAATTACTTTCCATTATTTGTTGTGGGTTGATTAATTTTATAATAAATAATAAATAAATTAATATTTTCCTTGTTTATTATAATATCTATTAAAAATTCTGTTTTATTTATATTCCCACTCTGCATCCTCATACAGCTGTAAAAATCTGTATATTTTTATAAGTTTATATATTATTGCCAGCGGTCCACTGGCTTTTCACTGTGCATATGTTTTTCTTGGCAAAGTGCCTGCCACACTTAGCTGTCCGCAGTACGCCAGGGCGTATACAAAACATTTCACTTGACTTCAGTACTGTTGAGTAATATTTCGCCATTTTTTTTTCACAATATTTTTCCGGGCACACATTTAAATTCATTTGTGCGTATTTGTATATTTAATTTTGCGTTTTACGACAACATTTGTAAGGCGGCAATTTTCTGTGAACAAGTAGTAAGAGTGTGTGTGTGTGTTGTTGTATGTAAAGTGTGAGATTGTGTGTGCAGCAAATTAAAATAATCATATTTATATTTATATGCAATTAAATTACTATTTTTAACACAATTTATATATAATATTTCTCTTCTTTAGCATTTGTCAACATAAAGAGCAGAGGCTCATACATACATATATATATATATGTGTGTGTCTGTATTTAACTGGTTTCATGCTTTCAAAGCCTTGTCGCTTTGTTTGTTCAACAATTGAAGCTTGAATTTGCATATGTATGCTCCGCATCACTACCACCCCCCGACGCCAGCGACGCATTCGCTTTGTTCAGAAAAAAAAGTTATAAATATTAAAAAAAGTTTATTTAGTTTTTTACAATAAAATTTACGCGCGTTTAAGTGCGCACGCAAATAAGTGTATAGAGTTTAGTACGTGCTGTACATTTTGAAAAACTTAGCTAACATACAGACAAACGCTGGGAGCCAAAATGCCGGTGCTACGTCAATTCTCACACAATCCGCAAACGCGCAGCAATGAGGAATTCATTTTTATACGTTGTGGTAAAAATACAAATGTATGTACGAGTATGTGTATAGTTGTGTAGTAAAAATAATTGCAATAGATTTATAAGCCGATATATGTATGTACATATGCCATATGTACTTATGCTTGTCTGTCTGTATGTGTGGCAGATAGCACTAAAATTATAAAAAATAAATAAATAAACAAAATTCTTACATATCTACATATGTATATATCTATGTTTGTATGTATATATATGTACTTGAAATTTATATTTGCTTGCCTTAAAATATACATTTGTATGCCTGTTTTTATTGTTGTACTTATTAGTTGTTTGCCTGCGTGTAATTGTAGTTTGCCTTTTATATCAATCAGCCTCTCTGTTGTGATAATTTTGGCACCTTACACCCAAGCGCACCCGAAACACGCTCTATATATGCCTCATGCATACTAAGTATATATATACATACAATACATTAATACATACATACATATATATATGTATATGTTTGTATACATTTACGCCAATATGATTTTTTCCCTAAAATTTTTTCGCGTTTTGTTTAAAGATTTCCATTTATACCATTTGTCATGCATACAAATTACCAAATGGTCGCTTATTGATTGCTTTATCTTTTATTTTATTTTTCCTTTTTTTTTGCATTTTTTCAATTTTTTTTCTTATTTTATTCTTTTTTTTTAATTTTTTTCTTTTCTTTTAATTTTTTTTTTTTTTTGAAATTTTTCAAATAAACAATTGTTATATATTTCTTTTCGCATAGAAATACATCACAGCCGTGCGGCATTCGTTAGATGGCATTTAACGGCATTGCTGTTGAGCGAAATATGCCTTTTGGCTCTTAAAGATATTTCATCGAATATGTATTTGAGTGTAGGCGAGGAGTGGAAATCAATTTTTCGATTGTAATAAATTAAATATGGGTTTAAATAGCTTTTTTTACAAATTTGAAATTGAACTTGATCATTTACGCAATTAAAAATATTAAAAATTGTTTTTTCGTTAACTTTTCTTAAACGTCAGCATGACAGTTGAGTAATAAATATTGATAATTTTTTATATTTTTTAAATATATAAATAATTGTTTTTAAATTTATTTTCTAATATTAATTTTAACTGTGTCCTAGTGGTAGAAGTTGCACAGTGTCTAGAGTGTACTCTTTCTTAAGCGATTTTCTATTTCTGTTAATGTCTAATATGCGGTTTTCATTATGGCAAATTCAATGACAGTGACTGTCAAACCTATTACAGGACTGCCATCTGAATTTTTAGTTATTATTTGAAAGTAAAAAAGCAAATATTGGGTGCAAGTTATTTTCTATAAAGCTTGTTAAGCGCTTCTAAGCGGTTCTTAAATATCGCGTTAGTTTCATGTAACGACTGTCTACTGTTGCTCTCATTATTAAATAATGCTGAGAGATACTGGTTAACCCCAAAACGAGCACGTGTTACCAGTTATTAAAAATTCAAAATATTTGCAATAGTCGCATATGCAAATTATTATTGTTTTCTTAGGTTTTTTTCTTCACCAATATTTCTTCATCAATATTTATACTCTCGCAACAAATGTTGCTAAAGAGAGTATTATAGTTTTGTTCACATAACGGTTGTTTGTAACACCCAAAACTAAACGAGTTAGATATAGGGTTATATATACCAAAGTGATCAGGGTGAAGAGTGGAGTTCAAATCCGAATGTCTGTCTGTCCGTCCGTCCGTCCGTCCGTCCGTCCGTCCGTCTGTGCAAGCTGTAACTTGAGTAAAAATTAAGATATCTTGATGAAACTTGGCACACTTATTTCTTAGCACCATAGGAAGGTTGCTTTCGAAAATGGGCAAAATCGGACCACTGCCACGCCCACAAAATGGCGAAAACCGAAAACACATAAAGTGCCATAACTAAGCCGTAAATAAAGCTATGGAAATAAAATTTGGTATGAAGGATCGCACTAGGAAGGGGCATATTTGGATGTAATTTTTTTGGGGAAGTGGGCGTGGCCCCGCCCCCTACTAAGTTTTTTGTACATATCTCGCAAACCAATAGAGCTATATAAACCAAACTTTCTGCAGTCGTTTTTTTTTAGCCACTCCCTATACAGTCCAAAAATGAAAGAAATCGGATCATAACCACGCCCACCTCCCATACAAAAGTTAGGTTGAAAATTACTAAAAGTGGGTTAACTCACTAGCGATAAACGTCAGAAACACTAAATTTCACATAAGAAATGGCAGAAGGAAGCTGCACTGAGATTTTTTTACAAAATGGAAAATGGGCGTGGCGTCGCCCACTTATGGGTCAAAAACCATATCTCAGGAACTACTCGACCGATTTTAATGAAACTTGGTTTGTAATAGTTTCCTTACACCCCAATGATATGTTGTGAAAATAGGTTAAATCGCTTCACAATCACGCCTACTTCCTATATACCAGAACTTTGAAGACGATCTGAATCGTTTACTTCAAAATATATAAAGTAAGCACTAGTGAAGATATCGAAGCAGAACTTTGCACAAATACTATGTTAATAGTGTGGCAGCCCCATTCTAAAAATCGCCGAAATCGGACCATAGGTTTTCAAGGCCCCATGTATCGAACATGAGGACCTCGGTGCTTCTAACCTAATATTAGGGTTTCCAACTTTCAATGGACTTTATACAATATATATGACGAATATGTGGGTCAAATTGTGTATTATATAATATAAATAAAGTTAAATAAATAAATTGCGAGAGTATAAAATGTTCGGTTACACCCGAACTTAGCCCTTCCTTACTTGTTTTTAAATATTTTTTTTGAGACAACAAAAATATTGCACTGCTGATCTGCATTTAGCTCGGCATTCAACTGTATGCGATTTTTGTTAACTGTTGTTTCAGACAGACGTCAAGGAAATAAATACATACGCCGATGCTAAATTTAAATAAATTTTGCAATTCAATGAACTGTTTAATATTAATTTAGTGAATTTTACCTTTCAAAGATCGTCTTCCAAAAACAAGTTTTGGCATGATGTTTTAAGTTTATTATTATTTGTTTTAAAACATTGTCATTAATAATAACAATTAACGTTCTTTTTGAGAAATATTTTACTTTTCCATGAATTTAAGTCTGTTTTTTTTGGGTTTATATTTTTGTTTTTTGCCTACTAAGTTTATTTTCATATAATATTATTCAACCTAAAGGTTTAAGTACAAGTTAATATATAAATTTTGATTCTTAAATTTGAATTTGAAAAGCTGTTGTTTTTGAGTCGACAAATTTGATATTTTTTAATATTAATATTTTTTTGCCTTTTATACTGCCGGCAATTCGATAACCGATCAGCTGTTATACATTTTTGTTTTTGCTTTTCATAAAAAGTTGCTAAATTTCACCAGCTGATTGATATTTTCCAGCAGCGACATCTACCGTAGCTTTTTATCAAAAAATTCAGCCAATCGCAGACAAAGAACGTATATCGCATATTGGTAATACCAATTTCCAAGTTCTCTCGTAATAAATTCAACTATTTTTTTTTTGTGAATTTTTTTTTTGTCAAATTAAGCGAGTATAAAAGTGGCGAATCGAAGATGAATATTTTTTTATTTTTTTTTTTGATTTTTATTCTATTATAAGTTACTACTTTTTCTATTTACACTTTACGCACTTCTTTGTTGTTTTTATTGTTTTTTATTAAATTTTATTAAATTAAAATAATAGTTTTACCTTGAGTATTTTTTTTGTGTTTTACCTTTGCAATTTCCTGTTATCTTTCACTGAACTCTAGCTAGTGTTTTACCCAGAATACTCACTATGCCTACATACATATATACACACATAGATATGTCCATATCTTTATTTGTATATTTATGCGTCTTCTTATCACATTTGCTGATTTGCGGCGACAAGTTGAATAGACTCGTTGTTCTGCGTGCCCTGTATACACACATACAGACAAACATACATACATACATATATATTTCATACTATTTACTTAACTACACATGATAGTAAATTATTTAACGCTATATTTAAAATAGTTATTTACACACCGTTAGTATTTTCCTAGTTAATCTAAGTGCAAATAATAAATAACTCGCGAACAGCGCGATAAATACAAAAGGAAGGTCTATTCAAAGCTTAATAAACAAATATGTTTGTTTGTGTTGTTGTGCTTTGATTGCTTACTATGGTGATGAAAAAATATTATTGTATTATATAGATATTAAGATATCAACGCGCTGAAGCCAGTATAGCTTCATATCAGACAGAAAGACATGATGACGCACAGAAAGTTGCCAGGTGTTTTAAAATATATTTTTTATAATTTTTCAAAATATTTTTTAATATAATAATAATATAACCTTTTATAAACTCTATTAACTCAACTTCTCCTTTTCGCTCCCCTCTCTTCACAGACTGTCCAAACATCTTGGCGACCTCAGCTGCCGTTACCCAAAGAACTTGACAACGACGATCACGACTCCACCGATGAGCAAAGTGGCTCTGCCGTTGACGCCGCCAATATGGAGCGCTCCGCACAGCAGCAACGCACAACGTCACATGCCAATAGCCGAAAAGACAGTTCGCTAAGCGGCACTTCACAAGCTTCGGCGCATCAAACGCCAGCGGCAAACGCTTCGAATAAGAAGTGGTCCTTTGGGCGTCTCTTTCGTCGCAAGAAAGAGATCGCATCGGAGTCGTCATCCGAAGAGGATCGTAAAGCCGGCTTTGTGCCACACCCACAAAGGCAGCCACCACCACGCGTCACGAGCGCCAGTGGCAGTAGTGCTAATCTAAAATCGAAATCGAGTAAATCGCATAAAGTTAGTCGCAGCGGTAAATTGAATGGCGCCAGTTTCGATCATATCGTTGTCAATCCACAAACGGCAGGCGCACCGTTAACACCGCCACATCCACCACCGCCCGTAGCGCATGTAGATCATGAATTCTTTTTGCCCGTGGAGACGATTTCACCCACAGAGGCATACTATCAGAATCAGCAACCGCAATACCTACAACATGGCGCACAACCGGCGGCATATACGCGTTCCGCGAACTCATTGGATCGACGCGCTGCCAAGGCTGCGCTTAAGACACGCTCTGCGCAGCGGCTGCCGCATGAGTCGGCACTGGGTGCGCATTCTTCCAGTGAAGAAGAATTGATATCGTTGAATTCATCGACATTCTCGAAATATCGCAGTGATGAGAGCATACACAGCGGCGGGCAGGGCGCCGCTAATGCGCAGAGCAAACGTAGTCGCGCCGCGCGCAATGAACGCTATTACAAGCGTTTGTCACGTGATGGCGAGCCCAGCAACGGACAAGTGCCCGTAATGTACGCGCCACAGCCAACACAACGCTGGAAAACGCAGCCAGTGCCGCTCTCCATTTACAGCCCACCAGCGCAAGCGCCCAACGTCAGCGCTGCAGCTGCGGCTGCTACACCGCGTCTACGCAACACCAGCAGCCTGCAACATGTTGCGCCCTACGTGCAGTGGGGTCAATTGCAGCAACAGCCAAAGAATTTACAAAACAGCGTTAATGACAGCAAGCGCAGCATCAGCTACGACAGTCACATACATTTGCAAAATATTAATGGACGTTTGCAGACGAAACCACTGCCACCACCGCCGCCACCACGTGATCCACTGCGGCGCGTAAATGTAAGTGGACAAATGCAAAATAGCAGCTCTGGCGATTTGCGCCCCATTTCATACGCCTTCGACCAGAGCGGTTTGCCGTCGTTGCCAGCCACAAATCAACGTATGGGCGGTCGTTGTGTGTCGGACGATAAAATTTGGTCCGGACCTGCGGGCCCACACTATCAATCGGTGCATTCATTGAATACGCCAAGCGTTAGCGCACAGCAACCCATGCAGGGCACGCCACATCATCGGCGCTTCATCACGCGTGCCGAACGCGATGCGCATCCCGGGAAGAAATCACTGCCGAATGGCATCGAATTTCATTATGTTGCCGATGCAACACCGCGCTCACGCAAACCCATACACATGCTCGAGCCGCAGCTCGATGCGGCGAACAATGACGCGGCCACCACTGGTATTTTACGCACCTCCAAGAGTGGATTGCCCACCGCGACATCCAAACAAATGCAAGTTAATGATTTCTGGAAGCGCTTGGATGCTGGCGCACAACACCGCGGACGCGACACAACGCGCGCTTATGCACAGGAGAGCAACGTAAAGCCGCGTTCGATTTCCAGTTCACGTGCAGGTGAATTGCGCACTTACCCCATACCCGTATACTCGGAAGTGCAAAAGCCAAATAAGAAACCAACGCAAGCATCGCCACAACCCGGCGTGGATGAGGTGGACAGCATTGTGTGCGGCAGCTTGCATATAAAAGCCAAGCCCGACAATACAAACGCAAATTATGTGGAGATACGTAATAAGGATTACAATAAGAGCAACTCTATGCCGAACCACTATCAGCGGCGCTCCGGTGAGATACCGAATACGCCGAATAAATATGACGAATATGTCGCTGAGAAGCGCGAGCAACACCACCACAAACCTATTTTCACGCCACCAACGCCGCCACAGCGTAAACTCTCCATACCGCCCAGCAATGCGGCTGAACTGCCCATATATTTTCCGCGTAAAAAGCCCGCCAATTTGGAGGAGGCAATAAATGAGCTGGAAGCAATCTATAAGTCACTGGGTTTGACCGAAGAGCCGGAGAAGAAGGAGCGCGTACCGACGCCAAGTGAATTTGAGAAGTATGCTTTGGCGCATGCACACGAATATGATGACGAGGATTCGCCTACTGGTGAACCCGATCCGATACGCGACGATGTGGCCTATCGTAACATGCAGTTGGCGAATTTGCAGCACAAGACCGTGGAAAAGCAGCCACCGTTCGGCATACCTGTTGGCCCGGTTGTTGCGGCGCCGCAAAACGACTATCTGCATGTTACGCCCATTGTGGAGCCCATCAAACCGGTGAATACGCCCGATATAGTTAAAGATGATTTGGCGGTACGCGCGCTGCGCAAAGATCCACCAGGCGCTAGAGATAAATTCATCTATCCTTACAGCTCATTTCAGAAAAAGAATCGTGCTACGCGCACACAGTCCGCCAACATTTATAATCTTATACATCGCGATGCCGCAAAACCATCTGGCGGTGATCTACACTCTTATCTTGAATTGACGCGCAGTCTAGAGCGCGCTGGCAGTATGTCCGATCTACACAAGGATACCGATAAAACGGCCGGAGATGTGCCTACAACTTTAGCGTTGCTGCGCAATCTTAAAGAACAGGAGCAACAACAACAGCAACAGCAGTCGACGCCACAAAAGAAAATCACGATACCCTTCCGACATCCGAGTCAAGGTGGCGCCATTAGTGCGTTGCCCGAAAAGTTGCCGAGCAACAGTGCGCACAAAGAGGAGGTACACAAACCGCCAGTGCCGTTGCCGCGCAAGAGTCTTACACCCGAACCAACCGCAGCGAATGCGCAAATGGAAGACGCACTCAATAAAATCGCAATGGAAGCACAGGAGAAGTCAGAGAAACTGACGAAAGAACTACAAGAGCTGCGCAAGGAAGCGCTCATAACTGCCGCGCGTCCGAAAGCGGCGAGCGCTGAGGAAGAGCGACTGGAAAAGGATTTACAGGAGATCGAAGCGGTATCGGAGGCGGCAAAGCGTTGCGGTAAAATGCTTTTGGATACACTACCGGATGCAAATGAGAGTACGGTACAAGCGAAACCGCGTAAACTGCACAAAGAGGGCAAACTGATCGAGGCTATCGATCAGGTGTCCGAGGCGGCGAATGCGGTATGTGAGAAAATACTGAAGGATATTGTAACCACCGAGCCGCCGGTAGTGTTACAGGAGGCAGTACAGGTGAAGAATAAGAAAGCACCCACTGAAATGCTCGTTATGCCAAACCTAATCAAAAAACTGGATCCCATACAGTCGGAACAGATCGAAGCGATTGCTAAACGTTGCATGCGCCAACTGAGCGCGCTGGCCGATGACAATCCGGACTATGACAACCTCAATCAGGAACTACAGCAGCAACAGCAGAGCGTCGGAGAAGCCGCCGCAGCCGTTGCTTGTAACGTCGCACATTTACACATGGAGTCAGCGGCAAAAGTTGATAATCTAATTTCTACCGTTGCAGAAGTGGCGTCAGTGCAGCCAGCTGCGGCGCAGAAGCAGCACGCAGACATTGAGGAGATCGATCAAATTATGCAAGAGTGCGAGGAGCAGATGCGCGCCGAAATTGTACATACACCATCGACCACAGCGCCACCTGCAGTGCTATCCGAACGCACTTTGGCCGCGGCACGCCCGCTGGTGGGCACAACACCGAACACACCGACCACGAAAAGCAGCAGTGGTGATGATCACACAACAGCGCCCAGCATGACAACAAGCAGTTATTGCAGCAGCAGTAGCAGCAATAATGTTGTGGGTGGGCCAGTTAAACCCGGCGCCAGCACGACAGCCTCCTCGTTTTCCTCCTCCAGCGATTGCTTAGCCAAATCATCGAGTCCCTCCGCCGGTCGACGACAATCTTCGAGCATTACCTCCTTTAATCCGTACTCCTCCAGTGATTATATTAAATCACCAAGTAGTGAATATCATGCACCCAGCACCGATCCAATAAAAACGTTCAGTAGCACCTCGTACGATGTGAAGTCGACAACGAGCGCCACACCGAATATAAGCGCCACAACGAACAGCACATTTAGCTACTCGCCATCGCCGCCACTAAATCTAACGCCGGTTAGTGAGACTGCCGCCATCATAGCCGCCGAAGCTGTGGCGAATAACGGACGCGCCCCATCAGTTACGCGTCAATCGCAAGAGCGTACGCGCACGCGTTCATTTTCATCGCCATCGCAATACAACTCTTCCGAAGAGTTGGCAATGATTTTCGGCATCGACGAGCAGCCCCGACGCCAACGCGCTCAACAACAAACCAAAACGATGCAGTCAGCCACAAATGTTTCAGGTAAAAGAGATGTTACTAAATCAGTTCATGTGCCAAGCGCGCCATTGACATCATCCAGTCATGCATCCGCTCACCATGCAACCATGCTCGATACTGCTACCAATACTACTACTACTACTACTATTTTAACTACCGCAAATGCTACCCAGCTGTACACTAATCCCAATATTGTGACTGTTGCCGAGGCCTGCGAAACCGTGGCGCCCCTTAATACTAATGATAAAGCGCCTCTGAATGTTATTGCTGTTGTTGATGATAATGTGAAAGTTGATGTTGATATTGATGTTAAAGACACCACTACTACCACTAGTATTAGTACCATAACAACCAATAACCCCACTACCCTAACCATAAATACCAACACCAAAAACTCATCCACTAGTTTAAGTCCAAGTAGTTATAAGCTTGCATCCATACCAGAGTCTCAAGCAGACGAAATGTTGGCGCGTACATCTCCAAAACTCTCGCCCAATTTTAATAAGATCTATGCTAGTAAAATAAGTATTGTCGTCGATGGCGTGAGAGCTGAGTCAGCGCGTAATGTCGAGCTCACCACGCGGTGCGACTCGTCGCTGAGTTCATGTGAGGATGAAACTTCATCCAATCCCGACTCGGGTAATGTTAGTTTAGCGGACTATCCACTCGCGAGTGCGCAGCCGATTAATGCTTGCCTACAGTTGGAGAGCTCGTATAACAGTCGGTTTGAGGTTAAGAAAAAGAAGCGACATTTCGTTAGTGAGATATCCATAGAACGCTCGTCTGTTGAGTCCAGCAGCGAAGGTGAACGTGAGAATAAAGTAAGTGGTGAAGAATTTCCACCGCCACCAAGTGAGGAAGAACTGCTCGATAGTTTAGTAGGGGTTATTAGTGTGAGGGATGTAGGTGAAGAGACTAGTGAGGAAGTAGAAGCTGGACTTGAAAACCATAGAGAACATTCAGAAAGTCAATTTGAGTTGTTAGAAAATAATCAGCAGTTACAAGAAACTTCCGATCATCTGGAGTACCAAAGTACTGAAGATGACCGATTTGAAGATACGAAAATAAAGAGTATATATAGAGATGTTTCCAACGAAAAATTACTGGAATCGGAAAACCATGGCAAATATAGTTTAGACGACAGTATAATAAGTGAAAATGGCTTCGAAAGTCAAAATGAGGACTTATATCGTAGCGACAATGTGTTGATTGAGAGTATGGGCTCTGAAAACCCACTGAAAGAGAGTGTGACATCTCCCGTAATCGAAACTAAACAAAATGCAAAGTCCGTTGAGCGAAAATCACGATCGACTCATAAGCTCGCCGACGCAGACCTAATAGAATTGGCACAATTGGTGAGAAGTAGTAGTGGTTCTCGCAGAAATAGTGAAATATCAACCGCAGACGCTTACTCTGCAGATTCAGAGTACAATTCTGCCGAAGAATTTGTGTGCAATACAACAGCGCGCGTTAGTACCGAGCTGGAGCAACTCCGTTTAGCATTCTCCGATATTTTGGAGCGTAATCTAACAGATCTCGATGAGTTGCCGTGCATCGAGGAAGAAGATGATACAGCTGTGGCGCTTCTGAGCCCAGAAGAAGAAAACAAAGATGGTGAGCACCCAGAGATGGTTGAAGATATCCACGAAACGCCACGACGAAAACTTAGCGTAGTCTTTGAGACACCAGCACTAAAGCTCAATATATCCGAAGTGAAAATCAGTTACTCAGCGGGAGATCAGCTTGAAAGCGATAGTACGTCGCAAGATGTATTGACACAAATAACACAATGCACTGCTGAAGTGGAGCAACTTAATGAAGCGCTCAAAGCGATGCCGCAACAGGGTTTTGAAGAGAAAGAGAAGGCGGAAAAGGAGTTGAAAAGTAGTATTAGTGCAGCGGCCTCACAAAGTAACACTCTGTTGCCTTGGCGTCGGCGGCATGATGTGTTGGAGGATGATGAAAAGCCCACAACAAGTGCTGCAGCAGCGGCGGCGGCACTCAAGACAACTAATCAACGTCGCGCGCTCTCAATTTTCGGCGAATGGCGTCCCACGGCGGCGGCGGCGAGTAGCTTAACGACACTCGAGCACGTGCTCTTGGCTTGTTCGTTGGGCGTTATCACACCGACAGATCTGTACACATTATGTCTAATCATAATCGGCATGATAACTATAATAGCCATAGTTTTGTTTTGAGTCACGTTGAGTTTGAGTCAAAATCAATATTGTTGAGTTTCATTTTTACTCACTTGTAGTTGTTGTAGTTGTATAATGGCGATAATTTAGTTGAAAGATAACTATGAAAAAAAAACGCTGCACATTGTTAAGTTTGGTAGTGTTTTGGTATTAAATAAACGAAAATTATATATGAAATAAACACCGTTAAAGCATTTGAGTGTCTTTATCAATGAGTGGAATTTATTAGACTAGCGTAATGCGCACTCACACCTAAGTATTGTAAATTTGTTAATAGTTGTAGCATTAAGTTGACTACCTGCATACTTAATTTAATTTTAATTAAATATAATTTGTATTAATTAACATGCCGAAAACCCAAACGATTAACGAAATTAATGAAATTTAATGATTTTTTCTAAAAAATAATTTTTAATAAAAAAAAAATTTAAATTTTGGAAAACAATATTTTTGTATAGAATGTTATGTAATTATTTCTATTTTTGTATTTTGATTTTGGCATTTACTTTAGTACCGCATACAACGAATGCTTTTATTACAAAATATCGTTTCAACATGCGACGCATACGAGATTTGTTACAACGAAATTTGCTGACAAAAACGAAGAGTAATTTTTGATGATTTGAATTAATTTTTAGGATTAATTAGTTTATAATTTTTGAATACTAACTGTTATTTTTTATATAAGCGATTTAATAAAAAAATATTCTCGCAATATTTACTAAAAAAAGAACAGAAATAAATTTACCGTTAATATTTTGTAATTTAAATTTATCAATTTGTAAGTATGTAGTTTTATATGCTCTAAGAAAAAATAAATAAAAAAAAATTATTTGAAAATTTTTTATAGAATTTTTTTATATTTTTTTTTTTAAATATTTTTTTTTATTTATTTAAAGCGTGTTTCTTTAATTTTTTAATGAAAAAAAAATTGTTTTTAAAATGTTTTTTATTAAAAAAATTTTTTTTTTTTTAAAAACTTTAAATATTAATATTTCTGTAAATATAATTTTAATACCGATTTTTTTATAAAAATATGTAAGGAAATAATTTCAAAACTTTTTGGAAACTTGCTTTTTTTAAACTCAAAAATTGCTTAAAAAATTTAAAAGTGAAATAGTTTTCGAATTTTTAGTTGTTAAAAAATATGATTTGTTTTTTTAATATATATCGAAATGACTTCAAAATTTATTTTAATATTTAAATTTCAATATTTATTTTTTAAATTAATATTTCTTAAAAAATATAAAATAAAATAATTTTCAAGAAAACATCGAATTTTTAGTTTTTAAAAATATTTTTTATTACAAAATTAAAAAAAATCTAAAAATATCGTAATCAAAAAAAGTTTTTTTATTTCAAGAATTCAAAAAATTATTATTTTTTGCTAAGAAATCGAAATTTAAACATTAAATTTAATTTTGTATTTATGTAAATAGCATTAAGTCATAGCATAGTACTAACTACTTTACATACATACAAACATAATTACATAATTTGTGCATTTCACATGTATTACTTCATATGTATATGTAAATATGTGTAAAAATCCTTAATTAATTTTAGACTGCAATTTGTGCCAATGATTTTTCCTACTTATGTAACATTTTCATTTTGTAAAAAAAAAAATGCCACAGTCAATTTAAGTTTCAAACTCAAAACGCATACAATCATATATACTCAAAATAATATTTAAACAAAAAAAAAATAATAATAAAATTAAACATAATAATTTCGTATTCATTTAATTAGCTAAACTTCATTATTTTCTTAAGCGCAGTTCACGAAGTATTCACGAATTTTATTAAAAGCGTTTCTTATCTTCTCTTTCCCTTATACTTTCAGCTCAAGCCGTAGTCTAAGCATTTACAAAAAAATACAAAAAAAAAACAATTATAAATATACTCATGTATGCTAATTATAACGTTGTAAACATTAACTAATGCCAATGAATTTATTTTATTATTAATTTCTTATTTTGTAATAACTTTTTTTTTAATTTCATTTTTGCACAAACTGTCGCATTTCATTCATTTTTTTTGAGTTAAAAAAATTTTGTAAAAATTCGAAAATCTAAAATTGTATTTATACTCATTACATTATAATTAGCGTTGTATTTGTATTTGTATTTAAGTTCTAAAAATTATGTTTTATGTTTTTAATTTGTATTCAAGTGAAAAGAAAGAATAAAATATTTTGAAATCTATTTTTGAAAAATGTTTTTATTTCTTTATCTCTATGTTAATGCTTTCGTTTCGTGTTTGCTATGGTTTTTGTTGTTTCTTTCAACTTTCCACTGTTGTGTTGTTGTTGCCGGATGCGTAAAATATTAAAAAATTTATTGCAAAATAAATTGTGTTAATATTCTCACCGGTTTTTGTTTTAAAAACCAGTATTTGAATATACAGTGTTGCATTGAGTTCTTCAAAATTGTTTGCTAAACAATTTTCCAAGAGCGTTGTTATTCGAAAAAATACAATTTTATTGTTGAAACTACAGAATCTTACAGATTATTCGATTTAAATAATTTGAAAATATTTTTTTTATTAAATTATTTTGTATTTATTATTTATTATTACCTTATGATAAGAGAATTAAAGTATTTCAAAAGTTTATAATTTAATTTTTTTTATTTTTTTAAACATAACTCGAACTCTTGAATTGGCATTATAAGTAAAATTTCGTACAAATTACCTTCCATTAACGAAGTTTCTCTAACTCGAAGTTTTTTAGTGGATTATGGTGATTCGAGTTAGGATTCAACTGTATTTCAAATACACCTTTAAATACTTCCATGATTTCCAGCGAGTAAATAAACTGAATTGTAATACCTTTAAGAATTAACAACTTCAGATGTTTAAACCTCTTAAAAGATATACAGAAAATAAATTTGAAAAATTTTCATTCAAAATTTGCCGACTGTGACGTCATCACAACAGCTGATTTTACCCGTAGAGTATTAATCACCCTTTAAAAAGATTCAAAAATAAATTTCGGAAGGTCATTTCGATAAAAAACAGTTCGTGTTATCCGACTATCATACATGTAAATTCTAATTTCTCTTAGGAGAGACGAATATCACTCACATAACTTAATTTGACTTTTCTTACTGAGAATCCTAAAATGACGGCTAAGTCCATAAGGGACACGTTGGAATACTATTGTATAGAACATTCTTCAGTTCTCCACTAGTGCCAATGCTTAATGAGGATGATAGACTATACTAATTTTTTATATTTATATCCATGATTTTTTGTCTACTTGCCACTTGCGAAAAAAATTATTTATAGATATTTTCGCATAATTTTTTTAGGAATTTTTCTAGCACTGAAATATATATATATATTTTTTTTTTACTTGTTTTAAAATATTTGGAAACTATTATTCAAGTAATTTATTAATTTTTCTAATTTAAAAAAAAAAAAAGTAGTTCGAAAAAAAATTATTTATTTATATTTTCGCCTAATATTTTGGGAATTTTTCTGTCGATGAAATAATGTTATATATTTTTTTACTTTCACTATTTTCAAAAATTTTTGGTATTATCTTAATCAAGGTGATTTATTTATATTTCCAAATTATTTATGGTTGCATAAAAAACACAAAATTTTTTCTAAAAAAAAATTAACTCATCCGGCAACACTACATCAGTTAAAAACACTCGACCCATAACCACTTTTTAACACTTTTCTACACAAAACTTAACCAAATTGTAAACTTCGTTTTAGTTCGGCAAATTTCGTTACAATTGACAACTTGTATTCCTTGCTAATTTTTAATTTATTGTTAAATAACATTTTTTATGTTCCAACAAAAAAATATTTATTCAAACTAATAAAAAAATTATGCTACAATATGAAATAACTGTGTTTTAATATTTTCTGCAAAACGCTGCTGTTACCGCTGCCCAACCTGTATGTATGTATATATGTATATTAAAGAGCTAAACAAAATTGATTTTTAAATATTATTTTAACCATTAAATTGTTATGTTAATATATTTTTGAAAAATATTACATATTTATATATTTTAAATAATTCAATTTTGATGAACTGAATTAATAAAAATATTATTCTTTAAATATTTAAATATATTATAATAAAAATTTTATTACAGCAAAAGTATTTTTTTATTTCAACTCCCAGTAAGCAAACTCTGAAATTCACTTGTCATTGTGGACAGTCGCACACCTAGCGGTGAATAGCAGAAACCAGCAACACTTTTGCAACTGCTATATCTTACGAATGCTTGCCGCTAGGTGGTGCTGTTACAAATTTGAATGTTGTTCTGTTAATAACAGCTTATGTTATGCTCTGTTAGAATTCTGTTAACAAATATAAGTGCGAAAATTTAAATAATTTAATTCTAAAAATTATTTGGTTCAAATATTAAAAGAATAGAAAATGTCTTCAACAAAATTGGTGGTAAAAATAATTTTTTTAGTGTCTAAAGCTATTTATGTTTTCCAAATTTATTGATAAAAATTAATTTGGATAAAAAAAATTTTAATTGACTTGATTTCGGTAATAATTTTTCTATGGGGTTGCCGGGTATAAAAAATTAAAATATTTAAAAAATTAGAACATATTAATTAAGAAAAAAATTTTGAAATGTGTTATAGAATATTTTTATTACAAAAATTATTTACCGTTAATTATATTAGATAATTCAACTTTTGAAATTATTTGAAATTTTTGAGAGCGACCATTTTTATGGACTAAAAGCAGGATACATTGTCTAAAAATTCATTGTCCAAAATAATGAAGCGACTTTCGAGATGTTAAAAAAAAAAAAATCAGTATCAAAAGCCAGTCAAACATTCAAAGCAAGTTCTATTAAATCTTAAACGTCTCGTCATACTGTAGAGTGTATCAAAATGGTATACATACATACATGTACTCGAACTGATATTCCTGTACCAAACGAAATTGATTGTCGTAAAAAAGCATTAAATTGAGTTATTATATGTGAAGAGCAACCTTAAGCCCCGCCAAATAAGCCAAACAATCCAGACAAGCCAACAGTCTGAAAAAAAACAAACAACAAAAAAGGAAAATTTCATGAACTCCAAATCTGCAACTTTCAAGACTATTTATAGCACAAGACCACTTCGGGGCATGCACACAAATAAGTGCAGTAACGAACTAAACTAAGAATCAAGACACACCAAATTTGTAGCAACTTCATGAAACTCATCAAAAACTATACACTCGCTGACGCTTCACCGCAGACGTGACGCGACGCGTGCATAGTTGGCAAATGAACTGCCAAGCTCTTGCCAAACATTTCAACGCACACTTGCAGCGGTAAGATGTTGCATGTGCACATATCAAAGATATATACACACGTATGTACTCCTTGTACCTTTAAATAAATACACAGTTATTAAATGAAATGAGTAGCGCACGCCATGGCGTATACGCAACATTTTGTTTGCTACGGCGGCTGTCTGCACAATTTCGTCTGGTATTTTTGTTTATTTTTTTACTTTTTGTGCACCCATACAATGGCAGCCAGCAGCCAACTGATGCACGAAAAAATTCTCAAAAACGAAAGAAGAAGAATGGAAGACAATGAAGCAGACAAGTAAACACGTGTTCAAAAGAAAGTAAATGAAACTGAGCTTCTGCAAAAATGAAAGTATATAAGCGCAGTAGTCGTGGTATGGCTGCTGCACAAATACAAATAGCGGCGCACAACAGTAGAAACAAAGAGAACAATAAAGCCGCAATTGCATTAGAAAAAATACAAAAAAATAAAATCAGTAGAATGCATAGTGCAAAATACAATATGGAATATAATAAAGAAATAAAATAAAGGTTTCGATGGCGCTAAAAAGGGCATTCAACTGGCGCACACGCACACACAATAGAAATAATTCGAAGAATTGTTATGAATTTGGTGCACTTGATTTCTTGAGTTTTCGTCTAGTCGCTTGAAGATTAAGTTGTATTGCGTTATTGTTGTTGTTTTGAGAAATTTTTAAGTGATACTTGATTGGAGTTAATTGATACCAGTTACCATCAAGTTTTACTTAAGTCTTCCATTAAGGGGTTACATGGGTTACATCTTTCGTTCAATCACGAGTAAATTGTATCTCGAACATCTGTGCAAAATTTCATCAAGATCGGTTGAGTAGTTTTCGAGAACATTTGACAACCGACTTTGAAAACACGGTTCCGAGAAAAACGCGTTTAATGTTTTGAGTAACAATAGTACTTGACTTGGAGCGCACACCTTCCTAAGTCTGTATCTCCGAAACTATTATTCGGATCGACTTGAAAATTTAGGGTAATATTCTTAAGATGTTAAAAAAAATGATTTTTTGAACCCACGAAACCCCTTATAGATCACTACAAAAATATAAAAAAACATTTTATACCCAGTTCCGACATATTCGTGTGCCAAAATACTACACGAGATGTGTTCAAAAAATAACTGGATTTTTTGTTTTTTGAAAAAAAGTATTTATTCATTCGTCTACATTAATGTTGTCGTCTTCAACATAGTCTCCATTCGATATTATGCACTATGCGTTTCTTCCCATCTTCCAAACACTTTTCGACCTCGAGTTTTGAGATAGCCTTTGGCTTTTTCAGCGATTTCTCGTATGCTTGTAAAACGACGGCCCTGAAGGTTCTCTTCATTTTTGGAAATAGGCAAAAGCCACACCGAATCATGTCTGGCGAATATAGAGGATGGGGCACCGCCTTGGCCAAGAATTCACGAACAAGCAGTAAACTGTGAGCCAACCTTAGCAACTTCTTACAATTAGACATGATTTCTTTACAATTAGATAGAGGGAATCCAAAGCTGTACTATGTAAGTATTGAAATTTGGATTACATTTTACGTAATTCAGGACATTTGACGCGTTCAGAACCAGTATAGAGCGAGAAACCATGGCAACCTTAGCCCTTATAACTTTTAAATTTTGTAATATCTTGACTTGAGTGGAGAACAATGAATACAAGTGCTTTCTCCACTAAAATAGTCGTAATTGTTTGATTGGAGCTATAAAATGTACCCCCATTCAACATAACCTAGAAAGTTTTAAGCAAATTTACCACAAATCCAGAAAAATTACTAGTTAGTAAGTTTGAATGAATGATACGAGTCATAACTGTAATAAACTAAAAAATTAAATAGAAAGAGCTGAGCAATATACTAAAAATTTATTATTCCAAATGTCCTTGACTTTTCAAAACTTTTATATTAAAATCAAGTGTACAACCTTGAAATTATTTAACCAACAATTTCTTAGAATCAACATTCGTATTTAAATTTTCTAAGAAAAAGGTTAAATAAAGCTGACTTTTGCTTATCTTAAATTCACCTGAAATTTAAATCAACAAAAATGCACGCACTCACCTATATACATATATGTATGTATGTATATAAAATTGATTTCTCTCCTGTTCACCTTTATCGCACTTGTCGGCGTGTACACAATCTGATCCTTATTTGCAATTCTAATGAAATTGGATTATCGCCAATTCAGACGTGGAGTCTCGAGTACTTTTTTATTTTACGAATTTTTATTGATTTCCAACGGTGCGAAGATTACTGACTTATGTAGCTGTATAACTGTATATAGTTGTATGTATGTATACTTGTACTCGTACACAGTTCGTTGTACCAAAAGCCAACCAAAAGCTACTTTATATATTTGTATACAAGCCACTATAACTTATATTATATACATGTATTTGTATGCCAAGACACTTTCACGCGTTGAGTCTGCATTTTGTTCTTTGTTATTAAGAAGTCAGCGCTCTAATTTCTCACAACTTGAAGTGTTTATGTCACAGCGTGCGGCTGCTGACTTCCTTAGAAGCTGTACTATAAATAAAATTTCAATAATAGTAGAAGATAAAATAAGTGTTAAATGAGGCTTAAGTTGGGTCAGAAGATTTATTAATGAGAGCAATTAAAGAAAATTTGTTATTTATTTGAGGTTGGAATTATTGCATTTCAACAGGAGCTTTATTTATTATTTCTTTGGTCCTTTTACTTCCGGACATTTTAATAGCTTTATTAAAATGCTGTTCTGTGATAGCTCTCTCTATCCTCCCGAACTTAAGAAGTAACAAGTTGACACCCGATTTAAATCCATGATCAATCGAAAAACTTTCTTCAACTTCCAATCACTCAGTGAGGAATATCGAGTGGACGAGAACATCTGATAAGATAAAATTTTCAAAAATACTCTCAGTCTCCTGAGAACATCATTTGAAAGTTAGTGGGAACTATGGTGAGATATACAAGATGTGTTCAAAAAATAACGGGAATTTTCAAATTTCTATTTTTTATCTAAGCTTAGATGTGTTTTTATGAACTTGGTGAACTTCATTGCTTGTTCGTGAATTCTTAGCCAAAACAACGATGACCCAGCCTCAATATTCGCCAGAGAACTTTAAAAGGCCGTCGGTTTTCAAGCGAGAGACCGCTGAAAGAGCCACAGGATATCCCAAATATTAATTTTGAGAGATGTCTCGACGATTGGAAGAAGAAAAATAATTTTTTCAAAAAACGAAAATTCCCGTTATTTAAAAGAAGGCCATGAAATATTAATGGAACTGACTTCATACTACACGATAAACCTGTAATGGGTTCCTTGCCACAATGATATTCCAGGTAACTGTGTGGTAGATGAACTAGCCATATTAGACACAACCTTACAATTGGATCCAAGTAAGGAGGATGTATGGATACCTTTGGCCACTTGTAAGCACTTAATTGCTAAGCAGGTCATAGATTGGGCTGAATCCATGTGGATAGAATCTATGACTTGCTCAACTAGAAGGCGAACGTGGCCTGATTAGAATAAAGGCCGTACGAGCCGGATACTGAAATTTAAAAGGAAAGATATAAGAACGCTCGTTGGAGTGCTAACTTTCATTGGTCTGATAGGAAGACATGCCGACCGACTGGGGTTACCAAACAATGACTACTGTAGAAGATGCCAAGAAATAGAAGAAGAATGCAAAGCATTGTACAGGAAAATATTCAAAACAATCGGACACGGTTTTCTAGACATCTCGGAAGTTGTGCACGTTAAGCTTGTTGAGCTTCTGAACTTTATAAAAGCCACACAGTGGTTCAAAGAGGACATTGTAGTGTAAGAGGCTTTAGTCCTGGTATATTCACAATGGGCCTACTTGACAACCACCTTACCTACCTAATTTGATCAGAAACCTACAATTTTTAGAAAGAACTACTTAAGTCTTGAATATCTTCGAACAAAATTGTTTAAAGAACACAGCTCTGATTCACTGATTAAAACAAGATTTAAGATGTTAGGAAAGTGTGCCTATATTCAATATAACATTCCAACGAAACATAAAAAATGTCTCGGTTCCCATAAATGTCCTGTAAGCTGATAAAATTCATAAAAGACCGGATCTTCGAAGGAAGTACTATCCCATCTTCTTTGAGAACAATAAAATTTTACTGTGATTTCTCAACTGGAATTTTTCAAATAGTATTTTCTAACTTCAATTGCATACCTCATTTAATTACCATCCACGATAAAAACCATAGAAGATATGTATATATGTATTTCATGAGTCAATGCACAAGTGCCTGCTCACATATGCGCATAACTCCTGCATACCGCCTGTTAAACCGAGGGGTAATAAAACAATGCCTACGATAGAATTTACATTGCAAAAACCATACCTACTTGACCTGATTTTGAAAAATTGCAGCAACAAAAACAACACACGAGCACGAGTAACTCACATCTCACAACAGCGCTCCATAGCATAGCATTGGTGCCTTGTTGGTAGCGGGAAGTGCTAAGACATCTTAATATATTTACATTTAGTTATCTATGAGTCACCGGCACCGTATTTCACATACATACAAACATACTAAGGCAATAAAATATGCACACATACATAAATATGTATGTAAATGTCTAAAGAAACTTCGACAAGTGAATGACTTATGCAAGGAACAACTCATACACACACACACTTATATCAAAAAATGTGCGAGTTTGTATGTATGGTATGTATTGTCCTACTCTGAGCGCACTACATACATATATATGGCATACTCTTCATACAAAAGACATTAGATGTCATTAGCCCAAAAGGATTTTTCCGTTCGTCATAGCGATTTAATTGCCACAACCGGCGCTCAACGCCATAATTCGACATTTCCGGTGCTCGACTAATTTCTTACGCCATTCTGGTGCGACGAGCAGGAAGCACGGTGAAGTGTGTTGCGGTTGTTGTTGCGGTAGTGGTGTGCATGGGAAATGAGAGCGGTAAGCCGCAAATGAGTGTAACCAGAAGAGAGCATACAATAGATATTCATATTCATATCTCACTCATGCAAATATATTTTTCGAATTCTCCGTGAAATCTCATTTACGATACGTGGAGGTAGATACCCAGTAGAGATTTTTAGAATATTGGTAAAGATAATAGTATTTATCAATATACGAGATTTAATGAATTTGAGGTTATTTTTCATCAGTTTCAGTTTAGAGCGCTTCAATAAATACTTTTTAATTATGACACATAAGCTTTCCCTTCTAATGGAATCACCAGAGAATAATGCTTGATAACACAATATCGGGTATATTACCCCAGTACAGTGTTCAGTTCCACAAAAAACCCACTATTTTTAGTGTTTATGGCAATACAATCTTATTCTGGAACAATTCTTCTCGGTTTACTATATATGTATGCATAAAAAATGTCAAAATAAACTAAAAGTTTCTTAAACTCGAGTTTAATGTTAATTTCAGTGTTTCATAAACACGGAAAAAGAGTCGACAACTTTCTTGGTACTTTGAAATAAAGTTTGGTCTCTTTAAGTCTTAATTAACTTCGGATGTCTCAAACACCTTAAACAGAAGGAATTATTTATAAATAAAAAACTCGAGTTTATGACTCAAAGTGAACGTACTACTATATACATAATTAAAATAGTATTTAATTCCTACTATGATATGGTTTTCCATGAGCACATGTGGGCACTAATGCATATACTTCATAGCATATCGAATGAGTATAAGTCGATTATGATTATGTTAAGAGTATGAGAGTGCAACTAGATATATACTGACGAAACTTTCCACGCGCTTCTGCATTTGTTGTTGCAAACTGCACTGCCACTACTGCGCAGGTACAAACAAATTCTTTTCGCGTATAGCTCCTTCTCTGAGCATTATATTTCATATACTTAACATTGTTATATTTTTTAACATTGTTATTGTTGTTGTTTTTACAAAATACTATATTCTACTTTTCGTTGCTTTCGAGAGATTTGTTATAAAACTTTACTCCATAGTGGGAGAATATTTTTCGCAGTAAAAATAGAGAAATCCGAGAGAGTCTTTCGGGAGCTTTCGCATACATAGTATGTGTAAAAATTTTTAAGCTGGAATAAAAGGACGCAGATCTCTTGTCGGTGTTCAGAATATATACTTGTGAAGGTACATTATACTCGTATAATATCTAACGCACAGTGATCTGACAAGCAAAACTCTGTATAGTATGGTCGGGTAGTTGACAAGTTAGAGTCAAGAGGCAATCCCTATCGATTTCAAAAAAGCTTGAAAAGCTAACCAGTTAGATCAGTTTAGCTGCCAAAAAACTATTTATTCTATATTATCCTTCTTCATTTTCTGGTGCAGACATTCCATGGCAGATCCGGCCAAGCTTTTCATTGTCTTGTTGAAACCCTCCCTATCTAAGTAAAGACTAATTGAATGCATTTGTAAATTAGGATTAGTAATCGCTGTCTGAAATATGTGGAGTTGCATTTCTGATGGGTACATTTACAATGGGACAATCCAGGAAGCTGGAAATGAGCTATCAAAGTTTCTGGATTACTTTCAGGATAATTTATAAATTTTTCAATAAATTAAAATTATTTCTGAGGGTCATATATACATATATGCATTACAAGTTTTAAAAAATATTAATATATTTTTGTAACTGTAAACTTGTGCAACATAATCTTCAAAAGCTTTTATCCAAATAAGCAACTTAATTCAAGAAAAGTACTCAGATACAGTTCGCCTGAGCTTCTAATTTTCATATAATGAGAGCTAACCAGATTCATATCTGCAGATATCCTTTGGAGCATTAGAGAAACTGATTTTCATTTTTTAAGTACAAAATTAATGAAACTGAGAGAGATTCATATTGAAATTATGATATGTGAATTGCAGAAGTATTAGAACTTTCAATGATTTCGATATTAGATAGATCGAAAGGAGTACCAGAAATTTCACCGATTAAGTAAAACACAAAGACTGCCACGTGACGACTTTGTACTAAAAAGAACAAACCGCTAGGTGGTGCGGTAGGCGAAAAAAATATAAAAATTTTGATTTTGTGTAAGACGAAAACAATTTTAGAATAAATTCGACATTTATTAGAAGAAATATTAAAAAAATTGTATCAACAATTTAATTGCTTGTCATTAGCAGTATCCAAAAGCTACAACAACTGTGTTCAAGCACTACGCATCCTCCAATGCAATTGCAATTCAAAAAGTGCCTTGTAAAATTAATAAAATGACGCAGACAATATTGTTTTATCCTTCACTTTAGTTCAGTGTCAGTGCAAACATGATTGCGAATTATGGAACACAGTAGTGGCTGGCCTTTGTCCTCGAGATGTGATTTCCTGTGGCGCTTGGGACACACATACTATATAATGCACATATGGCTGCGACTGTATATATATATATTGTAAAACTGTGTGCGTCCTCCAAACTGAAGAAACAGCATAAAACTTCTCGAAGCGTCAAAACAATAGTGGCACTGTCGTGAAGGTTACAATTTACATAGTGTGGCTGCTACTTACTAACCTCGCTAACAAGCAAGTTTTATTTAATATTGGATTGGAGCACACAACAACAAAAACCACACAAACGAAAAAAATGAAAGACATTGAACTTTGCCGCACAGCTGTTTTTCAGCACATCTTGCCTTTGGCTGTTGGGCGAGAACCAGTTTCAGCGCCAGTTAACAGGTCCTCCCTTCACATATGCATTGCATATTCCCACCATTTTAACCCACTCGCTAGAATTATGCGAAAAACGCTTTCGAACTTGCAACACTCGCTCTCAGTTGCGCACTCTCTCTCTCGCTCTGGTGTCTCTCCTGCATTTAAGGACAAACAGCTGTTCGTGGTCACGTTGTTTGCCCTAGCAACGTAGACGACAGTCCACCTTCGTGCGGAAAACACGTTTTCACAGCGAACCAATGTCGCACAGGCGTTAGGACGCGTTGGAAGTTTATGGAATTCGCTGCTGCAAACGCGTAAATAAAATCACTAAACACATTAAAAGAAACAGCAAATAATTGAAAATATAGCAAGAAATGCATACAAAGTGTCTCGAAAACTACTGAGTGACTGAGTGCTGCTGTGTTCGCTTCAAGCAAATTGAGTGAGTTCAAGTGACAGGTGTCCGTGTGTTGGTCGGCGCAAAATAAGAAGAAAATCCAGCAATACTGCTTGCATTGCCTTTTTTAGAAGTTGTTGGTTGTTGCTGTCATTTTTGTTGTTATCGTCTGGCAGCAGGTTTGCTAGAACCTTTGCACCTCGCTGGTCTGCAACAGCAGCCAACAACTTCAGTCTCCGTGCAAATGCGGCCGCGGTCGCTATGACCTAGCGCAGTTGAAAGATAATTTAGTGGACTTTTGAACCGAATTACCGATATCACCTACGACAGCGAAAAACGACAACAGCGAAAAGCGGTAACTACCAAAAACTGCAACACATTGATAGTATGACTTCAAATTTCAGGGCAAAAATGTGCTTCGCGTGGCAAGCCAACTGTCATACAATTCAATCAAAGTGACAATATTTAATTTATCTGCAATTGATGTGATTAATTACGCGATGTGTGTGTGGCGATTTATTGCGCAAAGTTGGAAAATTTAAAATTTACCATAACGGTTTTAATGTGAACAGAAGTTAATGGAGAGCGTGTGTTATTCATTTGTGTGATTAATAGTTTTAATAACTCATTAGGAAAATAGTGGAAACCTTACTGGATTTTTTTGTGGAGTTGAAACTACTAAATTACATTTAATTTAAAATTAAATTAAAATATTAATGAAAAAATTAATGAAATGATGAAAATAAAAGAATAGAAAGCAATTTTTAATAAAAAAAAATTATTATTATTTTTATTTTTTTTATTAAAAATTAATTGTAATTAAATTAAAAATTAAAAAAAAAATAATTAAAAAAATAAATAAATAATTAATAATTAATTATTAAATTAAATATAAAAATTGTATACATCAAATTAAAGTCAAAGGTACAAAAAATATTATGAAAAAATGAAATCTAATTTTTGAGTTGGAAATTAATTGACATCAAGCAATTTAATATTATTTAAATAATCTTCAATACCAATAATCATAAATAAAATAATAAATGAGCGTTGCCCACTTATGGGTCAAAAACCATATCTCTAAATCTATTCGACCGATTTCAATGAAATTCGGTACATCATACTTTTTTGACATCCTGATATAACTAGCAATGCAATTTAGAACTCCATCCGATATGTTCACTTTATAATATAAAACATTACCCAAATACACTATTTGTTATATGACATCACTTGTGGAAAAATTTTCGAAATATGTATATAACTTTTCAAGGCCCCGGATATCGAACAAGAAGAACTCAGCGCCTAAGGGTAATTTTTCAACGAAAATATCGCTAAACCTCTCGTATTTTAATGTAATTCAGAGAATTTTTTCTTCTCATAGTGTGTCTCTTTTTCAAAAATGGTTAAAATCGGGTCATAACTTCACCTAGCTCCCACATACCTAATTATAGGTTTTTCAAAAATACGTTGAGCTTTTTACATTATAAATCGGTTCATATGTGAAATATCTTAGCAAAAGCAAGTGAGCATATTGTTTGGACATAGTTTACCTTGATGGTGAAAATAAGTGAAATCGGTTCAAAATTACCTCAGCCCTCATATACCTTATATTATGATTTTCGTTATTCTATTGGACAATATGCCGAATATATGCGGCAAATTTTGTGTTATTTTTTAAAATTTCATCAATAAATTGCGGGAGTATCAAATGTTCGGTTGAATCCATACATTATCTAAGATAAATCGTAGGCAATTTTGACTGAGTATGAAATTTGATATTCGAAACGCATGAAATAAAACTGTTTTTTATTATAAGTGGTTTCCTTGCTGCGTAAAAAACTGTCACGGCCATTTTTTAGTCCTACTCGCCTCAAAATTTCTTTTCCGAGAAAAATTTCGAGTTTTCCGAGAAAAGTTAGTCAAATTCATATTAAACTATACAAAAATAAAATTTTGTTTAATTTGAAATTTTCAACACTTTTCTAAATAAAGAGATTCCAGTAAAAAACCCATGTTTTTAAATAAAAAAAAACACAAAATTGAATTTAAAAAAAATATTTTTTTAGATTTTTAGAATACTTCAAAGGTTTTTGCTTTGAAAAAATTTTCCCCACTATTTTTTTTATAATAATTATGAATAGATTTGCCATAAAAACGGTACTCATTGAAGATCGTTTCTAGTACAGAACCCTAGATCGGATTACATAACCGGAAAATCTCAACATTTCATCACGACAGCAGTTCTCAAAACAATTTTTGAGATTGTTTTCAACAACAACATCGATTTTATGCTTGTTCTTGATTTTACAGCTTCGAACTTAGCTTTTTATGTTTCCAGGATGCTATCAGGTCTATTCTCTGGTAAACTTCCCATACATTAAGATTATGAAAAGTCATATATCAAATAACGGTCAGAATAAAAGTTTTCGAAAAGATCTACTATACTTCATTGGTGCGCCAGATTATGAAAATATCTCGATAAAGCTTACTAGTCTTTCAATAAAGTTTTTAGATGAAAAGTTTTAAATTTAATTTTTTTCTAGTATTAACTTTAAAAATGGTCAAAATTCTCTGAAAAAAATTCAGATTTTATTTTCTTGCAGAACAGCAAAAACAATGAATATAAAAGCTATTATTAATAAAAATACAATATTATTAAATTATATAAAATAAAATATTTATAAAAAAATAATTTAAAAATTCCATTTCAATAACACAAAATGGATTTTCCATTTTAGTTTTTATTAAATTTGCGCATCTAATTTGCTTAGTGCTTTTCCATGTTGATTTGCGCTTTATTCTCCCCGCGTTTGTTTTCATAGCTACTTCGCGAGTTAACTGGCGTTTGCCTGTATAACCTGCAGGCTACCCTTTGACCTCCACAGTTTATTTGCCATTTTTGTTTGATTTGGCTGTGGAGTGTTTGCGCCGCCCCTTCTATGTTGAATTTCCATATACTCGTATACATATATATGATCATGTATGTTATTCGTAAACATTTACACGTGTGTTCGTAGTTTAACCCGTTATAACAAGTTCTCCGACTATTCATGAAAGAAATTTTGAAAAGTAACTTGCTTCGAAAACACTCTCTGCATACGTATTATAATACCATAAATCTCTTATCTGATTTATATTTGTGCAAATTACTTTCGCAATCATATTACTTTCGTTTTTCTTTTTTTATGGCTTAAAGCGAGTCTTTCTGTTCGTTAGTATCTATAAAATAACGATTATGGTGTAATGACTTGTGCTTACGAGCTTTTTGGTTATAACGCTGTATTGCAGCAACACTAATCGTTTTTTTTGTTTGTTGTATGAATTTATATTTTTGTTGCTTTTGTCTTTTGGTTTTGCACACTTTGCTTGCCATAAATGCAACTATTGTACAAGTTGCACCGACACCTACACGAAAACTGTTGAATAACGGCAAAAAATAGACGGCACACACTCGTATTTAACAGTTACTTAGCAATAGTCACGAGTATCTCTGAGGCTGTGCTGTGCTGCGCTTAACATTACAGCCATTAACATAAATATCTGATATTTGGCGTATGCCAATAAAAATTGAGTTGATTGCGTTGAGTGCAGTGAGTGACTGTTTTACATGCATTAGTGGTGTTCTTAATTGTTTGGATTTTTAAATGGAAAAGTAGTTGGTATAAGTGATGGATTTTAATTAATAAAATAAAATTAAAAAAAAATATACTTACTATTGTACTTCGTACATATGAATATTGCCTTTTATCAAATATTAAGCGTTGCCAGATCTGAACAGAAAACTCTAGTCTAAATATATTTTTTGTAAAAAATAATATTTGTGGTGTAGTTAGTAGCGCCACTGAGTTGGAGTTTTTCTAATTCATTTCAAAATTAAAATAAAAAAAAATAAAAGATTAATAAAATATGTATTTGCTTTTAACATTAAACAAATTAAAATCAAATGGGATGGCTGTTCTAATGTTAGTACTTCTTCACTATACATTGAATCATACAGACCACCGAATTCTCGAGGGAAAGCGAATAAATTTAAGGCATACAAAAAATATTTAATCAAAAAATCAAAAAAAAAAAATTTAATTTTATTATTGAAAAAAAAAAATTATATTAAATAAAATATTAAAAAAAAAAAATGAAACACTTTTTCTAAAATTGATTAATAATAAACTAAATTCACTTAAATTCAATCACAATTCAAATAAAATATATAATAAATTGAAAAATGAAACATGGTGTAATGGACAACCCTGATATCTACAGTTGAATTCAAGCAAGCCACTTTAAATAGACAATAGTTTGCCGAAACTTTACAACAAACACAAGGTTTTAACATTTTAAAAGACAAAAAATATCTCCTTTATAACGGTAAGCTGAAATATTTGTCAAAGAAACTACGAACAAACAGTTTTTCGCCTACAGCTTTTTAGCAGATATGGGTTTTTTATTCAAAAAATTTCAGTTTACAAACTCCATTTATAGGACAAAAAATGGTTTGTTAATGTTTTTGTTATTTTTTTTCCATTTTGCAAGTTTTTTTAAATTAAATAACGAAATATGTATTTAGTTTCGTTATTTAATTGTAAAAAATAGTTTAATAATTTGTTAATTTTTTATATTTATTTTTATATTTTTGAATTAATTTTTTTATTATTTTTTTTTATTATTTTTTATTTTTTTTTTTATTATTTTTTAATTTTTTTGTTGTTTCTTTATTAATATTTTTTATTTTTTTAAATTAATTTTTTTATTAATTTTTTTTTAATTTTTTTTATTTTTAAATTTTTTTGTTGCTTATTTATTAATTTTTTTATATTTTTTTTAATTTATTTAAATTATTTTTGTTTTATTTCTTTTTTTTTTATTTTGCCATACGCGTTTTGTCTCATTCCAAATTTTGTCCACACAAAATTTTTAAATTTCCAAAAATACATCAACCAGTCTGTGTTCCACATCTCATACATTCAAATATTAATTAACATCTTTCAAAAAGCACATATCAAAAAAAATTTTACATATGTATTTCATATTCCAACGCTTTTTTCGTGTGTCAACCAAAACGAAATTCCACAATTTCTGAAATAAGTATTTTTTCACTAAATAAATTCGAAAACACGCAACAAATCGCCAAATACGCTGTGCAATTTGAATTACAAAGCATCCAGCAGTAAATTACATATAAAATAAATATTTAAAAATTCTACAATCTCGACGCCATTTTTTCAGCGGTGCGCTCAAACAAAAATTAATTACAACGTGCTATTGTGTGTGAATAAATCTATTAACTTCTCCGAACGCATATCGAACGCAAACTTTTCGAATTCGAACGGTAAAATAAAATTTTAACGATTATAAGAATTTGCAAGCGAAATAAGTTTGTGCAAGCAACATAATAATTTCCATATAAACATTCCAAAATACTTACAAGTCCACGTCGGTGTGTGTACTTATTTGTATGCCCACCACCTGTACATTACACAAGCTAGTTGTGCCAAATTCATTAGCGTTGTTGTTGTTTGGTTGGTGAACACTAACCTTAAGCTAAGCGCCCACCACTCAAAAAGACAGCTGCCTTTTGTTGAACTCCGAAGGCGAACCTGTCGCACTATTTTTTTTCCTAATTGCCAATCGCCAAAATTTTGCTGAAGTGCGGAAGAAATCCACAGATTAGCCGATTAACGCCAACAACTAACTACAAAACCAAGGTAAGGTAAATAATTGTTTTGAGCAATGACCAAAGCTAATTTTATTATTGTTAAAAAAAACGAAATGTCGCGATATTTCCTTGACTCATTTAAAGAGACTTATAATACCTACATATGAACTAAATCAAACGCTTTGGCTCAACGTAAACAGCCGTACTTAAAATTACTTTGTTTTGACGTCGCTATATTTACTATTTTTATAAAGATCTTACCTTCAGTATCCAAGTCAAACAATCGACTTTATTGTTTTGGGAATGTTCGATAACTCTAGTCACAGTTAACTCATGACTTGATAAAACTGAAGTCTAGCGTAATCTGAAAGCACTAAGTAATGATGTTTAGACTAGATCGTTCCTTTCAAAGAAGCTCGAAGAAAATAATTGAGGCAATTAATATGAAAGACAAATGTTGAGATTTCTCAGGATTCAACATTTTAAGACAGTTAAAGGAGCTTCAGACAGCTTATTCCTCCGTAGTCCGAACTAATTTGTCACAAACCATTCTAGACGATTTCTATGTCTGTCCACTGTATAAAGTATACTTTCATTAATCATCTCCAGATATTTTATCCAATCGCCTGAATAACTGAATAAACCATGAATATTTCCAGATTCAACTTGGTCTTTGAGAGCGCCTCTACATGAGATACCCTTGAAACCATCGCTAAATTTCAACGTTTTATGATGAAAGAACCTCTGAAGTTTATGAGATGAAGGCTCTTGGCGCCATTTAGCTACATACAGTCGAATATTTTTTTAGTTCGAAGTAAAATACTATACAAAATTCATTCCATAACTCGAGGCCTCTTTAACTTGAAGTATTTTTGTGGATTATGGTGATTCGAGGTAGGGAAGTTCAACTGTATATCAAAGACAAAGCTAAGGAGGTTGTTCTTCATGAAATCTCATGCTCAGCTGAAACTAAAGTTCCTTAACCCTTTCATGCCCAATGTTGCCTATAGGCAACATTGTACTTACCGTCTTCTAATTCTCGTTATTTAAATTTTTTTGATCAGCGGTTTTTTTAATTATGTAGACTTATGTATTGTGCAAGCTTACAGTTACATTTTTGGTTATAAGCTGTGCACGTATTCATTCAGTAGACGTTCTCCGCTGAGTGGAATTGTCAAAATAGGAAAAAGTTATAATAAAGTGGTTATACAAAAAGTGTTCAAAAACATAAAAATAATTATTTTATTTTAAAACAAAGTGAACTATATAAATAAGTAAAGATAAGAGAGTTATTTAAAAAAAAAATCATGAGAAAAGTGTTTAGTTTATTTATAATAATTTTATTTGTGCCTATAAGCAACATCCTGTAACTAATGAACCAGGATACATAGGACTTTGAAATTTTTATCACTACATATTTGAGTTAAGACTAATATATATCTGTCCTAAAAAAATTGTTAGCATTGTTGTCATTTTAATTCGGGCATGAGAGGGTTAAGACTGTCAAAATAGTACAGGTCACTTCCTGAATGCACTAGGTATCACTCAAGTACAAATATTATATATTGTTGGAAAGATGAGATTTTGTGAGGAAACGCTATAGGTTCTTTGGAATAAACAATCCAAACTTCAAAAGATTATCTCAAAGAAAAAACGGTTTGCATTCTGGAAAAGATAAAATATTTTTCTTAGTTAATAGACTCCAGAAAATCAAGTACGTCTCTAGGGTCATATGGGAAATCTAACCTAACCTAACTCCTTGGCGAGTATATACACAAATAATAAATATATTACAAAAAACATATGTGAGTTAAAGGTTAAACGATAGACAAGAAGTCATTGAAACTTTGACTTTAGGCGTAAACGTCTGCTAACATCCACCATAAACATATGTATGTACACACATTCGCATAATTATCGTCGTCTGTTCGTCAATTACTTTTTTTCCACTAATGTGACACGTCGAAATCAAGACCAAATGGCTGGTAATTAATCATGGCAGTAAAATAAAACATGGTTTAATCAGGTTGTAGCAGAAGAGAGCAGTCAATAAAAATGAAGCAAAAACAAAGCTCGTTAAGTCTTACGCCGAAAATGAGATTGCAGCAAGATTAGAGAATAGAGACTTATTTGGTTAGTGAGTTGCGTAGGGTGCAATTGAGTTCACACTTGTACATGTCAAAGGCGAGCAACGGCCAGACGGTAACCAGACACAGCCTCAGACAGACATTACAGTAACGAGTCACACTTATGATGAATTTTAGAGTAGATAACTCATGGCGGCGAGGTTAATGAGCAATTTATGTACTATGTGTGTATCATATGTAAGAAATTGGTAAACTTTTGCTTTCATTTAGAAAGAAAAGTTAAATGGATGTCTTAAAACATGAATATATTTATTTATTCTGGTTTCTGGCTAAAAGACCGTATCTCACACTTCAGAAATTTAATGTAGTTCTCATGGTTGTAGTTCTCATGGATGTAGTTGTTTTGAAGTCGCTTCAGACATTCCGATAATTACGACAATTTGTAATTTATTATATAAATATTATTTTAAAAAAATTGGTTATTGACTAAATTAAGAGATCGTACAAAATACCTATTACTAATTGACATATCATAATCTCATTCGCACCTCAAAAGTATAATATCGAACCTGAAGTTTCGGAATGAATAATCATTAGGTATATTGGGATCAAATATCGCTCTTAGATTATCCACAGTAAAAGGTTAGGCGTAACTGATCAATAGTATAAGGGTTGATCAGTATTTCTGACCTAAAATCGATCTTTTGGAATTTTTTCGAAGATATGAGACTCGATGTGGGGTTCAAAAACAATGCTGTCGCCATGAATTGTAGTGATCTACAGGAACTGAAAATTATATTCAAAAAGATCCTCCAGTTCTGTAAGCTTTAAATTTGGAACCAGCTGCTGGTAACTGATGAAAGCGGAGACTTCTGAGGGAGTAAAAAATATAACCAATTCTTCTATCAACGATACTCTTTTGGATTTGAAAATATGTTAATGAAACGATATCTACTCAAACACCGACTCTATCTGAAATAGCAGATATCAGTGTTACACGAAGTCTACTCAATAATTTCAGAAAGTCATTAACTTGTCAAATTATCTCTGTAAATACCAAACTACATATATCGACTAATTATAACGTATCTACATATTTACCACACTTCATAAAGTGATCAAAGTACCGACGTACAACAAACGCCTCTGCAGCGTGCTAAAATCTCACCTTAAGCTGTGCTGTGCTATGCTATGCTATGCTACGGTATCCATACTAATTTATTCCTTTTTCTACTCAATTTTCAATTAGCATTAATACTTAATTATGCTAATTAGTGAAAAATTGTTGCACGGCTATTTAGTCGGGCTGTGGCGCCGTCTGTGGGCGAGATGTGCGCTTAAAACTCGACCGCCTTCGTCGTACTGTCGCGTCGTGACGCGTGGTTTTTTACACGTATTTTTGCTTCAGCAATTGCTTTAAGATACCTTTTTTTCTAATTTTTATTTTTTTTTATGATTATTTTCTGTTTTTAATTTTTGCACTCTTTTGCTAAGCGTGAAATTTAATGCTCATTAAATACAAATTAATTCAAGGACATAGTCGCGTAAAAGCGGGCTTGCATGTGTTTCTGTTGAAAGAGAATAAAGGAAGTACCGTATTAAAAAGGGTTAGAGAAACGTATAAATTAAAAATTAAATACTAAAAGCGGTGGGACAGAGTGTAAGCAATAAGGTTATAGTGGATAAAAAGCTAGCTAAAGGATATTTCAAGGTTACAGGTTACAGGCGACAGGTGTTATGTTAAGCTGTTATTTATACAATAAAACATAAATATATTTCAAAGCTTATTTTTTGCTTCTATGTACTTCTTTATTTATTTATTTATTTTTTTGCTTTATGTCACATATGCTGCCTATAAAATGTATTTTGGTCTAGCTCTAAAATGCCTCTCATTACATTAGCTTTGAAACTATGTTTACTTATAAAACAATATTAATTTTATAACTGTTTAATTAACCCATACTTTTATTTATAATTTTTCAGGTAAGCAGTCGAAATTTTACTCCTTCGAGTTATCAGTCGGATATCACAGTAAGTTGGTATATTTAACGTATACGCGCTTTCAGGGGTTACATGGGTTTCGTGGGTTCAAAAAATCGATTTTTTTGGATCATTAATTTAACTAAATTTTCAAGTCGATCCGAATAATAGTTTCGGAGTTATAGCCTTTGGAAGTTGTGCGCTCCAAGTCAGGTATTATTGTTACTCAAAATTTTAAACACGATTTTCTCGGAACAGTTTTTCTCAAAATTGGTGTTCTCGAAAACTACTCAACCGATCTTGATGAAATTTTGCACAGATGTTCGTGGTACAATTTAATCGAGTTTGGACGAACGATTTTTTTTTTCAATTACAAATGTCAAGTAAATTTGACTGAATTTTTTTTTTGTGAAAATGTCTGCCAAAATTCCAATTTTTACTTGTTTTGTCTTTCCTCCGTTCAAGCACGAGTTTATGGTCTTACCTAAAACACTTATTTTTTTTTGTTTTTTTTTTTAATTTAAATGATTCTGTCAGGAGTTATGCTGACAATGCGGACGGACCTTTTTTCCGAGGGGTCACTGGAAATGACGTCGCAATGGAGTAGTTTTAATTCTTATTTTTTATTTCAGAAATTATTCTTTAAATATATATCTCTAAGACAGAAAAAAGTTTGAATCAAATAAATAATTTTATACATAAACAAGTATGGAAGGGCTAAGTTCGGTCACCGAACATTTTATACTCTCGCAATTTATTTATTTAATATTATATAATAGACAATTTGACCCACATATTCGTCATATATATGGTATAAAGTCCATTGAAAGTAGGAAACCCTAATATTAGGGCAGAAGCACCGACGTCCTCTTGTTCGATATATGAAGCCTTGAGAACCTATGTTCCGATTTCGACGATTTTTGGAAAGGGGCTGCCACACTATAAACATAGTATTTATGCAAAGTTCTGTTCCGATATCTTCACTAGTGCTTACTTTATGTATTGTAAAGTAAACGATTCAGATCGATTTCAAAGTTTTGAGGAACTAGGCGTGGTTGTGAACCGGTTTGGCCTATTTTCACAACATATCATTACAAACCAAATTTCATTGATATTGGTCGAGTAGTTTCGGAGATATGGTTTTTGACCAATAAGTGGGCGGATCCACACCCATTTAAAATTTTGTATACCAATATGGGTGGAGCCCTTCGGTACCTTCCTTTTAATTAAATTTAAGGTTTCTGGTGTTTTCCCTTACTGAATTAAAGCATTTTTAGTCGTTTTCAACATAACCTTTGTATGGGAGGTGGGCGTGGTTATAATCCGATATCCTCCATTTTTGGACTATATAAGGAAATGCCTGAAAAAAACGACTCCTGAGAATTTCGTTGATATAGCATTAATAGTTTACAAGATATGTACAAAAAACTTAGTAGGGGGCGGGGCCATGCCCACTTTTGATTTTCAAGTCGATTAAATTTCAATTATGAATATAGATTTCAAATGATTAATAAATGTAGATTTATGTTGGTGGTAAATCGATCTTAATCAGCAGAGGCCGGTTAATTGATCAATTAGCTTCTGTGTAAAAAGGCTATTAATCTACTATAATTGATGTACTATTAAATTAAGGGGATTGTTCTTTGAGTCCCAATTTTTACAGATATTTGTAAATATAAAATGCTTTTTTAAATCATACTAAAGCCTTTTGTGTTCTGTCGAGCTGTTAATCTTTTTTCTTCTCATTTCTATATTCCCATTCATTTTTATTAAACTTATAGATTTTTCACACACAATGTGTGACTAACACAAAAATTACACAAATCTACAATAATTTTTTTTTTTTTTTTTAAGAACTTTTTTTCACGCTCATCTTCTTACCCAACCATAATACGCTGACAAGGCCAAAGGAAATTGCGGCACTTATGATATTTTCTACTAAATTATTTAAATTTCCATAAATAACTGCAAAATGCAACGTGTGCAGCCATACTACTCAGTGTTTGCTATTGTTGTTGTGCGTCGTTTTTCTCTACTTAATACTGCATGCCGTTAGACAGATGAATGCTGCTGTTGTTGTTGTATTTAGTTGGTGTTGCTCCTACATACATGCAACCGTGTGCTTTAAATGATTAAATTGCATAACTGCAAAAGCGAGTAAGGCCGTTGAAAAGTCATTGCTTACGCTACAGAGCACACACCACTCCGATGATTGCTTTGCCTTTCCTGCATCCGTGACGAGCATGTAAAAATGTATGTATGTATATGAGTGACTGGCGCGCTCAATGTCCAGACCACCATAGACCAGTTTGGCGTTGTGTAGTCCAGTTTACATTTTCCTGCCGTTTGTGGATAGTACAACTAACGGAGCTCCCATTTTTTTGCACATTTTCCTAATGCTCGCAATGATGGCCATACAAACACACATATATATAGAAATATATATACAGATATGATATATTCATATTCACTATGTGTCGCTAAAGTGTTTATGCTCAGCAAGTCATTGCAGTAAAACTCAATTTGTCAGCGCGCAAAGCTATTGACCAAGGCAAGCACTCGGTCGCCTGGACATTGTTTCCTGCCAAGTTATCCGCTCTTAATGGCCCAGCTCTTTGTCAATAGTAGTGCTTATATTGGTTGTTGTCGTTTATTAGTTTATTAGACAGTTAGTTTCGTGCGGCTTTGGAGGTGGAGAGTGGGAGATTCTTTTGCCCGTTACTGCTAAGCTAAGAGTGCTACTGTTGCTTTTTGATGAAATATGGCTATTAGCAGAAGTGCGGGTAATGTCATTATGTAATATGTGACGATATACATACATATGTATTTTCAAAGGAGAGATTAATTAGTCATAGCCTTAAGTTAATTGTTACGTTAGGTCCATATTTGACCAATAAATAGGTTTTGATTACTTCGAAAGTTATAGTACTTTCGGTTTGGCAGAGTTGCCGAGTTTTTGGTCTTGTTTTTTTTGAAGAAATATCTCGTGTTTGTATTGCGGTGATTAAGAAACTCTAAACTTAATTTGACATAAAAATTTTTAATTGCCTTGGGCTTCAGCAAATTTTAGCGTAAAACACTCGCGATTGGAATTCTAAAACCGTTATTAGTTGGATGAAAACTTACAGGATCTAGAATAATTCTGGCTTCTATAGGTTCGAATATAGATCTATGGAGAAAATGTTCTTTGTAACTATAGTTCCACATTATTAATATTGATGATATTGGTAACTTTAGATTATTACTGAACCAATAATTCTAATATTTTGAGATCCTGAAATGGGGTTAAGTTGAGCTCAGAAAAACTGAAATCTATCGTTGGCACCACAATGTGATGATTGTACATTAAAGAGGAAGTAAATGCAGTTCAATATAATCCTTAAATATTCGGGAACACCGCCTTTGTATATTAGTATTAATATTTTCCAACAAAAATTTTGCACAAGGAAGGGGAATGCCTCCACTCCGTTGGAGGGACCAGGTGGAGAGCGACCTGGTTACACTTGGAATCTCCAACTGGCGCCGAACTGCGAAGGAAAGAGAGGAGTGGCGCGCTCTCATCGATTCGGCTATAGCCGGCTAAACGGTTGAACGCCAATCACATACATACATTTTCCAGTGAAATTTCGTTGTTTCTTTTGGTTGATTCCAACAAAATCGGTTAGGTTAGGTTGTAAGGCTGTTCCCCAAAGGGAAACACTCGTAGACTTTAAAATACAGTCCTTTTTGGAGCCTGCATGCCCCTAGATTAGCAATTAGGAGTCGACAAAGCGCCCTGAACCTACTAGCCTGCAGAGATTTTTAACTTCTATATTCGCTATTTTGCGAGCCTGCTCAAAAAAATGAGATCCAAGAAATCTCTTTCTTGATCTCGTAAAGGCGGGACATTCCAAAAGAAAGTGATGAGATGATTCCACCTCATTCTCCTCCATGCAGCTTCTACAGCTAGCATCCGGTAAGATTTTTAACCTTACAGCGTGTATCCCGATGGGACAATGGCCTGTAAAAACCCCTACGACTAAGGATAGGTAAGGTTTACTGAGGGCGATAAGTTCGGTAGACCTACCGCGGTTTACCTTAGGCCAGAAGGATCTTGCGACTGCGCATGTGTTAGTAACTGACCAGCGCCTATCCAGCTCAGCCGAGGCCCAACTGTCCATTAGCAAACCGCAATAGAACAATGGTGCTCCTACATGCTTCCATGCCTCTAATAATTAGTCCGTCGTTCCTGACATTGCAAGCTCACCAGCCTTACAATTCACCGCGATTCCGCAGTGGCCAGAAAACAAAATCGGTCGGATTTAAGGATATTGGGATTACTAACGTTTTAACAAGGGCTGGAAGTGCTCTTGAGAATTGTATACAACATTTTAAAATAATGGTTGAGAGGCTTTTGTTAAGAATCATGAAAAATTTCATCTGAATTGTACAACTATACTTATTCAGAACTTTGATTCGGAGTGTTCTAATATGTTTTTTTAACTTTAGTTCAAAATCTTTTTCCTATACAATTCATTAATCATTTCCGATTTCCCTTTTCTTTGCCTGCTATAATTGATCTTTCTACTTAGAATAAAATATACCTATAAAAGCCGTAAAATATTTGTCCATTCTAAATAACAAAAAATATTCTGGGTAAACTTCCTTAAAGTAGCTTAAATTTCCTACTTCAACTAAAGTTGATTCGACCAGTTGTTTCTTCGATTCGTCAGTATCATAAAGTTTTAATGAATCGAAGAAACTTTATTCAGAGGGCTGATTATTGTAGGTAGCCCTTTAAAATTATATTTTATACAATTCCAGTGTCTAACCAGTTCTTAAGTTCAATTTAAATTAAAGATTTCCTTAGTACTGAACCTCAGTACATAAGAAAATGGCAGCTACTAAAAACTAATAAATATCGAAATTTCAAGATAAGAATCAACAATCGAACGTTTGCCTACCGCATTGACCCCAATTACAAGAATATTACTAAACATAAACTCAAAGCTTCATATGTAAATACACAGCTGGTGTTTGTCCAACATTGCTGCAGTGCATTGACACTAGAAAATATGTTCATAAGCTCAGCAACCCTCTCCATAAGCGCCACCCACTCGCTTTGTTTCAGGCACTAAATATGCCAGCTGCTGTCTGTGTAATTGCATTTGCGGTCGCACAAACACACACACATACATCCATATGTAAGTGCATATTGTCAAATGCAGCACTTTGACAAGCACTGCAGTAGCTCTTGCACTCACACATAGACACACACACACACGATGCAATTGCCACTTAAGTGTCCTGCTGTTGTGTTTGCATTGTTGCAATATTGCACCAACAACCAATGCAAATTGTCACCTACATGCCTAGATACATGCAGTAATACACATGTACCGGCACACTTACGGAGAGCGGGGGGTATAAGTTGCATGCAACGAATTTTAAATTTTCACCACCCAGTTTGGTTGCTGCAGCACTCTCTCGAGTCATAAGTTGATTGGAAGCTTTTGTCAAAACTCGGTAGGCGATATGCATATTTGGTGAACGGTATTGCCTCAAAATATTTGTATGTACTATTGACTACTCGAGATATTTTTGGGGTCACAATATTTTCCTTCCAGTTGATTCTATGGAATGTTCTGTAACTCACCCAAAGCCTTCTCAATAACTAAACTAACCAAACTTCTCATTACACCACGGATCGCTCAAGGTAATAATTTCGGATAGTCGAAATATGGAAGAATTTAATTTTTAACTCAGGATCGATGTTGAGTAGATCTAAAGATTAAAAAAACTGAGTCGAAGTATTGGTATTGGTAAACTAGACAGTATTAAGATCTCTAGTAACACATCATATTACTTATCAGTTCGTCAAGAAAGTCGAATTCGTAGTATTTCGGTCTCTAAACCCATCTCTTTATATTAAGCTTACTTTAAAATTAAAATTAGACGTCTTTTCCAGTATAACGAAATTTGATTGTAAGGATTTTTTATTAGCTTGTGTTAGTTATAAATAATTTTGGAAGAAGAACTCACTTCCTCTCGGAGGTAACGACTTCCTTTATAGACTTAAATTCATGTGTCTGCGCTTGAATTGAGTACCCGAATAGTTATACCATTAGATGTTGTTTAATTTTAAACCTCTTATGTTTTTCAAAGTTAGGGGTATATTTCAGATAATTAAAAGTCTCTGAATAACTAATTGGAGGAGTTCTTTAATATGTATACATAAGATATATACCTACTGCATTGTAATCTCAAATTTAAGTCAGTTTATAAAGAAGGGTTTTCCAAAGCAAATCTTTTTTCCCCCGCTCTTTTAACATCTCTCTTAAGTAAGGTTTGTCATTTCATCATGGAAAGATAGACATTCCAACAACGAGTCGAAATTATTAAAATTTACTACCGAAATTCAGAGTCAGTGGCCTCAATTTTAAGAGCGCTACGTCGAATTTATGGTCGTCATAATCGTCCTGTCAGATCAACTATTAAGCGTCTAGTGGAAAAATTGTAATCCACAGGCACGTTCCAAATTATCCCGTGCCAGTAAGACAAAGAAGTGTGCGTAGTGTCGAGAATTTTGCTGCCGCTAGCGCATCAATTGGGGAAGACCCGAATTAGTCTCTCACACGTCGTTCTCAACCGTTGGTCATCGCTATGACGGCATATTTTCCGAAAAGATCTTGACTCTGAATCTAATTGACGCAAGAACTGAACAATACAGAATCGTTGTATGTTCGTGAATTGGGTTGAGCAATAACTTGAAAACTCCATGAGTCACCATTGCATTCCGAAAAAATTACGGTTTGATGTGGTTTATAGGCCGGCGGTGTCATTGGGCCGTACTTCTTTCATGAATAACAAGACCGGCGTGTTACTGTGAATGGGAATCGCTACCGCTCAATGATAACCGAATATTTATACTCTCGCAACAAAGTTGCTACGAGAGTATTATAGTTTTGTCCACATAACGGTTGGTTGTAAGTCCTAAAACTAAACGAGTTAGATATAGGGTTATATATATCAAAATGATCAGGATGACGAGAAAAGTTCAAATCCGGATGTCTGTCTGTCCGTCCGTCTGTCCGTCCGTCCGTGCAAGCTGTAACTTGAGTAAAAATTGAGATATCTTAATGAAGCTTGGAACACGTGTTCCTTGGCACCATAAGAAGGTTAAGTTCGAAAATCAGCAAAATCGGACCACTGCCACGCCCATAAAATGGCGAAAACCGAAAACACTTAAAGTGCCATAGCTAAGTCATAAATAAAGCTATGGAAATAAAATTTAGTATGAAGGATTGTACTATGAAGAGGCATATTTGGAAGTATTTTTTTTGAGGAAGTGGGCGTGGCCCCGTCCCCTACTAAGTTTTTTGACCATATCTCGCAAACCAATAGAGCTATATAAACCAAACTTTCTGCAGTCGTTTTTTTAGCCATTTCCTTATACAGTCCAAAAATTACAGAAATCGGATAATAACCACGCCCCCCTCCCATACAAAGGTTAGGTTGAAAATTACTAAAAGTGGGTTAGCTCACTAACCAAAAACGTCAGAAACACTAAATTTCACATAGAAAATGGCAGATAGAAGCTACACTCAGATTTTTTACAAAATGGAAAATGGGCGTTGCGTCCCCCACTTATGGGTCAAAAACCATATCTCAGGAACTACTCGACCGATTTCAATGAAACTTGGTTTGTAATAGTTTCCTTACATCCCAATGATATGTTGTGAAAATAGGCCAAATCGCTTCACAACCACGCCTACTTCCTATATACCAGAACTTTGAAGTGGATCTGAATCGTTAACTTTACAATATATAAAGTAAGTACTAGTGAAGATATCGATGCAGAACTTTGCACAAATACTACGTTTATAGTGTGGCAGCCCCATTCTAAAAATCACCGAAATCGGACCATAGGTTGTCAAGGCCCCATATATCGAACATGAGGACCTCGGTACTTCTAACCTAATATTAGGGTTTCCAACTTTCAATGGACTTTATACAATATATATGACGAATATGTGGGTCAAATTGTGTATTATATAATATTAATAAAGTTAAATAAATAAATTGCGAGAGTATAAAATGTTCGGTTACACCCGAACTTAGCCCTTCCTTACTTGTTTTGGTATGGACTTGGACAATATGTGGTTCCAACTGGATGGCGCCGCAAGCGACACAGCGAATGTCACAAACGATTTATTGATAATCAAGTTTAGTGAACGTGTTATCTCACGAAATGGCCCAGTCAATTGGCCGCCTCGGTCGTGAGATTTAACTCCGTTAGACTATTTCCTGAGGGCTACGTCTTGCTTATGGTCTGTGCCAATAAACTAGCGACGATTGATTAACTTCGTACGAATATCGATCATGAAATTGCAGCGGTATCGGTCGAAATTGGGTTCAGCGTCTGGACTTCTGAAAGCGTGCCCGTGGTGGACATGCAAAAGCAAAAAATCAAGGAGTAAAAGAAACTCAAATTTCTGTTGTTGTTGTTGTAGCGGCATAAAACAGTCCCCAAATAATTTCGAGGAATGCTGTCGATTTGAAAGTCCTTTCCGTATAAAAATCCGGGTCCGTTCCGTTTACTTTGAATCGACTGTCGTAAGAACCGTTCAAATGTCTGTCGGGAGCCCCGATCACTGCTGACTTCAGCTTTTGAGCGCAAGATAATTATCGAGTCAGGTATTAGTTAGTTAGTACAAAGATAGGCACTACCATGATGAATACTTTTGGTTAAAAACAAAGGGACAATGGATACGAAGAAAGCAATTCTGACCCCAAAGAAGTGTTTCAAGATTATTTGTTTAAGATCATAAATTTGTGCAATAGGTTGGCTATTTTCTGCATATTTTTGGGGATTGAACTGCCGGTATTAGCACAATGTACCAGGCTAATACACTAATACACCAAATTCTCTGTCCAACATGAGGATACTATGGATTTAACTACATAAAACCAAAAATGTATCCCCACTTTACCGGTGAATCACATGCCTTGAGCGCAACTTCATTTCTCTCCATTTCTTCTCACTCCAATCAACTTCACTCGCCGCTCAATCATTGTTACTGAACTATGCACCGCAAATTGCTCCCAATACCCAACACCAGAGCACCGAGTGGGCTCGCAAAACACACACACGCACTCACTCACTAACAGCACAAACAACAACAAAGTGAAAGAAAACAAAACAAACCAACAACCGGCCGGTATTTGAGCGCAGAGTTTTGCTGCTTGTACTGTTAGTGGAGCAGATACTCGCATGCCAAAATGCAGAGGCGTCCCCCATTGTCGGCGTCTGCGTCGGCGCTTACGCTCACGCGCCAACGTTCAAGCACACGCGCCGGTGCTGCTGCTGCTGCACAAGGAATCGCGCTTGAATGCTGATAAAGTTGAGCGGAGTTGAGTTGAGCTTGGCTGGCTGGCTGGCTGGCAAGGTTTGAAAGTGCGACTAACCAGCGGCTGCAATAACAATAATGTAAAGTTAAGTCTTTCTTGTGCTTTATTGTTTTTATTGTTGTTGTAATTTATGTGCACCCGAATGTTAGTTTCTGCATTGTTGTTGTACTCGCATTGGTTACTGCAAGTGTTGGAGCGGCCGACACCGGTTCGTTGGCGTTGGCGTTCGCGTCGCTGCCGCTGCCGGTGCTGTCGCCTTCATTGCCGCTCGAATGCTTGCGATTCTCCAAAAACGTGTTTAGTGTTTTGTTGGCAGCACAGAGAGGCGGTTGAATATTTTATGTTCGTTTATGTGCATACTCGTACATACATACATACATACTCGTACTGCTGGTCATACATATTTATTTTTCGCGAATAGCAGGTTATTCGCCGTGTTGTTGAAAAAAAAAAATAAAACAAAGAACAACAAAAAGAGCAGCAAACAAAAAATTATATGAAACAAAGTGATATGAAAAGGTGAAAATCTAGAAATATTCGTGGCTCACAAAGAGCAGCAGAAACCCAGTGCTTCTTTGTTCAAATCAGTGAAATTTTGTGAAATTATTAGTTTATAAGAAGAATTTGTATTTTTGTTATTAAAAAATTGTGAGCAAAAAATTTTGTGTGCAAACTAAAAAAAAGAAAACAGAAAAAATTATAATTTAATCGTCGCATTATGCATATTTACCAACTCAGTGTTTATTAGTGATTTATAAATGCAATTAATTTGCGTCATTTGGTGTTTTTGTTTTTTGAAAAGTAAATAACGCTACAACAACAACAACCAACAAATCCAATAACAAGCAAAACAGTTGAGCAGCGCAACAGAGAACGGAGGATTAGCTGTTTCCCCATTTATCTGTCGGCATTTGAAAAATTAAAGTAAATATTATTTCTTCTGTATATTAAGAAAATATGTATATGCATTATAAAACTACAAGATAAGAGTGGCATACGCTGCGACCTTTGCTCTAATGTGCCCTTAATAAATATGGTACAAACAAGTAAGCAAGGGCTCGAAGTTCAGGCGCAATTAAATAGTATACATATAGAGTTTAACTGCTCCAACTCGGATCACCATAATCCACAAAAAAACTTCGAGCTAGAGAGACTGCGAGTTGTACAATTTTTCATTAAAACAAAGAATTTTTCAAAGAGCTGTAGAATATAGATTTCTACTCAGTTTTATTAATTTACTTCGTATAGAATTTTATGTACAGACGCTTTAACAGTATGTCAAAAAAGTGTTTTGACAAGAGAAATATGAGAGACATATCTTGAAATACTGTATTATGTAATTTTGTTTGTTGCAGATCGCTATTGTTTGACTCTTGACGTCTGTATCCCATGCCTTTTTACAAGATCTATGCAATCCATAAGTGTAGTATAATTTTGTTTCGCATCGATACTCTTTTATGATTCCGCCTCGATAGTAAATTTTTTAATTTTGTCTGGTCGAAAAGTATAAAAGTTTTGTATAAAAATGGCCTCGTATGAGGAAAGCTTTGAAGAGACTAAGAGACTAATTGCCTTCCATTGAAAATTAATATATTGGACATATTTGTGCTAGGGGAAATTCTGAATCAATTTCATCTAGTTTCAATATTCAAATTTCAACTTAGATTATTACTCTAAAATATAATAATCGATACAACCGAGATTAAAAACGATACTTTATCGGACGTGGTCGTAACTAATTTTTCAATTTTTGAACCTTGATCGATTTGACATTTCTTCATTTAATCTAATGAATGTATGGTCGCACCCACAGTTCAAGAACCGAAAGGAATATCACGAATACGACTGCTTGTTGTACGAGGTCGTCTTCAAAATAGCCCCAACTTGATATTATGCACTTATGCCATCGCTTCTTTCAATCATCGAAACACTTCTCAAACTCGATTTTTGGGATAGCCTTTGCCTCTTTCAGTGATTTCACCTATCTCGTATGTATGTAAAACGAGGACCTTTTAAGGTTCTATTTATTTTTGGAAATAGAAAAAAGTCGGAGTCATGACTGGCGAATATGGAGGGTAGAGCATCGTAACAGTATGGTTTTTGCCCAAGAATCCATGAACGTGCAACGAAGTATGAGCTTTTAACAATCGAAAATCGGCAAGCTTACAAAAAACACGTTTAACCTTAGCGTCTGTTGTAGCGAAAGTAGCGATGAAATTTGTATCATGCTTCAGGGTACTGTATATCAACATAAAAAAAGTTGACAGTTGGACTTTTGGGCAGTTGGAAATTTTAAAATTCCCGTTATTTTTTGAACACACCTCGTATAACGAATTTTACAAGGATGAAAAAGTTACTTAAAATCACTTAAAAATCTATTGACAAATTCCAAAACTCACATTAGGCAATCACCTATGTACTAAATTATACCTGATATAATTAGGTTAATATGACCTTTTGAAAGATGGTTCGACTAAAAACCCATCTTTTGGGCATATCTTTGGAGCGAATATCATAGTTCATGTTTTGAACATGATCATGCATTTTTATAACACCGGCTCTAATCAGCGGTCAGCAAACAGATTTTTTCACACTCCTCTCCGAACATGTCCCTGAGGTTTTCTCGAAGTTTCATCGATATCATTTAGGTCGTTTCAAGTAATTCTTTCACTTATAATTTCACATCTAATTTTTGAAACATTATTTCGTTAAAAATTTAATGCAAAATATATAAACAATTGCTGCAAACTAATTAACTAAAATCAATTTACAACTATTTAATAGTTAAAATTCTACGTAAATCAAATTATTTATTTAACTAATTTGCACCTTTTATAGTCTTCATTAGCGAGTCAATTAGAAAAGTATATACTAATTGTTACTTTTACATTGCATTCTAATTAAGTCTAGTTCGATGTGAATGCCCTAAACGCTAATGTTCTTCTTCTTTAGGATTAAGTTTCCGTTAATAATTTATATAAACAAGCATTCATTCATAATTTATTATAACTTGTTTAGTTGTATAGTTTGACTTATTTATTTGCTCAAAATTATTTTGTTAGCTTGTGTGTTTTTGATTAGTAGTGCCAACTGTTGCTGATTTGTCTATTTACGACAATATTTACTGTATAATATGCTAATTCGAAGCGATGAATCATGAACCAGAGTCTCTTTATGCTGAAAGCTCTTATAAACATTGTAGACAATACCAAGTCTGACTCTTAATAAAAAAACTAAATGAAAAAGTAGCAATGAATTGTGGCGACTTTGGTGTTACCAAGTTTGCACCGCTATTAGCACCTTGACACCACTACCGTTGTCATGCTGACTCTTTTGATTTAGCACTTCGTCTCTTGCTATTCGCTTTGTGCTGCTGTGATCAACAACACTAGTCCAACTTGCAAATTATTTTTTTTTTCAGTTTTTATTTTTGCCTCAATTCTATGAATTACTATTGCTTCTTACATTGTATGATTCTTCAAGCCAGCAACTGCTTGCCTTCAAATTTATGCAATGCACCTTGTAGTCTTCTCTATTGTACGTGATTTTATGCTCTACTTTCCATACACACATAAACAGTTTTGTCTTTGCAATGCCGTTTTGTCAGCACTGACCGCGGCTAAGTCACAAATACTATATAGACAAGTCTAATTTTTTATTCGTTTTTGTATTTTATACATATTTTCTTAAACTCAAGCGCTAGTCTGCATCTTCAATAGTTCCATGTACACCCCTGCCTTACACTCATAACACTTTCCTCTCATGCTATAAGTCTCCCTATAGAAAGTGCTTGGCTCTTTAACTCTAGTTCGCTAATATTTTTTCGTGACATTCGCACATTAGTATTCCCGTTGTAATTTAGCATTTGTGTGAAATTTCACCGCCTACCCACTTAGAGATCAGCTGTTTGGTGATCTTGCGAAAGCAGGTCATGTACATCGTACACCCGCTCACACACACTTGTTGCTGCTAGTGCAAAGTGCCATAATCAGTCTCGCCGACAGATTCGCGTGTTTCTTCGACATATTCGTCATATTTACATGATCGCTCTGTCGTACATACTCTGACATTTGTCGTCTTTGGGCTCGGCATTTCACTTGTGTTTCATGTGCTTGCTCACTGCCCCGTAAAACACACTACTGTATATGTACTACACGGGTTCTCTTTTACTCCCAGCAACGCTCGTTTGTGTGTTGCTCGTGCATTCTTTTCTTTGTTTTGTTATTCTTCAACCTTTGCATTGTGCGCTATTTTTAGACACTGACTTCTTTGCTTGTCTAAAGTACTTACATATGTACTTGTGCTTTAATTAACCATATATTTAATTTAAAATGCAAACAAATTTCCCGATTTGTTGTTTATAATGTCTTTTAGGCGTCGTCGGTTGTCTTATCGCTGCGGAACATTTCCAATTTTTGTTGTTTTTGTTTGTGTGAGAATACAGTTGCGTGCGAGAAATTGGTACTCACAAGCTTGGCTAAGTTTTCGCTAAGTTTATTGAAACCAAAATACTTTAAATTATATCAGATTAAGAGCTAATTTTAGGGTCTCGAACTTACTACAGGCGTAAGCGGTGTCTACGCCAGTCAAGAAGAAGAAGAAGAACTTAACCTTTACTAAAAATATCTTTCAAACTTATTAAAATATAGCTCAGGGAAAACGATAAAGGTAGTTGACCCCTCCTAAATGTTGTCCATAGAGTTTCGATGTCTATTGGAATTCATATAATGCTCCGTTTCCCCAATAGGTTCTTTTGAAGTTCTAGAAATTTTAGATCTGTTTCTTTATGGAAGCAATTATTTTTATATCTTCCAACATTCTTTATTCCCTTTCATTGATAAATATCAGTATCACTAAAATGTTCATATTTTCTTTGCAATAGATCCTATATTTCCAATAGATGTCTTTAGGGTCAAGCACTGGTAGATTAATTCGATTTTTTTTTATATCGATCTTGGACATTTGTGTCAACATTAACCCAACAAAATATTTTTAAAGATCTGTTTGCATCCCAAACTTATTCTCAACTGAAAATGTCACTTTTTGAGCCAAATTCTCGACATTTGCGGGAAATTTCGATTTTCTTTTTTAATTCCAAGAAAAGTGCGGATGAGACTGATCGACATTTGTAACCGTTTTTATAAAAAAAAAACTTAAATTTACAAAAAAAAACGGAGGAATCAAAGCTGTAGACCTAATAAATATAATCAAATTTAGCCTTCTTCTAAGATAAAAAAGGTATAATTTTTTTTAATCAAAAAATGGAATATGTCTTCATACTCCAGCTTTATTTCACCCGAAGTGTCATAGATACCCACATTTTGAAGAGTTGTGTACTGCTTTGGAACTACTGCTGGGTTGTTTCCTGTAAATTTATTCAATAGCTCCAAATAATTCACCGTTTACTCTCTCTAACTCTATTCGATGTTAGTCGAACCGTTTTCATCACAAAAGTATGTACCTCAGAGCTTATTCTTGGAATAATCCCCTCTACATCATATTTTCGGAGTATATTCATCTCCAGAAATGTATTGCCTTTATTGTAAAATTGTCTATAACCTCAAAAAGATTTCAAAAAGTTATATCCCACTTTAGAATTACTGCTGGGTTTTTCCCTCGTAGTTTTTTGTTTTCATTTTGCATACTCACCTTCTAGTTACCGGTATCTCTTTGTTTCAGTTTGTTTTAGTTATTTTCGTGTCCAAATTTAGTGAGCGTCTGAAATTTTTCTCTTGTGCCAAATTTGAAAGTTTATTAAACTTTGTCGCTGCCAACAGAGACCGCTATCAGCGTGTGCGCTCGCACATATTGTTCGGCTTATTTGCACTCTCACGTTGCTTTCTCAGCTTTGACAAACTGCCACGAGCGATTATGTATGCACTACCTTTTAGGAAATTGGCAAAACTTTCGATGAAGTAACTATTTGATTGTTGCTACGAACTTAAGAAACTAATGGGAACTTTTGGGTAGTTTGGTGATTCAAAATTTCGCTCTTCTTTAGTACCAAATGAATGGGTAATATGTCAAAAGTGTTGAAGCTGGTACAAGAAATGAAAATAAGGTGGAAAATTTGTTTTAAATTTCTATAAACAACCTAAGTACGTATATCTCTTCACTTCTTCTCGCTTCAAAATTAATTAATTGCCTTGCTCCATGGACCAGCAGTTAAGAAAGTGTTGCTCTCATTTTAGCAACTACCAGTAGTTAAAAAGTTGATTCAAATTCGGAAATAAAAGCAAAATCACATTTCGTGTAAGGTAAACAGCTGCAACACAAAACTGGTTTCAACACCTGACTCCACACAGCTTAGCTGAAAGCGCTCAGCGCGCTTGTTCTTGGATGCGTTGCATTAACAGTTGCAATTAAATATTAAGCATTGTAAAGCAAATGTACAGCAAATAAGTGGAAATGAAATGTAAATAAAATTAAATATTCACACTCGCAGTCGTGCACACCCACCGAGTGCAATAATTTAACGACTCCAGGAAATTATACGCTGAGAGCAAACAGACCAAAACTGCACGCCGTAGCAGGTTTGCATTTTATTAGGGTGGGACGGTTTATTGCCAACAATTTTTTAAATAATTTTTTGTTTTTAAATAAAGTAGCAAGTAAAACAGACTTATGTAGACTAAGGACACAGTCGCAAGATTTAATAAAAAAAATATTACATTTTATATTAAAATTCTGTTACATTTTTTTATACTTTTGAAAGATCTTTAAAAATATAAATTTAAAATAATTTAAGGTAATTTTTTAGAACAGTTAACCCATTCCCACTTAAAACACTATCCCTCACTGTAGTCTATTTTGAAATATTGTCTCACCCTAATAATGAATTGCATTGGTAATGCTTGTTGATATTTAACAGTTTTCATTATCTGATTTTGTTTTACGTAGCTGTTTGTAAATTATGGCAATAAAACGAGTAAAAAACAAATCTTTAATTAATTTGTATTTATAACGGTTTACATTGTTTTCGCGAATTTTTTGCGGATTATAAACAATTTTTAATACGTAAAAAAATAATAATAACGGTTTTTATTTGTTTTCATTTACGTTTAGTTCAGTGATTTTCTTCGGCTGTGGCTGGGCTTAAGAAACATATTAAAGACCTCGAAACAGTTTTTTCATGCGAAACCCCAACACTATAAAATATATTTATATAGAATGTACCATCCATCATTCGACTACACATAAAAACCTTAGTTTATTTATACTCTCTTAACATAGCTTCTAAGAGAACGTGGTCATGGGTCAAAAACCATATCACAGAAACTATTCGACCGATTTCAATGAAATTCGTTATATAATATTTTCTCAACACCCTGATTACACGAATGGAATATGGGCGAAATCGATTCACAGGCACGCCTACTTCCCATATAACCCAATTTAGATTTTCATCTGATTCCTTCACTTTATAATATATACATTAGGAACCCATGAAGATAGATAGATATTTAAGCTGTGTCATCGCTGTGGAAAAATTGTCGAAATCGAACTGTAATTTTTAAAGGCCCCACATATCGAACATGAAGAACTCAGTGCCTAAGGGTAATTTTTCACCGAAGGTATCATTAAATCTCTCAGATATTTTAATGGAAGCAGATATCCCATCCCCCATATACTATAGATATTGATTTTAATTTTCTAGTGGACTTTATGCCGAATACTTTGTATATCGGTCAAATTGTGCTATCTTAATAAAATTACATTAATAAACTGCAAGAATATAAAATATTCGGTTGCAACCGACCTTAGCCCCTCCTTACTTGTTTAAAATTGAGCTTAAAATGGAAATGAAGTTGAGTTTTGACTATTTATTCAATATATCACATTCTACTTCTTTGTCTGATAAAACTGCATTTTGTGGGCTGCTATCATATTCAGGTCTTACTTAGATCGAATTAATCATGAAGAAGGTAAATTAAATTGGTTTGACTGCATTTTAAATATTGTTTATGGCCATATGGCAAATTGGTATTTTTAGTAATTCAAATGTTTTATTTATCATTATTCTAATATTTGAAGGAGCTATACCAGTGTAACCCATGAAAAATTAGGCACTTTTTTTAAGGAAAGTATTCGAACGAATGTTTCGAAGTTTTTTCGAGATAATGAAGTTTAATCTCAGCTATATTTTAATATTTTTTTAATATTGAAAAATAACGGAGTGCTGTCTTCGGAGGTGCCAAAAAAAAGTTTGATGATTCCGGCCGAATGAGTAGTTGAAACAAAAAAAAATCAAAAAGATTATTAAAGTAGAATATATTTCCTATACAGTGACCTACGATTTTTGAAAAATATCGAAAATTAACAAAATGGCGTAGTTCTGAAAAAAAATTATTATTTTTAGGTAAAAAATGGTCTTTCTTTTAATGCCAAAATGACAATTTTCAATTCATTGTATAGTAAATATATACAAGAATACTCAGTTTAAATTTGATCGATCGGTCAATTTCTCGTTGTGTTATGATGTCTACTATATATATATATGTCGACTATAGCTGCTTACACCTGCAAGTGGTCGCTCTTTAGAACGCTGCCATTCTAAAACTATTCAAGATAAGATCTTACCGCTTTCACAGGATATTTTTGAAAGTATAAACTATTGAATAAGCAAAAAATAAAAAAAAAATAAATTTTTTGAAAATGTCACACTAATAAAGCCCTTTAAAGAGAATTTATGAAAGATGAGGATAACAATATCAAGTTATCTCTTTGCAATAAAGGCTTGGAACCTTATTTTTTTCGCTTTGGATATTACAAATAACAAAATGTAGCTAGGAAATCGTGAAGCCGCTCAAGTTTTGAAAATCGAACTAAATGAATTAAGAATATGGAGAGAAGCTCATATACAATAAAACTGACTGACTCGTTAACCCTTGTATGTTAATGGAACACTTCAATGCTTGTTCTGTGGAGCTTGTTATGTATCGGTAATCTGATAAAATCTCCTCGATTACTACTTCCCCTATTTGAGTCTTTAATACTCACAAAGTTCATGGTCTAGACTTTGAAATTTAAACGCTGTTGTTGGATTGGCCTCTATTTTCTATGCTTTCATTAACATTTATATGTAGACTACATGATAGTCCACAAATATTTTAATTATGCCCACATTTTTGCACATTATTTTTAGTTTGGCACTACATTTTCAGCACATGCCTTATCAGGCTGCGTCATCCATCAAAATCTATTTATAGTCTCTATATGTATGCCACCATAATTCGCTTTTGTAGCTTGGCATTTTGAAGGCTAGACTCTCACTGGCCCTGACTTCATTTTATTATATTTGTACAAATAATTGAGGTTATGTGTGAATGTGTGCGCAGAGTGTGCAAAAACTGATAACGAGTAATTAAATTAATTAGTAATCACACAAAAGTATTAGCAAATTGTATACCAGCGTGTATGTATGTATATAGGTATGTGAACAAATGATTATCATATCTATAAAGAAATTACCGCTAATGACGTCTGAGCTGATGCACATGTGTCAAAATACTGTGTAATATGTATGTACATATGTAGGTGTTCAAATGTTCTACATAACGAAATGAAAATTACAAAGCTGAATAATGACAAAGTTTACAAAGGATTCGCATCTTCAATTATTTTATTTGTATGAGTAAACTGAAACTGACTGAATTAAGAAATTCTACAAACACAGTTGACTTAACACTAGAGTGTCTGCTTATCCTTTTTGCCCTTTCACATAACATCACACATGTTTATATAAGTTAAGTCAAGCCAAAAAATGTCCTTTTTGTTGCTATGTCTTATGGCCTACGTGACACAGCGCCACTTATTTGAGAAATAATTTCATATAACTCATATGTATATATAATATATACCTTCTTTTTTATGCAATTCACTCAAATATCTCTCGAGACTTACATGACGGTTTATTTAATGGTATTGGTAATGGTAATTGTTGATCATGAAAATTACAAACAGCTAGGCATTGTGCTGTATTTTCCCTTGAATGCGAATATAACAGTTGTTTGACGTAAATGTCAAAGTGACAGTTACTCACAGAGCACAGAAGATGAGAGTGAAGGACATTTATATGTACTAGGATGTGCGACTTTGATGACATTAGGACGACTTTGAGTGTGTAGATTTCGATTTTAACTGAAATGTAATATTATTTTATTTTGATAGAATGTATCACCAGGCAGAAAGAGAGAGAATCGGCAATAGGGAATCATATAGCGAATGATGGGCAAATGGGCAAAATCGGACCACTGGCAAACCCACAAAATTGCGAAACCCAAAAGGGTCAGAACTAAGCCATAAATATAGTTATAAAAGCCATAAATATTGTATAAAGTTATAAAATTTGGAACAAAGGAGCGCACTAGGAAGGGGCATATTTGGGTGTAGTTTGTTTGGGGAAGTGGGCGTGGCCCCGCCCACAAATCGGTTATTTATATATAACTCGCAAACCAATAAAGCTATATAAACTAAACTTTCTGCAGTCGGTTCTCTTACGTACCCCACCACACACCATGGAAATGGTTGAAATCGGATAATAACCACGCCCACCTCCCATACAAAGGTTAGGTTGAAAATTACTAAAAGTGTGTTAACTCACTAACGAAAAATGTCTATGTACTATTTTCTTGACACCGTGATGACACTTGTGGAAAATGGATGAAATCGGTTCACAACTACGACAACTTCCCATGTAACTCAATTTTGAACTCCATCTTATTCCTTCACTTTATAATATATACATAAGGAACCAATGAAGATAGCGAAATAAAAGTTTATAAAAACACTGTAAATGATCCGTGGCATCACTTGTGAAATAATTGTCGAAATCGGACTATAACTTTTCAAGGCCCCGGATATAGAAATTGAAGAACTCAGTGCCTTATGGTAATTTTTCACCGAAAATTTCGGTAAAACTCCCAGGTATCTTAATTTAATTCAGAGGAAATATTTTTCTTCTAATAGTGTGTCTCTGTACCAGAAATGGTTAAAATCGGGTCATAACATCCCCTAGCTCTCATATACTTAATTATAGGATTTTCAAATTGGGTAAAATTGTATGTTATCTTAATAAAAATATATCAATAAATTGCGAGAGTATAAAATGTTCGGTTACTCCCGAACTTAGCCTTTCCTTACTTGTTTTTAAGTATTTTATGAGAAGAGCTTTCATAATATGCTTTGAGGTTTGCTATTACTTGTTAAGAAGCATCTGCTGGGGTCGAATAGAGGCACTCGCGACAGTCGCGTCTTCAAAAATGGTACAGAACGGAAAGAATCATATCAAGACTTCTTGTGGAATTTCGATTATAGGAGGTATAAGCTTTAATTTCTTCATGTATTTGTTTCCCCCAAATATGCAGATTGTACCATCATTTTGAATCAATGTAGTTATTAGACTACTCTTATTCGTACTAGTCAATTTTTGATTCAATACAGCCTAGTTTCCAACTAGTTACATCACTTACTATCACATTTTCCAATAATGAATTTGTTGTTGTAGTATTTTATACAAGTATCAGTGACCTAATAGTCTCTTCCATCACAAGTATAAGTCAATAATTCCACACAGTTAACCTTGACATTCATAGTTATTTACTTTTGCATTAACAGTTATTACTTTTCTGCAACCAAATGACATGACACATTTATCAATAGTAAATGATTTCTACATTGACAGTCAATATTTCACATCCTTTGCTTGTCAGTACCTAAGCATAAATCACACACACCCGCTCACTTGTAAGTACTGTGTGACACTTTGCATTCAAATTGTTGTTCTTTTTCTAACGCTGCTGTGACTGCGACTGCTATTAACAGACAGTGCGTCATTTTTGAATCGATAAATACTAAAAATAGCAGCATTCTTTTATTTTTTATTACAACACTCACACTTTATTGGTTCAACCATACGTCATTTGCGCGTAAAGCGCCAAAGTGTGCAAGCATGTACCAGCTATTAAACGCTTGTGGGGCAACAAGTGTCCTCACATTTACATTTTTACTATGTGCGTACCAAGTACTTAGATGTGCACATTCATGCAAATCATGTAAATGTGAGTGTACTTAAAAGCTCGCTTCACTCTTTATTTATCATGTTGCGTGTCTAATTTATGCTAAGTTGGTTGTTGTTGCATCCTTGTTGCTTTAGCTGACGTTGTGTGCCAAGCATCGAAAGTGTCAATCGCATATTGACAGCTGTCAGTTGGAAACATGTGATTTTTTGTGTGGGGATTGATGATATGTTTTATTTTGATTAAGATATTGAAATATTCGACATAAATGCGTAAGTGGAAAATTTGATTTCAGTCTAGGGATTTTAATGTGCATCACATATTAATTGTTGTGGATTTTTTTAAATATATTTCGAGTTTACTAAACTCTGAATATTCTATATAATATAAGAATATATGAAAAGAATATTGCTTTGAAAACTAAAAAAAAAGATCCCTATAAGATCATCATCATCTAGCTTACCGATCGAGATCTTGAATATTCCGTCGGAGCTTTTAAATTATTTTGAAATTGTCTTTATTGCAGCTTAAATAAAACAAGTAAGGAAGGCTTAAGTTCGGGTGTAACCGGACATTTTAGATATAATCTCGCAATTGGAATAAAGTTCACTAGAAAACAAAAATCATTATATATAGTATTTGGGGACTTTAACTTGGGATTTCAACTATTTTTGCCACCAGTGTAAAGTGCACCGGAAGTTTGAAAATTCGAATATTAGCTATATAGGCGCTAAAGGAAATATTGACCTGAAGGAGGAGGAACACATCCCATTTTAATCCGCAAGTTTCGCGATCCTCATGGCCGATATCTTGGGCCTGGAAGCCCTATCTCGGTAATTTTTATACGGGCTATGCCACACTAGAAATACAGTATTTGCGCAAAGTTTTGTTCCGAAATCTTCACAGGTGCTTAACTAACAGTTGGATTTCAATATTGTGGTATATGGGAAGTAAATGTGAATTGATTTTGCTCATTTTCAATTCCCAATATAGAATAAGGATACCAAGGAAATGATTTGAACCTTATTTCGCTGAAATTGGTCGAGAAGTTTCTGATATATGGTTTTGACCCATAAGTGGGCCGATCCATGTATTGAAAATGGTCCTTGTAGGCCATCTTTACCATAAAATCTAAGGTTTTCGTTACTTTTCCTTATTGAATTAAAACACCTTTATAAGCGAGGTAGGCATAGTATGAACAAAGTGGACCATGTTCTCGATTTTGTTAACTAGTTTCAAATGTCATTTTGGAAGTTTTCACCAAAACAATAATCAAAAAATTTCTTTTAATTTAGAATTCGACAGTAGCGCCATCTAGCGGGTTTGGAATTTCACAGAAACACTCGACGGAAAGTTTTTAAATACTTTCATGAACAACGGCTGAATTGTTTAAGGGTTTATATGATGTAAAAACTTGTAAATACATAATTTTTTTTATAGAAATCATATAGTAAACAATTATATATTTTTTAATAAATCGTAAAAAGACCGCAAATCTCAATAATATCATAAAATTATATAATATCCACAGTTATATAATAAATTTTATATTAATCACATATTTTATTAGATTTTTCATCAACTTTTACTATTCTCGTTTCTTTTCAAATTAAAATGAAGAACAAATATTGTCTCCATTGTATTTTATTTTAACTTCATGATTTCATTTTCTCTTTTGAAGTACAATTGTATAATATTGCTTTGTATTATGACAGTTTGCTATCTTATTGACAATAATTGACACTGTCATACTGTCACATAACAAGAAAAATAAAATAAACCAATTGTCGCTGTGCGCTTTGTTGACAAGCTTTTGACAAGTACGGTACAGTACACATACAAACATTCATAGGTAGCGCGCTCTTTGTTTACATTGCTACTTGTGCAACAACAATTGCCCTCCATTGGCAGTCAATATCTCGGCTACTACAGCAATTGCATATCCTCTGTCCGTCCATAGGTCGAACTGGCTGTCGCTTGCACCGTCATTGTTGGCAATGAAGTGTCAAAGTATTAGTTGGGAGTATAAACTGTTTTTTTTCTTTTTTCTTTTTTTTATATTTTTTCATCTTTTTTATTTTTTTCTTAACAAAGAAGTGTTACAGTAGACAACAACTTGCAACCTGTCATTATTTTTTTCATTTAACTCTTGCTCTTTGTCACTTCTGTGTGCACTTGTCGGTGATAAATTTGTTGTAGAGTGGAAGTCACAAAAGTGTTGTTTTCTTTTTTTTATATTTTTATTTTTTTAATAAGTTTTTTTGTATAATTTTTTCTTTCATATTTTCTTGGAAGTAGGTTAAGAGTGCATAGGTTGTAGGTCGGCTGTCATGCAAATATCAACTGATAAATCAAAATCTATTTGTATACAATATACATACATCTTATACATCAAGGTGAGCGTCATAGCTCCACGTTTCCATTAAAAGCAATTAAACAAGCTGTGCGCTACTAGTTTTAATTGATTTTATGTCATTCTAAGTGTTTGTGGCTATGACTTGTGCTAATTCAATATTTGCCAATTAACTTAATTAAGTGCAAAAATTTCCATTTCTTGCCCTCCTCACATTCTCTCCTTATGTGATTTTTAATTCAGTTGCAGTTATTTATATATACAACTTCCATATCTGATTTTTTTGCTTGCCATCGCCTATCTAACAATTTCTATACAGAAATTGCTAGCAAGCGTTTGTATGTGTGTTTTGTTGTTGTTGTATTGCAGGTGTTTTGCTTGGTCTCATTATTTGCTGCAAATTCTTTCATTATTACCACATGCCTTACATACCACTTCAGCACCTATCATGATTGATCATTGCTGTAATGCCGTGCTGCTGCTGACTGACTGACTAACTGACTACCAATGTCTGCTCATATTTCATTATTTGATATCTTTCTTTGCACATATTGTTATCTATTGATTACACTATTCATTCCTTTCCATTCAAGGTCAATTATTTTGTGCCATAGAATTTCTTTCTTGCGTACATACAGGAATGTAGATATGTATGTATGTATGTCTATATATTTTTTTATTGAAAATTGGAAATTTTGCTCGTCAGAGAAATTTTAATAGATAGCAGTGCTAGATAGTCTAAAGCGTTTGGTTTCGATATCAGATGGGCAAATACTAATGATAACAATAAAAAAGAACAGAAATTATATAAAAAATTACAACAATAAGCTAAAGGCACGCTACCCTCCCTTTGTTAGAATCGCCAAGTTTTGTCTTGAATTCTTATCTAAATACCTCTGAAAATCCTCAGAAGTTGATACTTCCAGTAATATATTATATTAATAATTCCAAACACTACGCGAACGAATTGTAAGACTACTGAACTGATGACTGAGACTGAGTTTAACAATCATTAGAATGAGAACAGTTCGTAGGTCTGATATCTTCTTGCGGTTCTCCACTGTATGAGTGATTATCAGTAAACACGTTGGAGCTTTGATTTACTTGTGGTTTACTACCTGCTTGTTAGACCTTAAATGAGCTTTTCTTAGCACTACACAGTCGGAAGATCCATACAATCTGAGAAAAGAGGTCTTCTGAGCCTTATCAACAAGGTTTGCTTTTCTCTAGTCGTGTGTTTAGAAAATTGCCCAATCGGTCAGGCCAAAAATCTTGCCAGTTGTCATTTATGGAAGAAAATAAGATTGAATCACATCACCACTTCCTTCTTACGACTCCACTTTCAAGGTTAAAATGGATCTCACACCGACGCCGACCCAAGCGAACTGGCGGGTATAGAAGTAAAAGGCATATTTATGATATATTAAAAATTATATCCGATTATATTATTATATTAGAGGATTTCATATTATATTAGAGGATTTTTCTGTCATCACATATAACCTGTATCCATCAGTGCAACTATGATGGGATCAGCCATAGAACCTTACTTAAATTCCTCATTGTAGAAACACGAAAAACTTTGGAAAGTAATGAAAAAAAAACACAGGTTAGAAAAACCTTTATGTGATCTAAAAGCAGGCAATAAGCGATTTTATGTTTTTCATCGAAAGACCCACTTAACAGAAATAACTCCGCCGATGGCTGATCACAATTCAAACCGGACTTTTATCAGTGAAGAAATAGGGACTTGATTATATTTTATTAAAAAATATTTATTTAAATTTAACCCTAAAGCCTGACTTCGTCAATATGAGTAATAAAGAATGTATACAGCATGATAATACTTAAATCCCTTCGTACTCATAAATCCAAATGCTACATAAATATGTCTATATATGCCGTCAGTGTTCACATATTCACCTACTCGCCATATGATAGCCACTGCTGACCTGATCTTTTGCCTTGGGGTCAAATTCATTTGTTATGTTTACTCACTTATTTGTACAAGGGATTTAATTTAGTCTGTGTTTGCTTCGAGAATTGCCGTTGTATGTCTTAATTATGTGCGACAGCATTTGATAAATTCGGCATATTCTTTTTGCTATGACTCCTAGTAAACACAGATGACTCTGTAAATATGTATGTTTGTATGCAGAGCTCGAAGACGCATTGCGCTATTAATTAAGTTAAATACAGGACTAAAATCACAATGAAATGAAGTGTGAACATAATGATTAATGAGTTTGAGAAGTAAGGAGATTTCTTGCTTGCAACTGCGTTGTTGAAATATATATTTTTTATTCATAGATTTCGGCAGGTATCACGTTTTCACAGTTTTCGTACCGAAGATAGTTTATATATAATCAATATGTTGATATCCATAAATCGCGTAGACTTTAGGACTTTAATAAATCCTAGTAAGCAATTTGATACCAAAATTGATAAATTTCATCTAATAATGTATACTGACTTAACTACTTTATATAGAAAATTTCCAAAATGTGTATTTTTATTTTTGTTTCTCCGAAAATTTGGTTTAAAGCTCTGATTTCCTAAGGGGTTACATAGGTTTCGTGGGTTCAAAAAATCGATTATTGTTTTTTAGCTTATTAATTTCTACAACATCTCAAGAATATTGTCCTAAATTTTCAAGTCGATCCGAATAATAGTTTCGGAGTTATAGCATTTGAAAGTTGTGCTCTCCAAGACAGGTTATTGTTACTCAAAAATTTAAACGCGTTTTTCTCGGAACCGTGTTTTCAAAGTCGGTTGTCGAATTTCCTCGATAACTACTCAACCGATCTTGGTGAAATTCTGCACAGGTGTTCGAGATACAATTTACTCGTGCTTGAACGAAGATTTTTTTTGAATTACAACTATTTAAAAAAACAAAAAACAAAATGTCAAGCAAAATTGACCGAAATGTTTATTTTTTTTTTGGAAAAATGTCTGCCAAAATTCCATTTTTTAGTTTTTTGTCTTTTCTTCGTTTAAGCACGAGTTTATGGTCTTACCTAAAACAATTATTTTTGTTTTTTTCATTTTGAATGATCCTGTCAGGAGTTATGCTGACAACGCGGATGCACCTTTTTCCTTTTTACTTTTTTTTTTGAAAATTTTAGAAATTATTCTTTAAATATGTATCTATATGACAGAAAAAGTTTGAATGAAATCAATAATTTTTTACATAGAAAAAATATTGCAAATATATCATTTTTTACGCGACAAAACCCATGTAACCCCTTAAGTTCGAAAAAGTGTTCTCATAGTTTCTCGTTGATTTCAAAATGACGTTATTTCTAAGCTTTTTTCCTTTATCAATATTCGCACAGGTGTTCAGCGAATGCCCTCTAGCACTATCAGTTTTTTGACAATTACCATGGGGGAAATTCACTAAAAAAGGCAACACTTCGTTTATTTCCCATTTTCAATTTGTTTTTACTTTTTTGACATTTTTTCATAGCATTTTTTATCCCCCTGCTTTATACTTTCTTCTTTATTTTCATGGGTTTTTCTTGCCATTTTTTTTGGCATCATTTATTTGCCCAGTTGCCTATTTTCGTAGTTTTTACTCGTGCACCACAGTCGTGTCACGTAGTACAGCGTTGGGAAAAATACAATTGCCCCAATTTACGTTTGCAGCTGCAACAACATAAAAACAAATAATAGAGAGCGAGAAAAGAAAACCAAAAATAGTGAGCGTAAACTCACTTCATTTATTAGAGTGCAGCGAAATTTTTTACCAATTTTTTTTTAATTTCTCCCTGCCATTTTCATTACTTTTTTGTTGCGGCTTTTTACCCTGTCACCTGCTCTGTTGACGATTTCATAGTTTCAACCTGCCAGTCTAATTTGTCATGCTGCAACTGATATTTGCTAATGCAACGCTGGGCTGTGCTCTGGACCGAGGTCGCTCAATTATAATTACACAGCGTTGCATTCCATATGGCAATTTGCTTTTATAGCGTTTTCTATGCTGTCCATGACATTTGCATTTGCTTAACATTATGTCATTTAGTATTCATAACTGTAGTTTGTAAGCATCCGTTACACCTTTGACGTCATAATTAAAATATGATTTTTTTTCCTCTCTCTTTTCAGGTAATAAATTCTACACTTAATTTACAACATTTGCTAAGGTAATTTATGCATGGAATATTTGAAATTATTTTAGATACTTTGACAGTTATTTAATTTAAGTGAGCTCTTATCTTAGTCTTATCTAAGCGCCAGACAAATTTGTTGAGAATTCATTATAAATTAAAAAAATTGTATAATTATAACAACAAAACCTTTATAATTACATATATTACATTTTTTTATAAAAAATATTTTTTATTTTCATCTAACCTCACTTTTAATTTATTTTAATTTTATTATATTCGTTTTTTAGGTTTTCTCAAACTCATTTGCTCACCGTCATATTTATCTACCCCATAAATAATATTATCACTTTCTGATCTCCGTTCAATTTACATGTGATTTACATATGAAATGAACTTACCTTTACCGTTACCGTGTCTGTAGTCCATTGGAAACGCATTGTTTTTAGTGGCGCTCATTATGTCATACAACGGGCTACCATATATGTCTGCCTCTCGTTGGAGTTGCCTGAGAAAATTTACCACAAACACGCAAAACTTTCGATTAGTTAAATTGATGGGAAAATAAATGTTTGATCAAGTTGTGCAGTAAAATGCACGCACAGTTATATTAAGGTACCCGATAGGAAAATTTCCTAATAACATTTCCGACTGATTTTCAAGATTTCTGATTATAGGTAGATATAAAAAATAATTTCTCAAAACTAAATTGTAACAAGTAAGGAGGGCTAAGTTCGGGTGCAACCGAACATTTTACACTCTCGCAATTTATTGATATATTTTTATTAAGATAACATACAATTTGATCCAATTTGAAAATCATATAATTAGGTATATGAGAACTAGGAGAAGTTATGACCCGATTTTATCCATTTCTGGTACAGAGACACACTATTAGAAGAAAAATATTTCGTCTGAATTAAATTAAGATACCTGAGAGATTTACCGAAATTTTCGGTGAAAAATTACCATGGGGCACTGAATTCTTCATATTCGATATTCGGGGTTTTGAAAAGTTATCGTCCGATTTCGAAAATTTTTTCACAAGTGATGCCACAGATCATATACAGTATTTGTGTAAAGTTTTATTTCGCTATTATAAAGTGAAGGAATAAGATGGAGTTCAAAATTGAGTTACATGGAAAGTTGTCGTGGTTGTGAACCGAACAGACAGACATTCGGATTTTGACTCGTTTAGTTTTATGACTTACAAACAACCGTTATGTGAACAAAACTCTCTTTAGCAACTTTGTTGCGAGAGTATAAAAACCAATTTGTACTATATGGTTGTCCTAGACAATTGTTTAAGCTTCTCACCTATTCTAAAGCCTCTTTGACCCAGGTCTTTTCGAACTAACTTCGACCAGATACTTCTACCAAATTTAATTAGCTGTTGAAACCATCTAAAATTTCAACTGCTTACATTTGTGGAAAGGTTGAAAATCACTTATTTTTTTCTAAAGTTTCAGACCTAGGTTCAATTATATAGTTCAGAATAATAAATGACAGCTACATTTCTAACCCGATTGTTTGTGTATCAGTTCACTGCGGAATCATTGGAAACTGTAAATCGGGCAATCTTGCAAGAGAGGGTACACTAGTACACGAGCGCCAGACTCACAGATATGAATGTGCTCGCCAAGCGCTGGATAACAACCTATACTTAACTACGCAGTTCCGAGGTCCCTTTGGCAGCTGACTTTCTGCTGCTTTCTCTTAGAAAGATCTATCTCGGAGCTATAATAGGTGTGCTTACTGGATTTGCCGAGGTTGTGTACCTACACTTTTGGTGATATTTTGGAATCGTGGAAGAAGTAAGTACCCAAAGCTGTTTGAAGGAAGGTAAGGTGGAATCATCTATGCAATTCCTCCTCCGATGTCCAGAATTTGCCAGACTGAGGTTGTAACAGCTTGGTAGGCACACCTTCGGAGAGCATAGCAAATTGGCTCGAATTTACATTAACCGACTCAAGAATTAATTTAATGTATTCGAAGTCCTTTGTCGAATCGTGAGGGACATTCTGATCTAATAGGAGTATCACAAATGACAGCGCTTATAACTGTCTACGTGAGATCTTCCTGCATATGCAGAGGTCAGTCTAATACCTAACCTTATTATATCGTTCTCGATTATGGTGCGAATATCAAATGAGCGAACCGCCTAGTTTCAAACCTTTTTTCGAAGGGGTAATGCATTTCATGAGAAGTTCTTTTCTTGGAAGAAATACGCTCGATGGTCTTGTGTGACAGCTCTCGGCGGCCAAAATCTGGTCCGTTTCTCCAGTTAACTAGTCCCAACTTTCGTGAGATCGTGTTATATTTGAAATCCATTACCTATCTAGAAACAGAATGATCTTCAAAATTTTCCTACAGGGTCGCTACGTGCAGTCGCTTGTAAACCGACTATTTACTCTATGAAGACATTTATGTAATACCATTTAACGACAAACAGACTAACTGGTATGAACTACTTATATACAAACCAATATGCTCTTGTTTTTATTGCTATTGTTAAGCCATTATTATGCTATATCAAACGTCGCAGCATGTTAAAAGTTATGCAATTGCCGGGATATTGCATTTTTGTGGCTTTTAAGTCGAACTCGTTTTGTCGCTCATTTAAAACTAATTGCAGACATTACACTGTATAGTTTTAGAGACTTAGAGACAGAGCGTTGGCAGCGTTATTGCTTCGATAGATTTATGCGCTACTAAACAAGCACATGAAATATATTTATATACTCTTATACATACATATATAATTGTAAGCAATTGGGTAAGGATTGCATGCGTGGCATTTAGCTGCAACATTTCCTGCTCGCGTGGTATGCGCCTTAAAGACTTCCTCACTCATTGCATGTGGCCACATTGCTATATACATACATATGTGCATTTAAATGTCTGCAATGTTGCTCGAATTCCGCTCAACTGTTTTTCAGTTAGTTTTTTCTGCGCTGCAACTTCGATTGTACGTAATGAAGTCATTGTTAAATGCTTGCGGTTTCTTTCATAGTCTCTGGTTGAACGACTACGTTGGTGTTGATTGCCGATTGACATGATTTAATTTCCCGTTTACTGCGCATAACTGTAGCATAGAGTAGCGATTTTTTTGCAAAGATAAAGTCGATAGTTAGCTATTGCGAAATGATTCGTTAGTTTATAGACATGTCATCTAGCTAGTAAGTGTCAGTATGTACCGTTGTATGAAGTTTCAATTGAAAACGTTTTTCAACGAACACGTTTTTATATCAGTTATGTCAATTTGAAATATGTATAAGTGATTCTGTATGGGATCTCATCAACAGAAATCATATTTGAGTTGCCACGACTTGAAAGCTGTGGTCACTTTCAAATTTGTCTTCAGATGGAAGAGTATGCGAAGGATTTTGAGAAAAAAAATTATTCATTGGTCTTAATTAATGTTGTCGCCTAGTCCTAGTCCGCATTCGATATTATTTACAATCGTCGAAATAGTTCTCAAACTCGTTTAGGATAGCCTTTGGCTCATTTAGAACTTACTTGTATGCTTGTACAAGACGGCCCTTTGAGGTTCTCTTTATTTTTGGAAATAGGAAAACATCACATGGCGTCATATCTGGGAGATATACGCCAAAACCCATAAAATTTTGAAAATTCCCGTTATTTTTTGAATACACCACGGATGTGAAAAAATGGACACGACCCGTGTTAAGTAACGTATATAACGGATAATTGTATTGCAGAACCTACAAACTTGTAATAATTGCACTACAAGAATAAAAATAGGTCAAATAGAAATTATTTCTGCGATTTTCAAAAATTCATAAAAAACGTGAAATTGATAACGGGGACAGTTATTCGAAAATATTTAGAAATTTTCGTCGTTCACTTCTCTTAAATATTCAGGTTATTATATTTTTGAAAATTATTTTCGAATAAATATAGTCTAAAAAATCGTCCTTTGTTTCTTCAATGTTCGAAATCTAACCCGTTCTATTCATGTTTATTAATAATAATTCGAGCTTCTGATATCATATTTATATTTCTTTAGGTTTTTTATAATAATCCCTTCGACATATCGCCTTGGACATGAAAAGTCTAAAATCATAGATATATCTCTATCGCTAGTTTGAGAAAAAAATTTAAAAGGGAACCGCTTTTATGCGGACTTAATTACATTTTTATTACCTCAATCTCACTACAAATCCTTCAATATAAATTAAAACAGTTACCTGAAAGCTTTATTCCCAGAACTCCGCTCTCAAGTGTATTATTGAAAAGCACAACAAAAATGAAGAAGCAAATGTCAAGGCATAAAAGACAGTATTAAAATGAAAAAGGTAACATGACCTGCACATCAAAGAAACGTCAGAATCAAGCATAGAAAAAGTGTTGTAGAAAATGCCCTGAAAACACGTAGAAAATCTCAACATGCTGGTGAGAAAAAGTACGTGAGTTTATTAAGGCGCCGTTGCTATGCAATTAAAGCAAAGCAAAGTTAATTAAACAAAGCGAAAGCTGTGCGGAGCTTTGTATGCTGCGAGAATTCTAAAAATATCAAGCAGAGAAAAAAAAATGAAAAACATCTCTAAAAGCGCCAGTGTGTTTGCTAATGCTGTGTCGACGTCCGTTGCATACCGACAGGCGCTTAAGCGCTTATATTGACATTACGTTGAATTTTTCGCATAGATTCCGCTTTTTTTTTCTTTTTCAATATTATTTTCACAGCATTGAATTTTTCTCTCGCTCTCTCTCTCGCTTTTATCATTGGCATTCGCACGATTTGACTTTTATGCTACTCGTTAACTGCCATTTCTCGGCATTTATGCATTTTGTTTGAGCTTTTTTTTAACTTGCTTTTTACATACTTTTTTATGTCAATTTTTTACTAAGCCATTGAGTCTTTGTAATAGTATGAGTATGAATATTACACTTTATGCGCTTAGACAGTGAAGTGAAATTTCCCGGAATGCAGAGCACAAAGTTCCCTTCATTCAAGTGTCTGCTTACATAGATATTATATTTTATTACATGTATATATGTTTGAGACATATATGAATCTATATGCACTTACAATTCAAAATATTTGCAGTGCATGCTCAGGAGAAGCTAGCAGTCCAGTCACCATGATATTAATCCTATGCTGAGCGTTTGCGTCGAGCATAAATTCAATTTCCGTGCTAGTAAATTAAATATATTCTTCGTAAATTTAAAATTTTATTTGCATTATATATTACTGGGTTTTATAACGGGCTCCAAGAGCTTTTTGCTGAGTCTTCATTGACTGAATAAATTTGTGCAACCAAAGTATTACATATATTTTATAAGACCATCATTCTCTAACATATACATTACAGGGACTGACCAATGAATCAGGAACATTATAAATATTTTATAATTAGTAGATAATTTACTGTTCAGTACAATTTATAACACTGTGATAGTCAAAAAAAATATTGACGAAACGTGAGGGAAAAAACATTAAAAAATTGGATTAAATTTCAGTTTTTTCGACATTTTGGCTATAAGGACACAAAAAACATTGATTTTGGGGTTTATAATCATCCAAGAACTTAAAGACAGACTTATTCTGAGGAGCTTTGCCAAAGAAAGTTTACCAAAAAAGTCAACATTAAAAAAGTTAGAGACCGAAGAAAAATGTGCCTTTCTCTTACAATGGGCAACTTCGATGAAAAACTTCAACACAAATTTTTGTATGAAACCATGATTGTAACTCTAAAAAGTAATGATGCAGTTCGATTCGTAGGACCCGAAATAGGAGGAAACCGTCGAATTTGGTATTGTCTTTTTTTTTTTTTTGAAAAAAACTATCACAGTGTAATTAGTCCCGAGTCCAAAAACTTTCGAATGTAGCAGGACCCGCATAACTTTAATTTCAATATAACATCAAATCATTCCGATCGACGGAACAGGTAACATGGAAACTTTAGTTATTTCGATAATCGGAGCAGGGAACACTGGAACTTCAATTGTTCCGATAAATGGAACAGTACATACGGGACGTTTGATTTTTCGAAGTCTACAAGTCTACTATTTTCTACAAGTCGCTTATCATTCCCGTCCTGCTTTATGGTGCAGAAGCTTGGACGATGTCAACATCAGATGAGACGACACTAAGAGTTTTCGAGAAAAAAAATTTTTGAGCTGTATGAGTTATACGACGACATTGACATAGTTCAGCGAATAAAAAGACAGCGGTCAGACAGCTGACAGCAGACATACAAAAAGACAGCTGGCTAGGCTAGGTTGTCCAAATGGACGAAAACACTCCAGCTCTGAAAGTGTTCGATGCAGTACCCGCCGGAGGAAGCCGTGGAAGGGGAAGGCCTCCGCTCCGTTGGAGGGACCAGGTGGAGAGCGAGCTGATTACACTTGGAATCTCCAACTGGCGCCGAACTGCGAAGGAAAGAGAGGAGTGGCGCGCTCTCATCGATTCGGCTATAACCGGCTAAACGGTTCAACGCCAATCACATACATACATACGGGACGTAAGGACGCACAGGTGTTTGTTGTAGTGATATAGAATATTTTCGAATATGATATCCACTTAGCAATCCTTGGTTAAGTTTTGATCCGTTCCTGTTACCAAGATGCTACCCTGTGACGGACCCTTCCGATTAAAGTACCCTGATTTCATCTCATTTTATACTCTATAGCTTCATCGAAAATTTTCTGACCCAACCAACCTTCCTCGTATCTGAAAAGCTGCTTCCTATGGGTGGCTGTTACTTGTTCCTTGCTGTTGTCGGCCTTGTTAGACTCTCTCCACGAAAATTCCACGAAAATTATGTTTTTCTTGGTGCTCATGTAAGCTGTTATTGAGAACTTTTCTCTTCCTTTTTTTGCTTTGTCGCAAAATTCTGCAGGCCAAGTTGTTGTGGTTTTCATGTAAATTGGGGTGCATTGTGTCGCTTGCACTTTGTTCTCGAATTTCCATGCTGTATTTTTAGCGTTAAATTGTTTGTTGTCTTATTATTTTCACTCGCTCGTTGGTTTACAAAAACCAGAAAACAACAAAAAAAAAATATAAACAAATAATAGTAATTGCATGCTTTGACCTTAATGCAATTTTCTCTTGAACTTTCTTCTTTGACCCTGTAGATCGTATGTTATATATTCTTATGTAATAATATAGTATACTTTTCCCGGAAAGTTAATTTTCAAATAATGAGCAGAAAGTGTTTGGAAAATATTTTCTCTTCTTTAAACATAATTCATGTAAACGAGTGGCAAAGGAATGATCAACTCATATAAAGTCTAGTAAAAGAAATTAATAATTTTTTAATAGATGAAAAATATATCAGGGACTCGATTACCATCTGAGAAACGCTGCTAATTATCAACAAAGTCGACCCATTTCTGAAGCGGATAATAGCTGCTGATGAAAAATGGATCAATGGGACCGAAAACGATGGTGGACGAATCGCGGTGAGCCGTTATAAATGGTGCCATGCAAGGATTGATGTTCAAGGAGGTTTTGCTATGTGTTGAATAGGATTGGTTCCCTACCATCATCTACTACTATGACCTACTTCCCAACTGCCAGACTCTTAATTCGAACCTATATTGTCAACAAACTCCTATACTATTGGTGAAAACTGAACCAACTTAGAGAAGCAATCCACCAGAAACGGCGTTTTTTTCGGTTAATAGGAGAGCAATTGTGTTCCATCAGTACTAGGCTAGACCACACACATCGATAGGGACTCGCCAGCAGTTTCAGTATCGTGCTTGTGAGGTTCTTAGGCATACAATTTGTAATTCTGGCTAAATTGGATCTGGTACGAAGTGATTATTATTTATTTCCAGAAAAATTTGTGAAAAAAGACTAACCCAGGCTTTCGCCAGTATGATCGAGGGTTTCTTTGAGAGCGGCATTATGAAATTAAATGCAAAGTATCAAGAAATTATATAATAAAACAGTGCATATTTTATCTGATTCCGACCCCTCTGATTTAAATTAAACTTTCAATTTAATGGATGGATTCCTTATCACTAAATCAATATTTAGAAAGACCGCAGCTTCAGTCCTCTAATGATCTATACTATCTACTCTATATGTACATAGTATAAAGCATTTTCTTCTAGGATCTCAAAAATCTCTCGAAATTTCCGTTATATATTTTTCATGGAACGTCAACAAAAAACTAAGCAAATAAACAACTTGAAATATCTCGGAAATTTTTAATACCAAAATAATTATAATCTCTAAAATGGATTAAGCGATTTAATAGCACACAAGCGACGCTGGCTTCCTGCTCACACACACACACATAATGCAAATTTTGATTTCGGCTCAGATCAGTCATGTGGCTGAGGCAGGAACCAACATGACCAAATATGAGCAAATAAGAAGATAAAGTGAAACTATTTCAATTAATTGAGCACGAAATTTGCCTGCTGCCACAAAAGCGTAAATTCGCTAGTTTACCAAATATGTGCCTCGGTGGGTGTGTGTATATATGTACATATTTGTAGTTTGATTTTGCAAATTTTTCATTGCTGTCGGCGCGTTTAGGCCGGAAGTTCCGTTGCCCACACATGCACACTGTTGAGCGCACACACACACACATAAAGGCACCCACATCGAAATTTTGCGGCTGTAAATTTTTGAAGGCAAATCGTAAACATTGCAAAAATGTACATACACACGCATACATATTTACATATTATATACACAAATAAATATATATTTACACATACACTTGTTGTATGCCTACATAATTATTATAGTTAATTTAATTTTTCTCCTCGCATGACCGCCTCTCTCCTCCTTCTTTGCTCCACCGCCGTCGCTGCTCTCTTATTAGCCGTGTAATCATGCCGTTGTTGGCCGTTAGCTGCTTGGCTGGCAACAAATTTTGCACTAATTCGAGTTTGCCGTATATGGCACAAGTGTTGCGTGCAAAATAAAAATTCGTAAAGGTCGCCACACTGCTTGGTTGCTTTCGTGCGCCGCTGGCCGCTTGTTGCACATGCGCGTGGGCGGCAGCGGATTAAAGTCAAGTAAAAACAGTTGTTTTATGATTTTTTGTTTTTTTATGATTTTTTTTTATTATTGCTGTTAAGTAGCACTTAAGTCGCTGGCGTAATAAGGTGCAAAAGACATGCTTGACAGTGATTCATGGTCACTGAGATTATTGTAAAAAACAGCATGCAATGCATACACAAACCCAAATACAATACAAATATGGTTGTTAATTGTGTTGAGTTGTTTGAAATGTGTTGAAAATAAATATGACCATTGCGGAAGAATTCCCGGCCCAAATATGATGGCATGACATTGAAGAAAAATGTATTAAATAATAAAAATAATTTAAATTGTATATATAAATATTTTTATTGTTTTTTAGCTTATTATTTATTTTTTATTGATTCATTACTCATTTGTTGAACAAGAGATCTATATTTTCCCGCAAAGCATAAATATTTTGCTTGATTGATAATCTTTTACATTTTTATTTATTTAATGAATATGAAACTTATCTTTCGTCAATAGAAAAAATTGTCCAGCTTTGTTTTGGTATTTCAACATTAAGATACTAATTACTAAAACCATATATTGGAAAAAATAATCGATTTCTTCATACTAGATCATACCTAATAATTACACTGTACAACACTCTGCTGGGTATTGAACAAAACTCATTTTTCCCGGAGATTGAGGCATAAGTAAAATACTTGCATTCTCAGATTTTCGAAGTTAGCCTCGAAATATTTGGTTTCGAAGTTCGAAAAATGGCATTTTTTAAATAATAATAGTAGTAATTTTGTACCTTATTTTTGGGGGTCACTGAATCCGAATCCGAGGTCCACTTAACCACATTAGATCAGGGTTTTGACATAACCTCAAAAAAACAATATAGTGCCCAGGGTTTTTTAAATCATCAGATTCACTTGAAACTCGTTACTCGGTGATTTTAAGGATCGCTGATTACTTGGCAGTACGATTTCCAGTGATCTCAACTAGTTCTCAGTGTCGACAATTTCCGCTGAAGCAAAATTTCTTTCAGGCGAGCATTTAATAAGGTCTGAATACAGGAAAACGTGCCCGCAAGGTTCAGATGAATGAACGATATGTCCAACATGTTTCTTAGTTATATTCATAGTATTAGATAACTCTTCAATTTCGTCGATTTCAGTCCGTAACTCTCCCTTTCTGTGGATGTTCAACAAACTCCATGATTTTTATTGTTTATATGACGTGTACTAACTACTAACGAATGGTTGCTACACCTGACGTAGAGTGCAGTATAGTTTTGTCATCTGCATCATCAATATTGAGAAAAATAGACTACCTAGGTGTCAAATAACATAGGGATTATTGCAAACTTTGGGAATAAAAATAAACTAGAGCTTGCTCTTGAGTAAGGCATAACATTTTAAAGCCTATGACTTAAGACGAATGTAGGTAAAATGTACTCTCTTCGGGGTCCAAACTCGAACCCGTTTTAAAATAATATTCTAGAATATAAAACAATTTTATTTAATACAATTGTGAGGCCTACAAAGTAACTCTAATATCCAAATTTTGTTTGTTCTCAAACGAAGTCATCTCTCTAGGTGAATGACGAAACGTAGTTGTTCATCGACGAAAGTTTTTTCAGTAGGAAATAGAACAGCAATACCTCAGAAGTAATCATATTCCCTCTAGGACTGCACTCCAAAATTTTCAATCGTTTCTGTATCTACCCGAATAATGTTTTAACCATTGATCCTTCGCAGTACTGAAAAAAATTAATCAGTGCACTAAAACAAAAGTGTTGTTACTTTCCTTAAGGAGTTAGGAGACACGAGAAAATTTGAATTTCCAGTAATTTCTTTTTGATATTAAATCATGATATTATGAATTTATTTCAATCGAAAATTGTATCGAATTTGAAAAAAAATTGTGATTTCCAAAATTAACCCAGTTAGAAAAAAAAGGTCCTTGCGGTGACAATCATAAGTCCTTGTAGATTCGTCTAAAATCAATCGGATAAGAAATATTTATTTTATAAATAGATAATCCTGGGACCGATCGAAGCTTTTTTTTAATTAACAAAATGGCGGCCTAAAGAAATTTTTATTTAGATTTTCGCGAAAAAAAATTAGTCTTAGAAATCGAAATTTTTCAAAAAAAAAGCTTCGATCCGGCCAAGGATAATTATGCATTCTAAAAGCTGTACACATTTCCTTAAAATCTACTCGGCGGTTTTCGAGTTACAGTTGTCACCAGTTCAAAAATCATAGTTTTGAGAAAAACGCATTTAAAGTTTCACCCTTTTTATACTCTCGCAACCTGTTGCACAGAGTATAGTAGTTTTGTTCACATAACGGTTGTTTGTGTCACCAAGAAATATAAGAGTTAGATATGGGGTTATATATACATAAATGATCAGGATGACGAGTGGATTTGAAATCCGGATGTCTGTCCGTCCGTCTATCCGTGCAAGCGATAACTTGAGTAAAAATGAAGATATCTTAATGAAACTTGGAACACACATTCCTTGGCACCCAGAGGAGGTTGCTTTCGAAAATGGGCAAAATCGGTCCACTACCACGCCCACAAAATGGCGGAAACCGAAAACCTATACAGGAACATAGGATCCCATTAGGGAGGGGCACATTTGGATGTAATTTTTTTGGAAAAGTGGGCGTGACCCCGCCCCCAAATAGGTTTTTTGTATATAACTCGCAAACCAATAAAGCTATATAAACCAAACTTTCTGCAGTCGTTTATTTTAGCCATTTCCTTATACAGTCCAAAAATGAAAGAAATCGGATAATAACCACGCCCACCTTCCATACAAAGGTTAGGTTGAAAATTACTAAAAGTGCGTTAACTCACTAACGAAAAACGTCAGAAACACTAAATCATCATAAGAAATGGCAGATGGAAGCTGCACTCAGATTTTCTTACAAAATGGAAAATGGGCGTGGCGTTGCCCACTTATGGATCAAAAACCATATCTCCAGAACTATTCGACCGATTTCATTGAAATTCGGTATATAACACTTTCTTGACACCCTGATGACACGGCTGGAATATGGGCGAAATCGGTTCACAACTACGCCTACTTCCCATATAACTCAATTTTGAATTCTTTTGATTCGTTCACTTTATAATACATATATACATTAGGAACAAATGAAGATAGCGGAATAAAACATTACACAAATACTGTATTTGAGCTGTGCCATCACTTGTGAAAAAATTGTCAAAATCGAACCATGACTTTTCAAGGCCCCTGATATCGAACCTGAAGAGCTCAGTGCTAAGAGTAATTTTTCACCGAAAATATAGGTAAATCCCTCAGATATTTTTATGTAATTCATTCCCTCTGAATTTTTTTCTTATAACAGTTTCTCTCTGTACCTGAAATGGTAAAAATCGGGTCATAACTTCCCCCAGATCCCATATACCTAATTATAAGTAATATTAAATTAAGCGAGCGTATAGTCTTCGATACATTGTATCTTGGTGGTGAAAACGAGTGAAATCGGTTTAGGAATTACCTCAGTCCCCATATACTATTTATGATGATTTTCGTTATTCTATTGAACTTTATGCCGAAGATATGGGCCGATTTGTGTTATCTTTATAAAATTACATCAATAAATTGCGAGAGTATAAAATGTTCGGTTACACCCGAACTTAGCCCTTCCTTACTTGTTAATATTCTCTTAGTTCAATAAGTGATATGAGATCCGCCATTTCAATGAGATTAAGAGCACTACTAACTTATTGCAGACGATCTATCTGATGTGATATTTGGAGGAATCGCCTTTGACCTTCTAGAGCTATAGATATAAACTCACTAATTTTTTCAAGTTGTACTCAAGACTTTTCCAAACTTTTTCATCTAGGAACTTTTTCATCTTCTCATATCACGTGTTTTAAGCATACAACTTTCGGATTAACTAGTAACTTACAACATTTTTGTACAATATTTTACTCATATGCATATTAGCGGTAACTGAGCGTTGGCTGAGATTTTCACCGCGTCGCCAACATGGAAAGCCGCCGTGGTTTTTAAAACATGAAAGCGACAAATGCAAGTGGAAGTGTGCGAAATTGCTGGCACATACTTGCATAGTGTGAACAGATGCATGCTATATATCCACCGGCAATTTATTAAAACAACTTGCAACATGCCACAAGCGGCTTAAAAACACTGTTAACATATTAATAAAAAACAAACAGCAAAAAGACAAAAGTACTGTGAAAATATTGGCTGCCGGCGCCACGCATTTTTCTTATGGAAAACTTCGAAAAAACAACAACAACAAAACCTGCATTCATATTTGTGCTACATTTCGCGTGCGTAGCGTTTCGCCGAGGCGCGTTTGCGTTTTTTTTTGTTTGTGTTGCCGGTAAAAGTAGGTTGCATTTAACTAATGCCAGGTTAAATACACCTTTTTGTTGTTGTTGTTGTCGACGATTTGTTTTCTTTTTGTTGCACTTTACGCGCCGCGCCGTTCATTGCCATTATCGCGTTTTTTATGCGCTTAAGCTGTTTGGTTGTTGTTGTTGTTCTTGCGGCGGTGTGCTGCATTCAAGAAAATTTTGTTTTTATTGTTGTTGTTGGCTATAAAACGCCATCATCGCACTATTCGATTGTGAGTAAAAACCGAAATCATTTTTTGTTGTACAACAGCAACAATAACAACGCTTAACCGCACCTAATCTACTTTTGCAAATGAGTGAGCGCTGTCTTTGCTTGTCGCCACCTCTGCAATAGCGCGGCCGTGGCGACCTCCATGTGTTAGGCAAAAATATGCTTGGGTAGGTGGTGTAAACCCACATAAATGTTTGCGAATTTCTAACGAACCGCACAAGTGCCGTTATCGCAATGCAAAGCTGTCATACGCGCAAATCAGCAATTTCTATTGTGTGTTGCCATACTCGATTGTGAGTGCTAGAGCAAGTGTCTGTAGATTCGTAAGTCCCAAGCCCTTGACAAAAGTGTCAGTAGCGGCTTACACATACACACACATATATATATTCACATATTCGTAAATCATTTATCCCCCTTCTATACCCGTATTCTGAGCTTTTCTCTCATGCGAGAATTCTCTAGGGTCGTACAATGTTTCAAAGCGATAATGGCATTAATGCCACCAAAGTGCTTTGCTTAAGTGAAAAAGAATCATAATAATGTGTAAATTGCACTGTTGCTGCAAAGGGTTTTCGCTTTTTTAATGCGATTAACTATGTGTGCTGGTATACTGAAGTGACTTATTGCATTAGGGTGCGTTGATTTATGTGTTAGAATTGGTTATGACAGAGCGTTCTAATTTAAGTATTTGCGAAGCTAAATTTATACTCCCTCTCTTACAATCAATACCAGTTTTAAGAGATTGCTTCTTGTTTCAATACCAACAGATATTCTTTCAGTTTGTTTATACACACATCATCCCAAATGTAGGCCAAGTTTATTTAAGAGACCCAATAGGCCAATCCATTATATATCGGCCAAAATGTTGCCTACATTCAGGCTATTAAAGAAATTGATATATTTCCTTATAGACGAATTTATTAAAGATACTAAGAGTGATACTATATATATTCCAGATTTCAGTTCAATATATTTATATAATTCAATAAATACTTGTAATTCGTTTTCTGTCGGTTTTCAATTAGAAATGTATGCCCTATTCAAATTATTGATCGTAAATGGGTAAAAAATAAATGATATAATGGGTGTTTTAACTTAAGATTTAAGATTAAGAAATGAAACGAATTCAATATAATTTGACCCATATAATCGGCATAAAGTCCACTAGAATAACGAAAAACATTATAGAAAATACTAAGAATCAGCCAAATATGGCCGATGCCGTTGCCAAGACTGATTAATCGATTGGACTCTACATATTTCACATATTAAACGATTTATAAGATATAAAACCCACCTTATTTTTGAAGAACCTTTAAATATATATATGTATGTGGGAGCTAGGGTGTGGTGTGGGGGGATTTACGGTCCCTTAAGAATTGGCAACGGCGAATACCGCAGACGATGGAACGATGAGCTGTATGTGTTATTCGACGACATAGACATAGTCCAGCGAATAAAAAAACAGCGGCTACGCTGGCTAGGTCATGTTGTCCGAATGGATGAAAGTGCTCCAGCTCTGAAAGTATTCGATGCAGTACCCGCTGGTGGAAGCAGAGGAAGAGGGAGACCTCCACTCCGATGGAAGGACCAGGTGGAGAGGGACCTGGCTTCGCTTGGAATAACCAATTGGCGCCAAACTGCCAGAAGGAGGGATGCGTGGCGCGCTGTTTTGGACTCGGCTATAACCGCGTAAGCGGTGTCTACGCCAGTCAAGAAGAAGAAGATGTGGGAGCTAGGGAAATTTATAACTATTTTAACCATTTTTGGTACAGATACATACTATTGAAGAAAAATAGTCCCTGTGAATTACATAAAATTATCTGCCAGATGTCCCGATATTTTCGTTAAAAAATTACCCTTAGGCACTGAGTTCTACATGTTCGATATCCGGAGCCTGGAGAAGTTCCGATTTTGACAATTTCTCGAATTTTGGGATAGCCCTTCAAAGTTATGTTTATTTTTTGAAAATTGGAAAAAGTCACACACAGTTATATCTGGTGAAAATTGAAGCTTGGGTATCGTTGGCGTGTTGTTTTTCACCCAGAATTCATGAACAACTAACGAAGGTGTGAGCTTTTAACGAACGAAAATCGCAAAGCTCATAAAGACACGTCCAACCTTACCGGTTGCTACATACAAAGTAAGCAATGAATACGAATAAAAAATTGTATCGTACTTCATATATTGATAATAAAATATTTGACAATTGGACATTTTAGAATTCCCGTTATTTTTTGAACACACAACATAAGACTGCAGATCCAACAATTGGTTGGTATAAAAAAGAAACAAGTGGACGAAAAGTTTACTTTTTTGATTCAAAATCTATATTTAATAATGCTATGATGAATTGAGACTGATGCACAGCATAAATGAAGCCTGAACCAGTAAAAATCACTGCATGCAGGGAATCTTGTATAAAAATTGAACTATAAATAACCGGTAGTGTGCTGTGATAACTTTAAGGTGTTAGGGGTAGTCAGGATTTTCAAAAAATCAATTTTTTTTGCATTTTCGTTAAGTGTAGAGTTGATCCGATAATTACTTTTCGAGTTATTCGACAAATAACAAAGCGGGCTCGGGCACTCCAATACGCTCCGGTGAAACTTTAAATACTTTTTCTCAAAATTATGTTTTTTGAATTGGTGACAACTGTAACTCGACAACCGCTCAGTAGATTTTAATGAAATTCATACAGCTTTTAGAATAAATAATAAACTCAGGACTGATCGAGGGATTTTATTTCAAAAATTTCGATTTTTTAAGACCAAAAAATCCCGAAAATCTAGGAAAATCTAGGAAAAAAATTTCTGAGGCCGCCATTTTGTTAATTTTGAAAAAAAAAGCTTCGATCAGGCCCAGGATTATCTATTTATAAAACTATTTTTTTTTTATCCAATTGATTTTAGATGAATCTCCAAACTGGGTCGACACAGACAGCTATAACTTTGGAAATTATAATTTTTTTTTTCAAATTTTCGTGAATTTAAGTCAAAACATTGTATAATAATGCCTTAATTTGCCAATTTTGTGCTGGTGACCTTCTTCCATCAAGCAAAAAATGTATAATTCTTTGTATCGATTCATGCAGAACCCTCCAAATCTCTCTAGTTACATGCTCCCCTGCTGATACATATAAATATTCTTATACTGAAGCTTACGTTTATAATAACAATTTAATGCTAATATTATACATTTACTGCCACTCATAATATAATATTATTTCATTTTATTGATGCTTATGCACAGATTTCAATAAAAATATTATTTTATAATACTTCTGCAAGAAGTTTGATTTCCATGGATTCGTGGCCCATAAATGTTCACATAAAATACTCATACTCCACGTTTGAGTAAATATTTGTATGAAAATATAAAATTTTTCCACATACTCAAACACTTTGCGGTGAGCACTTGCAGCAGTGGCATTGCACAAGCTTCTTATAAATTCAGCGCACGTCCACAGACGCTTACGTCTCTAACCAAGCGCAGCCTCAACAAAGAAGCAGTGGAATTGCGGCTTTTTCCAACGCTGCGACGGTTGCACTGCAATTGTCAATGACGTTCGAAGTCGCAATGACACACACAGCCAAGTGACGGATCAACCAACGGCGACTCCATATATTAATGCTATGACCATATATAGTACATGTATGTATGAATGTGAAAATCAATCAGTTAGTCAGCTAGACAATCGCTAGCAACAACTACAACAAAGACATTTTTCTGCATTATTGCGAAAATATGTAAATTCGTCGTTGAATAGTCGAAGTGCATACGTCAAAGTGACATTAATATGCCGCACACATACACTCGTACAAAGGCGCATAATTGGCTGTTGGACGTGCATTCAATATTATTCTGTTCATTTATGACTTGAAAGTTTAATGTGATAAAGTAGTAATATTCTAGCAGAACAAAAAAAAATATTGTCAATAAATCTTTGCAAATATTAGCCACAATAATCGCCGTTTATTTTGCAATCACATAACTGATTTTGTATGCAGTGTTGTCACTGTCCGCGGATTGTGTATTGACACGCCTCATCGATTGAGTTGGTAATTACATTTAGTTCGTAGAATTTGCAGAACAATTATGTGAAGTTAATAAAGGAAATGTTGACCTAGGCTCAGGGGCTCTTTTCGAAATCATATTGTTGTTGTATCAGAATAAACATTCCCCACATAATTTTAAGTGTTAATAGTTGTTGGTCGCTGGTACTTCCTGGTTACATAGACCTGACCGTCCTGGCCAAGATCTATAATATATATAAAGGCATGGATTGAAATGGCTCCCCCTATGTAAGTCCAATTGTTGATAAGTCCAAGGTCCTAATGTTCGATGTATGGGGCCTTGAAAACCTATAGTCCGATTTCAGCGATGCTGCCACACTATAAACGTAGTATTTGTGCAAAGTTCTGCACCGATATCTTCAATAGTGCTTACTTTATATATTGTAAAGTTAACGATTCAGATTGTCTTCAAAGTTCTGGTATATAGGAAGTAGGCGTGGTTGTGAAGCGATTTGGCCTATTTTCACAACATATCATTGGGATGTAAGGAAACTATTACAAACCAAATTTCATTGAAATCGGTCGAGTAGTTCCTGAGATAAGGTTTTTGACCCATAAGTGGGCGATGCCACGCCCATTTTCCATTTTGTAAAAAAATTTGAGTGTAGTACTTTTAGTAGTTTTCAACATAACCTTTGTATGGGAGGTGGGCGTGGTTACAATCCGATTTCCTCCATAAGGAAACGGCTAAAAGAAACGACTCTAGAAAGTTTCATTGATACAGCTTTAGTAGTTTGCGAGATATGTACAAAAAACTTAGTAGGGGGCTGGGCCACGCCCACTTCCCCAAAAAAATTACATCCACATATGCCCCTTCATAGTGCGATCCTTCATATTAAATTTTACTTCCATAGCTTTATTTATAGCTTAGTTATGGCACTTTAGGTGTTTTCGGTTTTCGCCATTTTGTGGGGTGGCAGTGGTCCGATTACGCCCATTTTCGAACTTAACCTTCCTATGGTGCCAAGAAATACGTCTTCCAAGTTTCATCAAGATATCTCAATTTTTACTCAAGTTACAGCTTGCACGGACGGACGGACGGACAGACAGACATCCGGATTTGAACTTTTCTCGTCACCCTGATCATTTTGATATATATAACCCTATATCTAACTCGTTTAGTTTTAGGACTTACAACCAACCGTTATGTGGACAAAACTATAATACTCTCGTAGCAACTTTGTTACGAGAGTATAAAAGAGAGTTTAGTATTTTCAACTAAAATTATATATAATATTATATTATTGTACCAGGGAAACAATGGAACATCTCTAGTGTGCTTGTTCTGCAGTGACAAGGCAACGACTTCAGCACTAGTGGGTTTCACAGTACAATAATCTGGAAGAGACATCGTTAATGAAACTAAGCACAGGCATCCTAAAGGATGATGATCATTGACTATGTAACGGCACTCCATCTGGTAGCGCAAAGAACCAAAATCGGTCTATATGTGGCTCATTGACCTACCAAATTAACCTAACCTAACCTATATTATGGTGCCACTTAATTGGGACGACCGATCAAGCCAACCACTTAACGTCTACAACATCTATATTCACATATAATTCAATGAACAGCTTAGAGTTCAAAGGTCAACTTGCTCAGTAAATCCTGCTGTCAATTATTTATCAAGTAATTTTTTGGTTACACGATTCTTTAATTAACTTTCTTCGTTTATTAAGTTCATCGTTTACTTTCAATCCATGTCATCCTTCATTTTAAATAACCCAGATTTGTAGTCGACAAGGCTAGTCATATATCCTTCTAAATCCCCATTAAGCTTTTCCAAGAAAAAGTCTCGATACATGCTTTAGCCTAAATTGTTATGTTCTAGGGATATTCGGATTTTAAAACATAAAAGTTCTATATTTTTCTTTTCTTACATTGTAGTCGTTTTATCTTGATAAAAATCCTGCAAAATTTATATGTTCATTCCCGTCTTTCTTGATAATGATACATATATGAAAACTATGCACTAAAAACATATCAGACCTGAAATTCGTGCCAAGAGCCCTCTCGTATTTTATAAGTGCTAATTTGAATCGAGGAGACTTGAGAATTACAAATTACTTAAAAGTCCAGCATGAATTTCAAATATATCGTGGAGAAAAGCAGTCGATAAGGCGGAAAGATTGACGCATGGTAGTAACTGAGAATGACATACACTCTTACTACGTTGGGAAATGTCTCGACATCGCTTGATGTTTCGCATTGTCTCATAGTCAAGAAAGGTCTATAACGATGTAGTGGCGTGATCCCTTATAGACTTTTCGCACAGCAAAATTAATTTAATATATTAAGATTCTAATTGAGAAACCCGTTTTTGTCTTTCGCACATACGGCTACTCGATTAACTGTCAGCTGTTATACATTTTTGGTTTTACTGTTCATAACAAGTAGGTACGGTTCATCAGCTCATTACTATTTTATCAATAAAGACAGCTAAATTTACAGCGTAGACAACAACCCACAGAACTGCATTACAGTTTCAACTCGATTTGTATTCGATTAAAAATAAATGTAGTCAAATAAGATGTTTCTTTTGTATGGTAAATCTATCTAAATCAGCGCGGTAATCGAGCAAAGGCCGGTTAATTGAACAATTAAATCCCGTGCGAAAAGCCTATTAGGTAGTTATGGAGGCAATTAAAATGTAGGAACCAAAAATTTTACTCACTAAACAAATATTTTATGAAAACAGTGTTGCATAACATAAATTTAAATGTTTACATGCACTTCTTTTCTTACAAACAAATCACATTTCCAATTGATAGCCAATGAGCAAAATAATTATGTGTAAATAAAGGAAATAAATCAACGGCGCGCACATTAAACTATAAAATTGCAATATATTGTGCAATAAACACAATTCGACAAAATACATGTGTAAGGCCGACCAACAACGCGCGCAAAACTAATTACAGCAGCGTGAAAAAATCAGCGCTTGCCAACAGCTTGCTGTCCATTAAAGTCAATAAATAAATTTAATGCAATTCTCATAGCGTTTCGTTCGAGATCGCAAGCAGCCGCCACAAATTCCCATCAAAAGTTCAAGCAAAACGAATTAATTGACTCCCACGAGCTATCAGAGCTGAGTCGCAGAGCGCGCGTGAACCAGCGAACCGCTGCGTCCACAAAGTCAATTATAGTCTACAGATATTTGCTATAAGTATATATGTTGTATAGATATATCCAACAGCATGCCAACGACTTGTAAAAATTATTGTTTACATTGTAGAAATTTTATAAAATTTTTACAAAAAAAATTGCCACGAGCTAACGCTGACTGAGAAGTATGAGAAGCCTCGCGCATGTCATCATGCGCATTCATATGCCACAAATACAAATATGATATATATATCGGTATATAGTTGCGTTATTGTTTCGAAAATATATGCACCGATCAGCTGATTTCAATTGATGCACACAAGCATTGCCGATCCGACACCGTCAGTCATCGCGTGTCTGCCTCCTTGCATTTGCATTTGACATGACAGCTAATATTAACAATTCAAATGATATGGTATGTATAGTGGTTAACGGTTGCAGCAGTCGTATGGTCCGATATGCCACAATTGATGCTTTGAATTTTGATTAAATTAGCGTATCGCAAGTGTGGTGAAAAACTAATTAATACAAATGCTTACAAAAGGCGGTGGAACGATTATTTGTTCGTATTCATGTATAAATATGTGCATATATAATAATATTTCATAAATTGTAATTTAGTACCGTAGGTTGTACTTCAAAATGTACTTCATCCAATCAATATTTAAGGGGCTATACCAGTTTTACCCATTAAAAATTAGCGATTTTTGTGAATTTGAAATTTTTTAATGAAAGTACTCGATCGAATGTTTCGAAGTTTTTTGGACATCATATTTTAAGATTTTTTTTTACAAAAATATTGAAAAATAACGGAGTTATGTTCTGTCTTGGGAGGTACCAAAAAAAAATTCCCCAACTGCTGACATGATACCGGCCGAATGAGTGGCTGAAACAAAAAAATCTGAAAGTGTAACAAAAAAAATTAACAAAATGGCGTAGTTCTGAAAAAAATTTCGTTTAAATTTGATCGCTCGATCGGTCAATTTTTCGTTGAGTTATGATGTCAGCAGTTTTGAGAAATGTCGTTTCGAGAAAACGCGTTTAAAGTTTCGACTATGGCGGCTTATGCCTGCGAGCGGTCGCTCTTTCAAAAACCATTAAAGATACGACCTTACCGCTTTCACAGGATATTTATATTCGAATAAGCAAAAAAAAAAAACAAGTAAGGAAAGGCTAAGTTCGGGTGTAACCGAACATTTTATACTCTCGCAATTTATTGAAGAAATTTTATTAAGATAACGCACAAATTTACCCATAAATTCGTTTCGTTTAATAGAATAACGAAAATCGTCATATATAGATATGAGGCTTGAGGTAATTCCTGAACCGATTTCATTCAATTTCACCAGCAAGGGACAATATACCCAATACTATACGCTCACTTAATTTTGCTAAGATATATCACATATTAACCAATACATATATGCGTAATAAAGCCCAACGAATTTTTGAAAAACCTATAATTATGTATATGGGAGCTAGGAGATGTTGTGACCCGATTTTAATAATTTTTGGAACAGAGACACACTATTGGAAGAAAACAATTTCTTCTGAATTACATTAAATTAGCTGAGAGATTTACCCATATTTTCGGATAAGGCGCTGCATTCTCAGGGCCCTTAGGCGCTGAGTTCAACATGTTCGATATCTGGAGCCTTGAAAAGTTATAGTCCGTTTTCGACAATTTTTTCACAAGTGATGCCACAGATCATATACTGTATTTGTGTAAAGTTTTATTTCGCTATCATCATTGGTTCCGAATGTATATATTATAAAGTGAAGGATTCAGATTGAACTCAAAATTGAGTTATAAAGAAAGTAGTCGTGGTTGTGAACCGATTTCATCCATTTTTCACACGTGTCATCAAGGTGTCAAGAAAATATTATATACCGAATTTCATTGAAATCTGTCGAGTAGTTCCTGAGATATGGTTTTTGACCCATAAGTGGGCGATGCCACGCCCATTTTCCATTTTGTAAAAAGATCTAATTGCAGCTTCCTTCTGCTATCATTTCTATGAAATTTTGTGTTTCTGACGTTTCTCGTTAGTGAGTTAACCCACTTTTAGTCATTTTCAACCTAACCTTTGTATGGGAGGTAGGCGTGGTTATTATCAGATTTTTTTCATTTTTGGACTGTATAAGGAAACGGCTAAAAGAAACGACTGCAGAAAGTTTGGTTTATATAGCTCTATTGGTTTGCGAGATATATACAAAAAACATATTTGGGGGCGGGGTTACGCCCACTTTTCCAAAAAAATTACACTCAAATGTGCCCCTCCCTAATGCGATCCTATGTTCCAAATTTTATTTTCATAACTTTATTTATGGCTTAGTTATAGCTCTTTATGTGTTTTTGGTTATCGCCATTTGTGGGCGTGGCAGTGGTCCGATTACGCCCATCTTCGAACTTAACCTTCTTATGGTGCCAAGGAACACGTGTTCCAAGTTTCATTAAGATATCTCAATTTTTACTCAAGTTACAGCTTGCACGGACGGACAGACGGACAGACAGACATCCGGATTTGAACTTTACTCGTCACCCTGATCACTTTGGTATATATAACCCTATATCTAACTCGTTTAGTTTTAGGACTTACAAACAACCGTTATGTGGACAAAACTATAATACTCTCTAGCAACTTTGTTGTTGCGAGAGTATAAAAAGAAACGATTTTTTGAAAAAGTCACACCAGCCCCTTAAATTTGGTGGCGATTAGAAATTTTGAGCATACTTTTAGGCGTCTTGGCGTTATTTCTTTTCTATACAGATTTTTATTTTTTAAGTGTTTCAAAACTATATTTCTTGCTTCAATGTTATTATGAAAACCTTGGCATTTCATTTTTACACTTTCCGAATCTTTGTAGAAAGCGAATCGCACGAACAACTGGTATAAATCATAATATACTGGTATAATGAAGATGATAGAAAGGGATTGTATAGCAAATATTTGATTACTGAGATGTCGTATTCAATTCAATCGGATAACTTTTGAATGAATTAGTTTTGATTTTATTTTATTAAAATTTTGCAAATATCGTTATACCAGGTGTGTTCAAAAGATAATGGGGATTTTTGAAATTTGTTCAAAAGTTCAATTTTAAAATTTTTACTAGCTGAAAGGGCCAAAGACGTTCTGGCATAAGTACACAATATCGAATGGGGACGAATATGAAGGCGACAACATTAATGTAGACTAATGAATAATTTTTATACCTTAAACAGGGTATATTAAGTTTGTCACGAAGTTTGTAACACCCAGAAGGAAGCATCGGAAGCCCTATAAAGTATATATATATAAATGATCAGTATGTTGAACTGAGTCGATTTAGCCATGTCCGTCTGTCTGTCTGTCCGTCCGTCTGTCTGTCTGTATATATACGAACTAGTCCTTCAGTTTTTAAGATATCGTTTTGAGATGTTATTTTTTTTCAAGAAGCTGCTCATTTGTCAGAACTGCCGATATCGGACCACTATATCATATAGCTGCCATACAAACTGAACGAAAATTCTTGTTTTGTGAATACACCTCGTACCTTGACAAATATTCACTTTTTATAAATTAATAACGAAATCCATCTCAAAAGAACTTTGAGATTTTCTAAAAAATACAACCCCGCAATTTCTTGATTAACAAGGAAGTCTCAGACATTATATATAATAACATTATGCATTTTTCATGCTTAGATGAATGAATGTAATAAATGACTCAATATCAAACTAATCAAGCATTAATGCATATTTCACAGACATTTGTTATTATTTTTTATTTATTTTTTATTTTTTTTGTAAAATGAATGCAATAATTCACATAATCTCTGCCTATATCTCTCAGCATTACCTGTTTATCATTGTCAACACATGTGAGTTGGAGCGTATAATACATATGTTTTCCTTTGCCTAGCAGTGGCAATTGTTTATCGCATGCAATGCCGCAGACAAAAGCAATAAAATATATAGCAAAAATAAAGAAGACAGACATAAATTGCATATGACATGTGTAAATGCCGCATAGTCAAGTCAAGTCAAGTCTATATCATAACTGTAGTAAAGTATGAAGGTGCTGGCGCATACAAAACTGCATAAAGATGCTGTGGTTTATTGACTTTACAACTGAATGAGTTGATATTAATGAATGTTTGTATGTTTGTATATACATGCTTGCATTTGTTTACAACGCTGATACAGGAAGTTCACAGGCGAATTTTACGCTTTCGCCATGCCTTTACTCATACATAGGACATACATATATGTATATGTACATAAAAATATTTCAATTAATAATCACATAAATAAAATGCTATTCACCGACCTCCTGACTGACGTTTCAATTTTTTTCTTTTTTATACTCATAAGACACTTTAATTACGTTGTCACACTGTGTTTGTATGTATGTATAATATATGAGTATAAATATAGTTTGTTTGTATATTGTAAATTGAGTAGAATATGCTCTTGAACTTGTGCATATTGTGTACACAACTTGTATATAGTTGTCTGTTTGTATGGTCAGTTTGTATGGAAATTCACGAGGTCATAGCATATCACTTGAGATTGCTGTGTCTAGTTGTAGCTACCAATTGAATTAGTTGCGTGTGATATTTCTCAGATTTTTTTATGTAAATTTGAATACTTAAAAAATGACAAAAGAAATGAACAGTTACATTATAAGTACTCACTGTCAAAATATGTAACAAATAGAGTTGCCATCTATGTTGAGAAATTAATAAATTAATTCAACTGAAATTATTGAATTAAATAAATTATTGAAGGAAAGACCACTTCTTTATATAGACATATTAATTGTTTAAAAAAAGTGTTGCCACCTGTCAGAAATATATTAAAAAAATAATTATTTTTTATTGTATAAAATATTATGCCAAAAGAAATTAACGGCAAATATGTCAATTTCAAATTTTACTTTTTTGAAAATAGGGTTGCCAATTACTTGAAAAAAAAATTTTTGAGTTTATGGATTTTTTTTTTATTTTTACCAAAAATTCTGTAACATAGGAAATTTTGCGACTATGCTTTAGAGCTCCATAGGTTCCCGAAATAGAGATCAAAATGTATATACTTGAAAATAAAAATGTTTATTGCTCAGAATAAAGAAAATACCCTCAATATGGGTTTTAAATGGAATTACTTCCGAATTTTTTTTAAATTATATTTTAGGATAGTTGCCACCTATTGAAACTGAAACTAAAAATATTAAAAAATGTATGTGAAATCTAAAAAGTTTACGAAATACTTTCGAAGTGTTTTGAAATAAATACAAGTTGGAATAGAGTTGCCATCTATAATTAAAATAAAATTGAGGAAAATTAAAAAAAAAAATGTCAATGTAAAACGTTTAGAAAAGTGCCTTAAAAGGTAAAATAAGAGCTTAATTTAACACTGAGTTTCTGCTTATATCAAACTGTCACAATAATATATTTTTAAAATATTATATTTTTTTAACTCCAACTAAATAAAATTGGTTTTAAATATCTCTATTTACATACCGATCAACGCGATCATTAAACACTGAACCATTGGTGGAAAAATAGTAATCGATTATTTGAAAAAGAAAAATATATAATTTATTAACAATTTACATAACATATAACGGTACGAGTTCAAGAATTTTCGACAAAAAATTTCAGAAATGTTTCTCTCATCTTTCAAAATGAATTTTTCGAATGGAAACATTAACAATTCCCATAAGGCACTAATCGTATTTCCTCGGGCGTAAACCCATATTTACACCATTTGAAGAGACCAAAACCAAATTCATCAAAGGACGCACCTCCTCCCCGAGTGGCAACAGTTCATAGTGACGTAAAATCTTACAAATCGTGCTCTTCATCTCGAGCATGGCGAATTTTTGACCGACACAATTACGTGGACCCGCGCTGAAGGGAACATAGGCAAATGTGTTCATTTTTTCAATATTATCGCTATAAAAACGTTCTGGTAAAAATTGCTCAGGGTCCTTGAAATACAAAGGATCACGCAATGCGTGATAAGTCAGAATAGTCACATTGGTATCGGCGGGGTAGAGTTTGCCATCTAAAAAATTTCAGATTACAGGGGTGAAAAGATCATTCATTATATGCAAAATGTCATATCTCACCCAAATAAATATCCTGCTCAATATGACGTCCAATCGAAGGCACTGGTGGAAACAGTCGCATCGATTCCTTTATAACACATTCCAAGTATTTTAGTTCTTGTAGATCGCGTAATGTGATCGATCGCTGCTTATCATCACCGATGACGGCGCGTATCTCCTCGAACACCTTCTGCTGCACGGCTGCGTGACGCGAGAGCAGATAACAAGTGAACGATATACCGCTAGTTGTGGTATCGTGACCCTCAAACATGAATGTGTCCACTTCCTCACGTATATCGCTGTTAGAGAGTGGTTGACCTTTGGTCTCCGCTAGCAATAACATATCCAAGAAAGCTGTGTGTTTCTTGCGTCCAATATCTTCGTCGGCGTCGGATAACTTAGTTTGTGTGACATTATTTTTGATATTTTGTTCGAGTAATTTTCGCCGCTCTTCGATAACATTTCCGGTGAAATCGTGCATTAGCCGAATGCTACTGTGTAGTTGCTTATAACCAACGGGAGCAGTGAGCCAAAACCAGAAATCGAATCGCTGCAATATTGACAGAAAACGCTCCGAAGTGATGGAGGAGACACTAATTTTGGAGAATTAAATTTTAAATGTTATTTGAGATGGAAATTATGACGATCTTTGAATACTCACGTTCGCACCGCTTTCACGTACGGTAAATCTGGTTGTAACTGTGCGTTGATCTTCACACCCATAGCGGTTTCTAGAAAAATATTTAAATTGAAACAAATTTTAATGCTTCTCAATTCCTCAAGACCCCAATTAATACACACCCGCTATAACATCCAATGCCATCGCACAAACAAACGGATATAAATTCACCACAGTCTCACCATCCGCCTTTTCCCTCAGCAAATCTATCATAACATTGCTCTGCTGATCGAAAACCCCAACGAAATCTTCCAAAATTTTGAAATGAAATGATGGCGTAATGATCTTTCGGCGACTGTGCCATTTGGGGCCAGTGCTTAGCAGCAAGCCCTCACGCAACCAAGGCGTTAGCAGTCCGTAAAGATTATTTTTCGTTAACAATTTCTGACTACTCAACACGGGCTCCATAAATATGGGATCCGCTGTCAGAATAGTCGCTTGATTTAAAAGCCATAAATTGCAGGTTTTGCCATTATTTTTAAGCACTTCACCGGTGAACTCGATCATATCTATTAGATTACAGTTATGATATAGTTTTATTTTAATTTTACTAGTTGTTTATTTGATTTCTTTTTACCCGCTGGTGTTTGATTGATGAGATGATGTGCCGCCCCCAAAATTGGCAGACTTGAAACACATTTGAGACCATTTGTCTTGAAAATCTCATTATGTCGCCTTTTCTTCAAGTAATCACCGATTATGAGCAACGTCAGTAGGCCTATCAAAAGCGCTAAAAACATGTTTCAGTACACCAAGAATCACTACCCAACGCGTAAAAAGCAGAAATACAACTATTTTGCAGAGAGTTCAAGTTGTTTCGATCAAACAAACAGTAATAATATTTTTCGATGGCAATTCTGATTAGATTAACATATTATTAAGATTAGCTGAGTACATCAAACCCTAAAATCTGCATTGGACTTTAAGATTAGATTAGTAATTGCACATTCTTAAGTACTTGGCTATAACTGAGGCAGCAGTTCTCAAATGGGATTGTTATATTAAACGAAAATTGTTAATTTTTTTCATTTTTATTAATTAAATAACATTTACAAAATCGAACACAACAGTGTGTTATATAATTTTCTTAATCTCGGACTATATGGTACGATTTTTACGACGCGTTTCACGTCGAGGTCTTAAATTGACAGCATACAAAATACAGCTTGTATCCGATCTACCTTCCCAAGCGACATCGCTTCGCTCTATGGGCTCTTGAAAAGTTCCAAGAAGATCCGACGTTTTCGAGTCAAATCAGCGATGCGTCCCTTTTCTGGCTCAATGGGTATATAAACAAACAAAATTACCGCATTTGGGACGAAGAGCAACCTGAATATATTCAAGAGCTGCCATTTCAATCAGAAAAACCAATGGTTTGGTGTGGTTTGTGGGCCGGTTGAATCATCGGTCCATATTTCTTCAAAAATAATGCCGGTGAAAACATTAATGGCGATCGTTATCGCGCCATGATAACCGAATATCTTGACGCCTGAAATTAAAGCTCGTGATCTCGGCGACATTTGGTTTCAACAAGACGCCAATTCCCACACATCACATCAATTAATGGCTTCATTGAGAGAACACTTCGATGAGCAGATAATTTCATGTGTTGGGCCGGCCAATTGGTCATCAAGATCGTGTGATATCACACCGTTAGACTGTTTCTTCTGGTGATTTGTAAAGTCTAAAGTCTTTGCGGCCAATCCCGCTTCAATTGAGGTCTTGGAGCAAAACTTCACGCGTATCATTCGCCAGTTACTAGTTGAAAGACTCTAACGAGTCATAGAAAATTGGACTCAGTGAATGGACCATCTGTGACGGGCCGCGGCCAACACTTGAAAGAGATAATAAATGCCAAAGAATGGTCTTTCGAATGATAATAATCATTCTCCATTAAATTTGAATTTTCTGTGTTTTTTCTTTTTATACTCTCGCAACAAATGTTGCTAAAGAGAGTATTATAGTTTTATTCACATAACGGTTGTTTGTAACACCCAAAACTAAACGAGTTAGATATAGGGTGAAGAGTGGAGTTCAAACTGTCTGTCTGTCTGTCTGTCCGTCCGTCCGTCCATCCGTCTGTGCAAGCTGTAACTTGAGTAAAAATTAAGATATCTTGATGAAACTTGGCACACTTATTTCTTGGCACCATAGGAAGGTTGCTTTCGAAAATGAGCAAAATCGGACCACTGCCACGCCCACAAAATGGCGAAAACCGAAAACACATAAAGTGCCATAACTAAGCCATAAATAAAGCTATGGAAATAAAATTTGGTATGAAGGATCGCACTATGAAGAGGCATATTTGGATGTATTTTTTTTGGGGAAGGACAAACATTCTGCAGTCGTTTTTTTTAGCCACTTCCTAATACAGTCCAAAAATGAAAGAAATCGGATCATAACCACGCCCACCTCCCATACAAAGGTTGGGTTGAAAATTACTAAAAAAAAACTCACTAGCGAAAAACGTCAGGAACACTAAATTTCACATAAGAAATGGCAGATGAAAGCTGCACTCAGATTTTTTTACAAAATGGAAAATGGGCGTGGCGTCGCCCACTTATGGGTCAAAAACCATATCTCAGGAACTACTCGACCGATTTCAATGAAACTTGGTTTGTAATAGTTTCCTTACATCCCAATGATATGTTGTGAAAATGGGCCAAATCGCTTCACAACCACGCCTACTTCCTATATACCAGAATTTTGAAAACAATCTGATCGTTTACTTTAGAATATATAAAGTAAGCACTAGTGAAGATATCGGTGCAGAACTTTGCATAAATACTATGTTAATAGTGTGGCATCGCCCTTCTAAAAATCGCCGAAATCGGACCATAGGTTGTCAAGGACCCATATATCGAACACGAGGACCTCGGTGCTTCTAACCTAATATTATGGTTTCCAACTTTCAATTGACTTTATACAATATATATGACGAATATGTGGGTCAAATTGTGTATTATATAATATAAATAAAGTTAAATAAATAAATTGCAAGAGTATAAAATGTTCGGTTACACCCGAACTTAGCCCTTCCTTACTTGTTTAAAAAAGTAATGGAGCACACTTTAGAACTGTGGGGTTGGCTAAGGAGCGATGTTGAAAGGAATGCTTTGGAACCAGGCTTCATAATACCAGAAGCACAGTTTTCAACTAAGTTATCTTTACTTGGTATCTCGAATGGATGACAACGTTAGAAGAAACAATAAGGCCTTCTTGATTCGATCAATTTCAGTTAGATAGGTATATTTATAGCATAAAACAAGATATAATTTTTCTTGAATAGACCAAAATTGGTTATATTTTATAACATAAAATGTCTTCTGAGCTCAACTATGGAAACGTCGATCAGAAACTCTTAGAATATATAGTTTAAGCAGATTTTTAAGTTAGCTCTTAATATTATTATTTTTATATTATGCATATAATCCAATTAGAAAAAAAATTTCCAACCATGTTCAACTACTATTCTCAACACTTATTTCACTCTCTAAAAATCCCACTGTTCAATCAGCTGTTTTGTGTTGTGCTTCTAACGAGCCGAGCGTGTTCAGCTTGGAAGTACACGTTTTGTGAAGTCTTTCTATACAGTTTTACCGCTTCTTCATTATACTTTATGTGTGTGTATTGGATTTCTACGATTTCCTTTATTATTTCATCTATAGTATTCTCAGCGCAACTTCGCTGTGTTTGTTTTCATTCACTCGGCTGGGCAGCTCGCCATGTGCGGTTTATATCAAATGCTGCCGCCGCTTTGTTTTCTTTCGATTCCGCTTTGTTTGGATTTATTTATAACTTGTCGGTTTTTAATTTCGCCTTTTTATTTCCCCGCACACACACACATGCACATGTGGAAAGGTCTCCCGCATTCACATGTGCACTTGCACTGAAATTTATTATCAGCACTTTTGCTTTAGCGAGTTTTCACTTTACTCCAATTCACAGCACTTGCACACACACACACAGACACACTTGCTCTTTGCTCAGTGCAATTTGCGGCAGCTCATCGCAGCACTCTTCTCTACTCTCTTCTAATTGATTTTCTTTTCATGTTTTTCGGTTTTTGTTTTAATTCTTTTACTTCGTGCCCGTTGCTGACACAGTCTACATGTGTTTCCATTAGACACTTGACTTGACTGCCACTGTGTGCCGGTGTGTGCGTGTGGCTCCCCACTTGTGGGTGTATTTGTGCGTGTGATATTAAATTTGTGCGCGTTGGTCGCTCGCTCGCTCGCTCTTGGTCTGGTGAGAGTTCTAGACACTTTCGTCTATTCGACCACCATCAGTTGCAAAAGCGGGCATCTTCAAGTGGCAAGTAGGTAGCTAATAGTGTCGCGTTCAACATGTTTACGTTGTGCGAGCACATCCGCGTTTCGTTTTTGGTTTTTGAGTAGAAAAGAAAATTCACTTTTGTGGCACGTTAGTGAAATTCATTCAGTTTAGTGTACGTTTTTTCGCCAAACGGATGTCAAGTGTATGCTGTGCGATTAGTAGTGATTTCTATTGGCGGAAGTGAAGATCTCAAATTGGATTTCACTTTAACTAATTGTGGCTTAGGTGAATTGGAATACTGTGTTGTGGGGAGATAATTAAAAAAAAAATCTGTGAAAAATAATTATATTCAATTATTGCTAAAAATAAAAATTTAATAAAGTGTGTGGAATAGAAATAGTTGTGAATAAAAAAATATTTTTTAAATAAAACAACATATTTTTTTTTATTAAAAAATAATTAAAATAATATGAATCAAAAATACATAAAAAACAAAAAAAAAAAACAAAATTGAATAAACAGAATCAATATAAAATTTTATACTCATACAACATAATTAAAAATAATAAAATTTAATTAATCATAAAACAAAATTAATATAAAAAACAAATTACAGAAAAATATATACAAGAAGTAAAATAAAAAAATATAAAAAAATTGTTCATATAATAAAAATTAAGTGAAATATAATTTCATGATTATTCTATATAATATTCTACTATAAAACATTAAATAAATATTCAACTAAATAAATAACTTTAATCGAAAATAATAACTTTAATTTGATAATAATGAAGGCTGCCTCTGAAAAAAATCTAGTAAAATAAAAATTTTCAAATTTTTTTTTTCAAAATTTCAAAAACTTCGAAAAACAAATTTTAATCCCATATGGTTGATTTTAAAACACCATGTGACTTTTTTGTACAGAATTTCTCAAACTTTGAAACTGTATATCGTAAAAATTTTTAAAATTAATATTTCATAGCAAAAAATGAAAAATTTTTTTTTGGAATTTTTAACAACTTATGCCCCCTTCGATTTTTTTCGAAAATATCTGAAAATGTTCCGTATTTCATCTCCTTTTTACCCCCCAAAGGGAATTTTGGGACAGCAATATTTGTATGAGCTACAAATAAAAAACCAACTCAGAACATGATGAAAAATCATTGATTTACGCACTATTATTATCAGAATTTAGCGTAACCCAGGATTAACGACGTGGACGTAGCAGACATTTAATCCCTTTTTGTTTTTTTTATTTTTTAATATTTCTTTTTTAATTTTGTTGTATTTTTCAAATTTTTAATTTTTTTTGTTTATGTTTTTTATTTAAAATTATCACGTACTTGAATCTAATCTACGTAATAATTAAAAAAAAAAAGCAAAAACCAAAAAAAAACAAACAAAAAAATTAAAAATTTGAAAAATACAAAAAAATTGAAAAAAAATATTAAAAAATAAAAAAAAAAAAATTTTACGATATACAGTTTCAATTTGTTGAGCAAGTTTTCATACAACAAATACATCTCTCTAACCATTTTAAGTTTATCACTATCATGATGTGAACAAGACTGCATCATAAATATAATAATAGTGTTAAAAATCCGACTTTACTTCTATAAATTGGAAACTTCTGAAATTTTTTTGGAAGATTTCATTAACCGCCTTATGTTCGAGTCTTCTTTCTATATTTTATTCAGTTTCACTTATTTAACATTGTTCCACGTGTATAAGACATAATGTCGAGCAATCCCGAACATTTCCTAGACTCTAATTTACTTAGAGCTTGTAGACTTTTTTAAATATTTATTAGATTTCTTAAACAAAATTAACACTTTGGCGTCACGGAACTTTGCTTTTCGGCTAGAAATTATTTATTAATGACCAATATCAGCAATCAGTATCAAAAGCATAGTTTTGAGATATATACTGATTCCAGCGCCATCTAGCGGCTTTAAACCTTCCAGGCAAATTTTGATGAAAGTGTTTCGGTGTTTTAATGTATGTGGAATGTATCCAAATTTATTTAATACGTGCCAAATTTTAACAAAAACACAGCCACACAAGCTGGATATCTTACTATGAGTACCTTAAGTTTTTGGGGTTGCTGAATTCGACTCTGAGGGTCTTTAGCGGACAGCGATTTTTAAAATTCATCGGATTCGCTTGAAACTTGATACTCGGGCGTTTTCGGGGTCACGCATTACGAATCCGGTTGTTCAAAATTCAAAATGGCGGATGCTTTTTTGAAAAATTCATCGAAATCGCTAAATTCTCGTTACTCAGGATTTTTCGGGGTTGCTGATAAAATCGCCAGTTTATAGTAAAAAATCGTTTATAGAAAATAAGTAAATTAAAAAAGATTTATAAAAATATACAAGATAAAAAACATTTAATATTTTCGGGAAATAAAATTTAATAATAAAAATCAAAAAAAATATATATTTCGGTGCAAGATTACTTAAAATAAATAACAATTTATGATTATTTTACTTAAAAAAAAAATAATAATTTATCATTATTTTACTTAAAATAAAAAAATTGATATTAAAAAATTAAAAAAAAAATTAAACAGAAAAAATACAAAAAAATTAAAAAACAAATAAAAATTAAACTAAAATTAAAAATAAATAAATTAAAAATATAAATAAAATAAAAAATAAGTAGTCTTATATTTTCGAAAAAATAAATAAAAATAATTACAAATGAAATCGTTGAAAAGTGCAATCAACAACAACATTTTTTCCACAGAAATAATAAACAACAATAATTCAAAATTTTTTCGTACCTCCCATGACAGTCGAGCGGTGTCTGTTTATACAAAAAAAAGTTGAAGACACACAGTCACATTTATAATAAAACATATACTAATAAAAATATACACAAATATATAAACGCTACCGCAAACAGTTCTTGGCGCATAAAATAAAGTGCATTGAATTATAATAAATTTACAAAAGCAAAACCAACAAATGCACACAAGTGCATGTATGTAGGTGTATAGATCTGTATGAGGTGTGTGTGTGTGCGCGCATTTTGTTTATATGCACGCGCAAGTATAATCCATGCAGTCACGTAAGAATACTTAGCCGCGTTTAAAAATATAAATAAATACAACAGCGGACTGTGACTGCGACTGCTGCGTGTCTATTTGCCATCGCTGTGAGATAAGCAAGCGCATATCCGACAGATACACATTGCAAGCCGCCACCTAACGTGCTGTAAAAAGATAAGAAGACACACACTTACACATATATATGTGTGTGTGTGTTTGCATGAGTGCATTAAAATAAATAAAACGTGATTTGCTGGTAAATGCACAGGCATTGTCTTACTGAGTTTGTGTGTGTGTGTGGAAATACAAATAATAAAAAATTCATAAAAAAGTGCTACTCCAATAATAATAATAATAATAAAAACCTCTGTCGTTTATCTCTTGCAACGCAACGTTGCACAATCGCTAACGCAATCGTCAAACCAAACACACACCAACAATCACCAACAGCCACCTACAACACCTTTAGCAACGTTAATCTGTTGAAATAAATAATTACCGTTAAATTGACAACAACAACACACAATTATGCTCGCCATTAAGGAGTGTCTCATACGCGAAGGTGTCTTGAATTTGACGTCAACACCGGCTAATCATGGCCAGCATGGCGCTTTGGGCGCTGAAGAAAATCGAATTGTTGGAGTTGGCAGCGCAGCTGTTGCAGGTGTTGCTGCAACAACAACAAATAGCAGCAATATTTATGACAACAAATGCAGTGACTCTGCTGCTGCTGTTGTCAGCAACAATTTGCGCGCCATTATTACGAATTACAACAACACTTACGGTAATGATAATCGTTACAATCGCTATAATGATAAAATGACAGCAGCAGCAACAAAACCAGCAACGCCATTGGCACTCGACTCACAGCTGACCAAGTTGAGGGATCAAAGTTAGTATTTACATACTTAAAACGCTATTTATGAGCACGTTCTAATATTTTATACATATATTCGAATTTTATATAGTACTTACATGTCTTTAGGTATGTCAGTATGTAAATATACTATACTAGTATATGTAAATATACTATATAGACTACTTAGTGTAGTCTACGCTACGTGTATTAGCACTAATTATATGGTATTATTCATTCATTACTCAATACTAAAAGTTTTTATTGCATACAAATACTCGAACTATTTATCTGTATTTTTGTTGTTTTTATTGTACATGCTTTGTTGCTAGATTTTCAGCTGATTTTGGCGTTTTGAGTCAATAGTCTATTTTTTATTCATACTTTATTCGCTTGATGATCTCAGGTAGAGATTTACGGCATATACTGTTGTAAAACTTGATAGAGTTGCCAACGGAATAATATTTGAAAAATAAATTTTATTAAGAAAATTCAAAAAAATTTATTAAGAAAAAAATATTTTTAATTTTTTTACACATTTTTTATATAAAATATTTATTTTCTTGCAATCACTTAATCAATCTCATTCAAACTTAGTTAGAAATATACTTTTTAACGAAGATAACCTACTTGCCTACGTACTGAATTGCTTAACGGTACATATTCTAACGGGGATAATGAAGATAATTTTATTTACAACTTAAAAGCTTTCTTGACATAAATCTAGTTATATTTTGCTTGCATTCACTCATTTTTATAGGTGGCAACTCTATTGAAAAATATGCTAAAAATTAAATTTGCCTCAAACAATTACATTTGGCATAATTTATGTCATATTTTTCTAAATAAAAATTTTTCTGCAGGTGGCAACCCCGTTTAAAAAAAATTGATTATAAATTAATTTTGCTCCAAATCCAGAATATTTTTCGATAAGCTTTCTTTGACACTGTGACACAAATTTTGTCTAATTTTACTCAGTTTTATTTTTTTTTTGATAGGTGGCAACATTGTTCCATATATTTGCTTATTTTTTGTCAAAACATTATAAATATTTTCGATACATTTCCGTAAAATCTTAAGTACAACTGGTTTTCTGTCCAATTAATTTTTTGTTAGGTGGCAACTCTGTTCCAAAAAAGTTTTATTTTTTTTTTGAAACTCTCAAACGACTTGAGTTTTGCACGCATTTTTGATAGTTTGCTAAGTTTTATTTATTTTGATAGGCCGTAACCATATAAATTTTTTGTTAGGTGGCAACTCTGTTCCAAAAAATAATTTGGTTTAATTTTCCGAAAAATGTCTCGAAACTGTTAAAAATCTTGAGTTTCACCCACATTTTTGATAGTTTGCTAAGTTTTATTTTTTTGTTGGATGGTAACGCTATTAATCTTTAATTTTCTAAATTAATAATTTTAATTCATTTTTATTTTTTAAATAATAATTTTTTATATTTTTTTTACATTTTCTTTAATTTTTTTTTTAATTTTTTCTCAGTGTCTTACTCTTTTCTTCACTTTTGTTTCCAACTGATTAGTTTATTTTTAACCACATTAGTGATCCATGACATTCTTTAGACCTAACATACATATGTATGTACAATTTTTTTTATATTACTCGTACTCGTACGAATAGGCTCATATTTCACAATAGATTTCATATCTCCACAGGTTGTTAACTTCATATTGTACCAAAAAAAAAGCCAAACGTGTGCGCTGCTCCTCTTCCGCTCGCTCTTCACACGACCAATTATTTTCGTTTAATAACTCAGCTGTCAGTCATGCTATTTTTTAGTTTATTGCTCTTCGTTTGGAGATTTCAAACGCCTGATATTCGTTAACATACTATCTACACTTACAGACAGACATACATATATGCGTCTATAGTTAAGTAAGTATGTGTTGTACTATAATTTCGCGCGCTGTGGCATTTAATTTTTCGCAAGAGAGTTCTATGTCATGCTGTCATAGCGTAAGTTCAGACACAGATCTTTTAACTATTTCTTAGTCGGCGTCTTCGTTTGAGTTTCATTTATAATAATTAAATTCGTGTTCTAGGTTTTGAGGTTCGAAGTGTTTTTTCGTTTTTTTTCTTTTTTTGGAATCATAATTGTTGTGACATATAATACTCATTTAAATGAGATCATCTTAATAATTGACAACTTGTTTTTTCTAGTTGGTATTTAGCGCAGGTGGCAGACTTGTGTTACTTTTTTAATTTTTGCGTAAAAGTAAAATATCTCGAACAATATTTTTGATATTTTGAAAATAAAAAAAATAGTCTCTCAGTTCTGGGAGACATGGCAACCCGTTTAGATAAAAATCATAGAAGAAATGCTAACGAATAAAAACATTTCAGCCGAATATCCCAGATTAGTGAGATGAATTACTAAAGTGTTTCCACTAATTTAGTCTCCCACTTCCTTATCCTTCTCTCCCCTTTCTCTTCGGTAAACGAATTTTTTTCATCGAATAATCTGCTCTGAGTGCACAATGAATGAAGTGAGCATTAAAATAGTTTTATTATTAGCTCACCAAAAGTGCATATAGACAAGTGATTACATAGAAACATATCTACAGATTGTATATAGAAACATAGAATTATTTAAATGTTTCAGCTTACCGGCAAGCGCTTAGCATGAGTATATGTACTCGCATGTATTTTCAATTTACATTTTTAAGTGTTTTTTTTTTTGTTTTTTTGGTTGCTAAAATAAATATTTATTTATGTGCCGCTGCTAATGTATCGGCCTACTTCCACATTGTTCTTAATCTGAAGCATATCAGTCAATAGATTACATGAGTGTGGTATTTACTTAAGGTACATGCAGGGATAGAATTGTTTTCGAAGACAGATGTAACTTATTTTCATAAAATTAATTATCTTGAATGCAGGCATTAAGAGTGTTTTATTAGAAACAGTGAATTTCCTAAAGGTATAGCTGTCAAAGTAAACACCTGTTCTTGACAGTTAGATATGTTTTGTATATATCGTCTAATTATGATGGAAATATTTATGAGGATGATTATTTGAACACAAATAACGGGAATTGTAAACTTTTAAAATTTCGGGTTTAGAAAGTTTAGTTGTCAAATATTGTCTGTAGCAGGCTCTAAGGCTATACGTGTTTTTATGAGCATGTCGATTTGAATTTCTTAGAAGCTCACATTTCGTTGTTCTTTTCGTGAATTCTTGGTCAAAAACAATCGGTCTAGCCGTTTTCGAGTAATGTTGGTCACCGACTTTGAAAACACCATTTTGAGAAAAACGCGTTTAAAGTTTGGACCTTGTACTTAAAAGCACTCTGAAATGCCTTTTCAAATTTTTCATTTGCTTGTAACTTTGAAAATATTCACCGGAACGATATGAAATTTTCTGTGTGTATTCTTAAATATATGTACATTAAGAAAATGAAATAAAAAAAAAATCGATTTTTTGAAAATTCTAACTGTATATAACCCCTTAAATGAGATCATCTTAATAATTGACTGCTTGTTATCTCTAGCTGGTATTTAGCGCAGGTGGCAAATTTGTGTTACTTTTTTTGAGTAAATGTATTTTGTAGAACAGTATTTCTGATTTTTTTAGACTTCCCAGTTCATATTCGCCGGACACGACTTCGTGTGACTTTTTCCTATTTCCAAAAATATAGAGAACCTTAAAGGGTCGTCGTAAGCGTATGAGAAATCGTTGAAAGATCGAAAGGCTATTCCAAAATTTGGGTTCAAGAAGTTTACGGACGATTGGAAGTAGCACTGCCATAAGTCAACCATTTCAAATAAGAACTATTTTAAAGGCAAGAACAATAATATAGACGAATGAATATTTTTTTTTAATAAAAATTCCCGTTATTTTTTGAACACACCTCGTCCATTGCATAAAAGTTTAGAAATTGTTTAAATTGATTTTACAAGTGCAATATTTGTTTGATATTTCCAATTTATTTTCATTATAAAAATTAAATATGTACTTCCTTATATTGTGATATTATATACTGGCGCTGAAATGTAGGCTACAAATTAAAATATATTAATCATATTGTTCATTTTAACTAAATTTTTTTTTTTGTAATTTCATAACTATTCTTCCCACATTTCTTTTTATTTTGCTCTTTTTTATCAGTTTGTTTGAAGTTTAATTCACATAGAAAATGATTATCCATGTATCATTACTTAATATACAATTGGCGCTGAAATGTATACTACCTTTCTAGTGTAATTTGCCATAATCCATAATAAAAGCATTAATTATAAACTTATTTATATTATTTTTCCATTAAATTATTAATTATTTTATTTATTTATTTTTTGTTTTTGTTATATTTATTTTATTTAATAATATTAAAAATAAAGTGTTGCATATTTTAAGGCGCATAATTTGCTTGACGCTTATAATTATGCTAGACTTGCTAAGTTCCACCTTCTATTTGCTGTGCTCATTTTCCGAGTACCCGATAATTAGAAAGTCGTACGAAATGTCCGCCACATTTAGAGCGATTGATAATTTTTTATAGGAATATAATTAAAAACTTGTATGGCTATACTATGTTTGACATATTCGGCTAAAATGCTTGTTGGTAGATTTGTTTGCCATTTTTGCAAAGAGTTGCCACACTTTATAATATTTTAATTGTAAAAAAATAATTTATAAAATTTCAGCTATTAAATTAAGCGCAAATATTTTAATAACCTCAGCTCTTCACAATATTTATATAATTACTAACAAGATCTATCGATTCCGTCAAGGTCGTATTATGTGTAGTCATAACCAAAGGCATTTGCCATAGACATTTACATAAGTTACAACACCAATAAGGCATTACAAGACCTAAACACGCATATTTTTTCATATATTGTTTTTCTTTCATATTTTCCTTTCATCAACCATTCTCCTACAACCTTTGCCGCTTTGGCGCTGCGCTCAAGCACTAAACATTTTACTTTCATGCCAAAGTGCGTAATAATAATAACAATAACAATAACAACAACCAGTCGATATGTACGTGTATTGCCATAATTAGCTTTTTTATGCCTTGTTGCATGCATAAATGCGTGGAAGCCACAAGAGTGCGCATAATTACACAAACAAAGGAATTTTGCGGCTTTCAACCTACACAAACATCTATACATACGTGCATATGTATGTATGTATGTATCTATGAGGCATTGAATCACTAGAATTGACCATGAACTTTGATAATTGAATATTAGCGAATATCGTCTCGGTACATATACTTACAAGAGATTAACTGGTTACCAAAGCCACATTTAAGGGTTTTCTAAGTGCTGGCTATGTAATATTCTTTCAGCTGTAGGCAACTCAAGCTGTGAATGAGTTAATTATTCATTATTATTAATTTTTTTTATTTTTTTGTTTTTATTATTGTTTTTGTTTTTTTAGTATTTGTTTTAATATTTTTATAGGTCAGGGTTTGAACATAATTCCAATAGAGTCACGCAACTCATTGCTTGACCCAAATTTTAAGGCGTTGGGTCCGTGAGACATTTACATACTAAAATATTGATGTAGTAAGCATTTGGTTCTAAAAAAATCAAAATATTCCAAGCAATGTAACATTTTTTTTTGGCAAAAAAAAAATAGAAAAACATTCCGCAAACATTTCTTTTACCTTTTCTATTGCCGCTGGCATGTGCCTCTTTGCTGTTGCAAATTGGCAAAGTTCGCAATTTTGACACACTTGGGGAAACGTGCCGCTAATTATTCGCATGAGAAATTAAACAAATAGATCAAATTTACAAACAATTATTTTTTTCGTTTTTCTTTTCATGAAATTCGGTCAAATTGTGGTTTTCAAAATCGCGTTGATTTTAATACGAATTGAATGTGCAAATAGAAAAAAATAATAATAGTACATTAAAAGCATTTCCGAGTAGCTGAGAAGCATAATTTCAGAAATTAGTGTGTGATTTTATAAATTAGGGGTATGAACATTTCTTTCTTTTGGTATTTTCAAAAAAAAAATAATAATAATTTGTCATAATTTACTTTACTGAATATAGATTTTTATATGTACTGTTACACATTCAATTTTTATTTAATTTTTTAATTTTTCAGTTTTTTTTTAGTATAAATATAAACAGTCCTACCCCTTAACTCATACAGTTCGAGTTCACCATACTTATAGCAACTACTTTATACGCTTATAGTCTTATGCTATGTATTTATGAATAAAAAAATATATATCTATTCAAATTCCTAATGATTTATTATTGAGTGCGCACATCTTTGAGATAGCGTGTGTATCTGTGTGTTTCCGTGTGTATTGTCTGCGTGCTTTGTTGTTGCATCTGTATTTTTTATGAGGATTTCTAGAATTCCTCTGTCCATTGATGCCGATTCCTTTGTGCACAACAAAAGCGCGGAATATTACATATATAAATGTGTGTGCGTATGTATGTATATATGTAAATATGTACATATATATACTTTCATATATATATAGCATAGATAAGTATGCTATATATGAGTTATGATGCATACGGATTAGCTGTTGTGCTACGAAATATTCCATATTGTTTTGAAATAAATTTGGGTAAAAGCATACCGCTCGTATGATATAAAAATGTCTAAATAAAAACACACATCTGTATGTACTTATGTGTTTGGATGCATGAAATATATTTTTTATGCATTTAGCTGTTTCATATGTGAGAAAAATTTGCATTGGTTTTTATGCATTTAAATGCATTTTGTTTCAATTTTGCTATAGTTAAATGTGTGGAAACTGTCGTATAATACACAGATGTGGAATTTCACAACTCATTTCAACTCAAATTCATGAATTTCATATTATTTCATTCTTTACTAATGTGTACTGTATATTCAAATATTTGTTGTTACATAAATTTATATGTTAATTTTACTCAAAAATGTTTTTAAAAATTTTTGAAAATATGTAACTCTCGAGTTGAAAGTACTTTGTCGCATCCGCTTTGTCCTCAGTGCCTCGCAGTTCAATAACATTGATCAATATTTGCCCAAAATTTCCTAGGTGGAACACAGGGTCTCATTGGTTTTGTTCATCTTTTTAATTTAAGACGAGTAGGTGATTAGCCTTCTACATCTGAGCCTGGATGCGAGGCGCCGGTCTGCAACGGCGTAGGAATTTTCTCCTCGCTGGTGTTAAGATTATATCGTCTCTTCACTGTCGCCAGAACCACTTTTATATAAAACAGGGAGTATCGAGGAGAAAGGGAGATTAACATTTGTTAGGGATAGGTATTGGCATCACCAACCCCATTTTGAGTGTCCCCCTATGACGAATCTATTAGGGGTTATTATCATCTAAATGGGATGATCGATAGTTTTAAGATACAAACAGGTCGTTGAGGGTAGTTTAGAGTCCAGAAGTAGTGTATACAGATAAAATTTCAGTTAAATATATCCAATCCTTTTGGAATTAAATTCATATGCCTGTTTATAAGAATCTGCAAATCCTCCATAAAACACAATTTTGAATTCCATCTGTTTCGTTCATTATATAACATATGCATCAAGTGAACCAGTGAAGAAAAAAAAAAATACTGTGTTGGAGGTATGGCATCGCTCATCTAAAAATTGCCGAAATCGGACTATAACTTTTCAAGACCCCAGATTTCGAACAGGCCTCCGTGCCTATGGATAATTGTTTACCGAAAATCTCTCAGCTATTTTATGGAAATTCAGAGGGTATATTTTGCTTCTAATAGTGCGTATCTGTGCAAAAAATGGATGAAATCGGGTCATAACTTCTCCTAACTGCCATATATCTTATATTAGGGTTTTCAAACATCCACTGAGCTTTCGGTTAAAATGTGAAATATCTTAGCAAAATTAAGTGATCATATAATGTGTGGCTTTAGACCTGGAAAATCCACCATGGACCAGATATTCACCATGCGCCAAATCTTGGAGAAGACCCGTGAAAAGAGGATCGACACACACCACCTTTTTGTCGATTTTAAAGCTGCTTTCGACAGCACGAATAGGAGCTACCTTTATGCCGCGATGTCTGAATTTGGTATCCCCGCAAAACTAATACGGCTGTGTAAGTTGACGTTGAGCAACACCAAAAGCTCCGTCATGAATGGGAAGGACCTCTCCGAGCCGTTCGATACCAAACGAGGTTTCAGGCAAGGTGACTCACTATCGTGCGACTTCTTTAACCTGATGTTGGAAAAAATAATACGAGCTGCAGAGCTAAATAGAGAAGGTACAATCTTCTACAAGAGTGTACAGCTCCTGGCGTACGCCGATGATATTGATATCATCGAAGCAACAACCGCGCCGTTATTTCTGCTTTTTCCCGCATGGATAAGGAGGCGAAGCAAATAGGTCTGTAGGTGACATAGTTCAGCGAATAAAAAGACAGCGGCTACGCTGGCTAGGTCATGTTGGTCATAGACGAAAACACTCCAGCCCTGAAAGTGTTCGATGCAGTACCCGCCGGAGGAAGCCGAGGAAGGGGAAGGCCTCCACTCCGTTGGAGGGACCAGGTGGAGAGCGACCTGGTTACACTTGGAATCTCCAACTGGCGCCGAACTGCGAAGGAAAGAGAGGAGTGGCGCGCTCTCTCGATTCGGCTATAACCGGCTAAACGGTTGAACGCCAATAACATACATACATAATGTTGAATATAATATAACATGGTGGCAAAAATGGTTCATGAATTTTCCCAAGCCCCATATATGTACTTTATGTTTATGTATCATGATTTTCACTATTATAGTGGACTTTATGTCGAATATATGGGACGGTGTTTTATCTGAATAAAATTAAATAAATACATTACGCGAGTATGAAATATTTGGTCATGTTATGTTATCTCAATTTTCTATTACACTGTGAAACACTCGGCAGGTTTTAGTTAGCTTTTCCAAGAGATTTAGTCATAAGTAAAAAACGTGTATTCTCTGATTTTCGAAGTTAGCCAAGATCGAAATATTTGCCTTCGAAACTCGAAGCCGGAAAAAAATTAGATTGTGCGGTATAGCCTCAGTATAACTAATGAACCTCCAACAATATTGTTACATTGTAAATATTAATATTTTTTATTTCTATCTAACCTGATATAATTTTATACCAAAAGCTTAATTTCCATTATTTATGATTATTGTATCTCCTTAATATTTGTTTGTGTTTTTGGTTTGGTTTTGGTCTTATTATTATTTATTGCAATGCGTGAAATTTCCGTTTGTAATTTCTACTCTTCGTAATGTAATGCTTGTGCATTTAATGGCAACCACAGTGCGCGCAATTTCTATGAAAATATTTTTATTTTATATTTGTTCTTGTTTTTGTACAGAATGCAGCGCATGAATCTTCAGTCAGTCAACCACCCACTCAGCTTTCTGCACTTTCCCTTGCCACGAGATAAATCACTTTTGACTGAACGAAAATTTAGAAAATAATTTCCAATGCGTTTAGCCGCCCGCACCATATTGCACGCCAACGCGCTTGCCTGTGTGAAATTCTGTTATTATTTTTGTTGTAATGTAAAGCATTGACATTGCGCTACTTGGCCGCCCGCCGAATGGGAGCACCAAATGCAGCTACTTTAACGCCACTCTCTAAAAATAAGTGCCAAAGGCCCGTTCTTATATGTACACAAGTATGTAGTATAACTAGAAGATTTTGTATCTGCTTTTCCACACACCCTGTGCTGCGGCGCAATTTGCTGCAACAACAATCCTTTTTTTTTTGAAATTTGTGCCTAAATTTAAAAATGTTTTCATCATTTTGCCTAACAGGCTTTTATATAAATTTTCGGTGTCAGTGCACACAGATCATCAGTTGTTTTTATTACTTTCGTTTTGTTGTTGTTTTTTTTTTTTGCTTCTTTGGATTTTTCAATTTTTTCAAATGCAATATTTGCCACATTTTTGCGTTACTCGCCCATCTGCATGACGTATTTTTCTGTGTATGAGCGTGTGTGTCTTTGTTTATTTTGGCAACATCGTTAAATTCATTTCGCGCTGGAATTTCGTGTTGAATGTGAAAAATTTTACAATTCATAAACGATCAGTCGCACGCATGTGGCAACGCCTACACTATGTCACAGCGTCACTGATTGCATTTTGCTGGCGTGCATTTTCAAATTCTGGCTATTTTCAAATTCCAAAATAGATTAATATATTTTTACTCTAAACTCATATTTTGAAAAATTTATTAGATTGATAATTTATTTGTTGAATATTTCTTTGAAAATCTAATTATATATAATATATATATTTTTTTCTGTACATATACCCTTCCAAACATTTTCCCAACAATTAGTCCACATTCTGTCTGCTTCCATAGCAATAATCTCGCTTGTGAAGAGCAAAATCGATACTTATAATTATGCTGGCGAGTGCCGCATTATTTGCTTGGTTAGCTTTTATTATTCAATACAATATAAATAATCTATCTCATCATGGGTGATTCATTCAACATTAGTTTTGTTTTGTTGCTGCGGCACTTTTACTCTCTTCTGAGAAAAGGAAAAACAATCACTGCGCCAGCACTTGAGTAATCAAATCAAATTTGGAGCTTACTAAGTACTTTTGCTAAGTATGAGGTTGGACGAAGTGGAGTGGGTTTCATAAAACGATTAGCGAGGTTTTAAGAAAACTACAAATACACTTTTCATGAAAAGTTTTTAGATGCTAATGAACGGCACGTGTTTTATAATTGAAATAAAGGAAGAGTGAGGGAAAGAGAGAATAGATAATAACTATAATAAGTGGATTATAAACCTTCCTGTATATATAGTATTTTCCACTCCAGAAGCAATCGGACTGTTAATGCCTATATACATATAGGCTAGGGATCAAGTAGAACTTTTTCTCTTTTTATAAAGATACTTATATATTATAGAAAAAAAGCCAGAACTAAACATTATTTTCAGTTCTCTTCCCCTTTTTATATTATGATTCTAAACGAATGAATGAGCTAATTTTTTCAACTTAAGGCGTTAGGAAAGTCAATTTTTTTGCATTTTCGTTAAGTGTAACTTCTTAAAAATTTTCTCTGGAAATTTTAAGTAGATCTAATAATTAGTTTTCGTGTTCTTCGACACATAAAAAAGAGCGCTCGGGCACTTCAACACGCTAGTGTGAAACTTGAAAATGCATTTTTCTCAAAACTATGTTTTCTAAACTTGTGACAACTGTAACTCGAAAACTGCTCAGTAGATTTCAATGAGATTTCTACAGCTTTTCGAATACATAATTATCCTGGGCCGCATAGACGCATTTTTTTCAAAAATTTCGATTTTTTAAGACCAATTAACTATCGATTTTTTTTGAAAATCTAGAAAAAAATTTCCTGAAGTCGCCATTTTGTTAATTTTTGAAAAAAAGAAAAAGTTGCGATCCAGCCCAGGATTATCTATTTATAAAACCTATTTAATCTACAAGGACTTAGGATTGTCACCGCAAGGACCTTTTTTTGAAACTGAGTCAACGCAGACAGCTATAACTTTGGAAATTATAATTTTTTTTTTCAAATTTTAGTGAATTTAAGTCAAAACATTGTATAATAATGCCATATTATTACTTTTGTAAAATAACATGATTTAATAGCAAAAAAAAATTACTGAAAATTCTAATTTTTTCGTGTCTCTGACTACCCCTAACCCCTTAATCACCGTGCTTTTATAATGAATAATTGATTGAATTTATAGGAATTTCACAGTATGAACCTATTTCAAAAAGACCAGGGTTTTCGCTCGATAGTTTGTCGAGATTTTAGAGGAATCTGTAGTCCAACTTACCGAATCGACGAATATAGTGGAAGGTTCATAAGATTGAAATCTCTATTCAAAAGGCCCAAACCTCCCAAATTGGTTGAAGAAATTTCGAAACCTTTAACTTAAAACTTTAGTTAAAACTAAACTAGAAATTATTACTTCATCCTCAGTCCTAATCCGATATGGAACGACAGCTTTCACGATATTAATGACAAAACCTACAAACATACAAGTTCATCGATTTATAACTCTCAGAAATATGCTCTATATAGCGTAATTGTGGGCGTGACAGATCCCTCATAATAACCCGACTAACATTTTTGTTGATTCTCAAATTGAGATGCGTTTGAGAATCAACTTTAATTTCAAATCTCAAACGTTTGTTTTTGAAATGCATTTTAATTTGAAGACATAACCATTCTAAAACTAATAGACACATTTTAAATATGAAAATTTCCTTGTTCTCAATTGTCAAAATGTCAAAATCTCAAACATTTTCTCAAATATGAAACGAGAAAGTGGTTTTTCTCAAATTGTAAAATGATTGAAACAAATGTGAGAAATAGCCTTTGAGAAACGTTTGAGAAAATGTTGTCTTTCAAATTGCCTAAATGTTGAACTTCAAATTGAAAATTAATATTTTCTCCAACGTTTGCGAATTTCAATTCCAATGTTTGTTGGGAACATATTTGATATTAGTCTAAATGTATTGATCAAATGATTTTAATGATCCTCATGGACCTTTTATTCTCACACAGGATTCAATCGCTTAACGGAACATTTTTAAAAAGTTTCATATCGAAGAATTTTTTTGGATAAACATTTTTTATAGATTTATTGATCTCAAATACCTACACAGCATCACAAGCTGGTTAAGCATTTTTTGCTTATTTATATGAACAATAAATTGTCAGATTGCTGCCATATTGGCAACTTATGCCAACATATTTGCAGTGCACGCGATTGTTTATTTGCATGTGGGTGTTGGGCGTTATAAATACCAAAGCAGCAACACACTTATCCGCTTGAATTGGCGGGTTAAAGCAATTGGAAGTATTTATATATTTATATATGTTTGTGCAGAAGAAACAGCACTCACGAGACGTGTTGCTGCACCACCGCAAGCACACAATCATATAAGACACCAGCCACCAGCAATGAAACCGACAATGAAATGAAAAGGAAAGAATAACTCTGTGGAAAATAGAGCAAAACATGATCAGCGTGCTGCTAAGCGAAAACAGTTTCCATTATGCTAACTGTGTGTGTAATTTGATGCAAAATACCGTTTATTTCATTTCACAAAAGCGCTTTCTGAGACTTTGCGGCAGAAATGCAATTTTTTTTTTACTCTCAGCTAAGATTTTCCGCTTTGCATGTTTGAATAAATATTTATCAGTATTGTTGTTAATGTTGTTGCTGTTGTTTTTTTCTCAACAATAATAACTTCCTTTCAATGTTAATGTGTCATACGGAGTGACGTCATAACATCGTGTTTACCCACGTTTATTGTTATCTATAATACATGCATGACTGTGTAGGTACTTACAAGCGAGCGGTCGGCCCACGCGTCGTATACGCAACGTAATTGCAAAAAGGGGGAAAATGAAAAAAATAAGTATTTTTGTTTTTAATTTTATTTTTTATAGTTAAATGCGCAAAATAACAACAACAATGCAAACAGTTGTTGCTAATATTTTTATTTTTTATTATTTTTATTTTTTTTTGTGTTTATTTTTTATTTTATCTCTTTGAACCATTGTCATTGTGCTAATTTGTAAATTGAAAATCTCTGCATATTTGGTATGTTCTAGTTTGTCATTGAAATCGAAATTGAAATCTCATTAAAGGTGAAAAACAGAGATTCAGTTGATTGAAATGTCATTTATTGTTGTTGCTTTCAATGCAGTGTTTGCTGTAATAGTAAGGTTGTTGAGCAATTGATTATTGGTTGCTTTTGTTTTCTTTGTTTTTTTTAATTTTTTTTCCGTTTGTTTTTATTTTTATTTATTTTTTCTTTTTTGTTTACTCTGCGCGGCTGTAAATGTCAGAATCGTACATAACATTGATTGTCTCGACACTTAACGGTCTATTTAGCTATTCAATCACCTTCGCTTGTCAATTCGGCACCTTGTTTACCTACTTACATATGAACATATACATATGTGTGATTGTGTTTATATGTAGCCTGTGGGCGTTTATTTGTCTAATTTTTCCTACGTTTTTCATGTGGCAGTTTTGTTATAAATTAAATCACAGTCAGCAGAAGGTGACCAAAAAAACGTGCAGTAAGCAAAAAGATGTGATGTTGGGACTTCATGCCAATCTTGTTCGATTTTATTAGAACTTTTTTTTATTAATAAGAACAAATCAAGATTAGCTACAAATCTTTATGATATTTGTATAAATTTTAAAAAATATATATATTTTTTTAATGATACTCCAATAGAAAAAAAAATTATAAAATATTATTGAAAAAATATGAACAAAATATTTAAAACTATTTATTCAAAATATTCTTCGCGTAGAAATTTTCTTCAAAATAATTTCTTCAGTAGCGTTTCCCTTAATCAGCTTTCAAAGCTTAGAATTTCATTAGGCCTTGCATTACAAAACAGGCAGAGTTTGATTTAAATCTTCACTATTAAAAGCCACGTATTTGATGTTCATATATAACCTCATGATTATCTTTGCAATCCAACTCCCGAGAGATTGTAGCAATTCAGTGTTCTCCTAACTGTCCAAAAACTGGAAACAACTCATATACCTAAATATAATTTATTCCTGATCGTTAAGGATCTTTGCCAAATAATTTTGTATATTCGCAAGATTTTACTCAATAGCTCAACATTTCCCTTTAATAGTGATAGCGGGTAACCGAACAATCTGTAAAACCAACTTCTTGAGTCGAGTCAGACATTTTTATCCGAAACTTTCTATAATGCTAAGAAGTTCTACCGGTTCCAACCTAGTTTTTATATTGATATACAGCTGTGTTCAAAATAATAATTCTAAGAAGTCAATATTAGAATTTCTTATAAAAATTCGTTGTTCAAAAAAATAGTAGTCAGGATTGTTTTGGAATCTGACAGTTGTCGGAATCAGAATTAAAACCGACAAAAAATTCTGGTTCGTGTCTTAAATTCTGATATTATTGGTTTGAAGTTCGAATCAGAAATTCTATTGGTTTAGGTGTCATGGAAACCAATTTTATCGGTTTAACTATCAGAAACAAACCAAAAGCTTCAGGGCTGACAGATTTGAGACATTTTGTTTAAATTTATTTTGATTTGCCGTTAAAACGCTTTGGAAAAAATATAATTATTATTAAAAAATAAGATAAGAACGCTAAATGACGTAATTATTGAATTCAACGGAAAAAAAATAAAATATTCTAAGAATTTTACAAAATAAGTAATTCAGATTAGATCATGGAAATATCTAACTTTTTATATAAAAGTTAAACAATATACAGTGGAACTTCCATAACTCGAAGATCTCCATTACTTGAACTTTTAAATTGGCAATATCGTTTAAAAATCAAATTTCCATCCATAACTCGAATTTCTATAACTCGAAGTTCTCCATAACTCGAACTCTTGAAGTGGCATTGAAAGGCAATTTCATAAAAATTTCCTTGAAGTTTTTTTGTGGATTATGGTGATTCGAGTTAGAAAAGTTCCACTGAATATATACACTTAAATATGTACATTTTTACATACAAATAATTACTATTTTTGACTTCCTTTGAGCATAAAGCGAATTACTATGATTGCTTAAAACTTTCATTTTTTTGCGCTCCTTTCATTGCCAAATAAAATAAAAGCTCAAATAATTTCTCATTTTAATTATATTTTTTGGGTTTAATGAATATTTTGAACTAATTATATGATTACAATTCCAAAAACATGTCTTGCTAATTTTTCCCATGAATAAATAGCAGAGCAGCTGATTCGATTATTGGTTTGCCTATATTCGAAAAGACGAAAATCCAATCAGATTCTGTGACACCAATGAAAATCAGAATTGGTTTGCCATTCTGACATTCATCAAATCTGTCTTGGATTCCACAACAACCCTGAGTATTTCACATCTGATTTAAAAAAGTATCTGAAACATAGGTAAATCTATAAATTATGTATAGATATAAAGAAATGGGGTTCAGTATTTGGTCGAAAAGCACCTATTCTGTACAACTGCCTTACAGGGACGCGGCATAGAGTTGACTAGGCTGCATAACGGGTTTTAGGTTTTACTTCCCCAAAATCCTCCAAAGTTCGCGATTTTTGCTTTTCTGAAAAACAACTTTTCTATGAGATTGAGATCGGACCATTGCGCAGTCCAAGGCATAACCTTAATCCATTTAATACGAAATCAGTCCTTGGCTAGCCGACTTTAATGTTTCATTATCCGGCTGGAAGACCCATTTCAGAGGCATTTCGTTTTCAGTTGTGCTATTCAAAATATCAACGTAGACATGTTCATCTATGACAGTGTAGATACGATATATTGGCCCAGCACCGTGGAAATAAAAGACAGACCCAAACTAATATTTTTAACCCTACATGTTTTACCGTTATCGTAGTGTGTCTAGGGTGGTATTCTGTCTTCGTTGGACGATGCACATACTGCCATGAACATGTGCCTCCAAAAAGAATTACTTTACTTTTATCTGTCCATAATATATTTCGTTTCGTCTCCAATTTCAATGATAGGAATCCATCACACGCGCTATTATTATTTTGAACACTACTGTATACCAGTTGCTTGTTCGATTCGCCACTTAGATTCAAGGCTATGCGAGTTGAAAACTACAATTCATAGATTTTTTCAGACAACTCAACTATAAACTCTCTTATATTAAAAAACAGAGTTCTCGAAAAATTGTTGGAACTATTTTTCTGTTACAATTCTATTTTTTCTTCCAACTCGCTAGTCTACATATGTCTTCAAAAGAAGTACAAAATATGAATTTGCATGTAAAGACCTTCTACTTGGAGTAAGTACTTTCCACATACAAATAACGAATGAAATTGAGAATAATTTTATTTTTTTATATTTATTAAAAAAAAATTTATCAACGTATTATATATAATATACAATATGTTCATAAATATATATGCATATATGTATAAGCTTCTATAAATTGGCTTAATTTCAAAGCCCACAATTAACACCTGCCAATCCGATTTCGGTCAAATTTGTAGGCAATTAGCACGACAACAGTCCAATCGCACACCTGCAAGCACTACTAACACACACACACATGTACGTAATATGTATTTATGAAGGTGTATCTACCTATGTATGTGTGTGTTTATGTGCATATTTCGCATCACGTTTTCGCCACTGTCACTAATTTTATAGCGCTTAATTCGTTGTTGCAAGGCAAAAAGCTAAAAATTGCACTAGCAGTGCGCACCACCCTCGCCCACTCTTTCTTCTCCTCCTCTTTCACCCCCTATCACCTTGACATGATTTTCGCTATTTATCCGTCGCCGTCCAACCGTCACCGCCAAAGGTTGCCACAATTGCTGGCAGGTTGGCAGCGCTCAGGTGCGCATTTAAATGCTTTGCCAAGTAGATTTCATTTAATCCCCACGACCCTGACTCGTTCTGCTCACCTAGAAAATGTATAACGAAAATAACATGAACTACAACAACAAGAACAACAGCAATAACAACAAATTTAGCTTAACAAATAAACATGTCAGTAACACCAAGCAAAGAGTTGGAGCAACTTTGCAACTATGCATATAAATGCGATTAAATGTGAAAATAACTGTAGTTACCACCCACCCACTCGCCGGTTATTTGTGTGTGTGTGTGTGTGTGAGTGTGTAGGTAAGTGGTCTTAATGACTTACTGACTGGCTTAAAACAAATTGAGTGTTTTCGCATTTTATACGCTTTTACCCCCATTTACTACGCCACTAAGCTGTTGGCACTTTGAATAATGTACTCTTGGCTACATGCAGAACATAGCATAGCATAAGTGTGCAATTAATTGCTTTGGTGCTTTTGTAGCAAAAGTGCGGCTTGCAATTTATATGTACATATATGTTTGGATGTGTGAATGCATTTGCTGAACTATTATTACTTGTTTTTTAATTTTTGTATTTTTTTTTTACAAAATTTCTGGTCTAAGCACCCTGTATAACAGCATAAATTTAAAATATTTTTTTCTTTGTTTTCAATTTTCCTCAATTAATTTTATTTTTTTTTTAAGAACAATATTTTTTTTTTTTTAATTTTACAACAAGCACCCTGTATAATCCCGTTACAAAAATTTTTCTGATAAAATTTCATTTTAATTGTTTTAAATTTACCTTAATTAGTACTTTTGATAGTCTCGCAACAAAAGTTGCTAAGAGAGTATTATAGTTTTGTTCAAATAACGGTTGTTTGTAAGTCATAAAACTAAACGAGTTAGATATAGGGTTATATCTATCAAAATGATCATGGTAACGAGTCAAAATCCGAATGTCTGTCTGTCCGTCCGTGCAACGGATAGTAAAAATTTAGATATCCTAATGAAACTTGGAACACATGTTCCTTGGGACCGTGAGAGGGTTGCTCCTAAATCGTTTATTCGCAAATCAATGAAGCTACATATGTAAACCAAACTTTCTGCAGTCGGTTCTCTTAGGTAATGAAAATAGTTGAAATCGGCCCACGCCCACCTTCCATACAAAGATTAGGTTGAAAATTACTAAAAGTGGATTATCTCACTAACGAAAAACGTCAGAAACACTAAATTTTACAGAAGAAATTGCAGAAGGAAGCTGCACTCAGAATTTTTTTACAAAATTGAAAATGGGCGGGGCATCGCTCACTTATGGGTCAAAAACTATATCTCAGGAACTACTCGACCGATTCGAATGAAATTCGGTATATAATATTTTCTTGATGACACTTGGGGAAAATGGATAAAATCGGTTCACAACCACGACAACTTCCCCTGTAACTCAATTTTGAACTCCATCTTATTCGGTTGCACCCGAACTTAGCCTTTTCTTACTTGTTTGAAATAATTTTTATTGACTACAAGCAGCTGTTGTCGTTTAATAAAAAATAGGCGTTTGGCACCGTTTAAACAACATCAAAAATATCTGGCAATAATAAGTTTTTGTTGAGTATTGTTTAATAAAAATATTAAAAAAAAAACTTCTTAAAATGATATTAAAACGATGCGCACTGAAGAACGCAACCGCTACCGCCAGCCAGATAGCCTGTATGATGTCCGGGGGAGTGAGAGAGATAGCATATCTAAAAACTGGCCTACCTGAAATTCTTGTTTTTTTGACGTTGCTAGCTCTCGTACTATAAGGAACCAATGAAGATAGCGAAATAAAACTTTGCAGCAATACTGTATATGATCTGTGAAAATCGGAATTTGCCGAAATCGGAGTATAACTTTTGAAGGCCTCGAATGTCGAACATGAAGAATTCAGTGCCCCATGTTAATTTTTCACCGAAAATGTCGGTAAATCTCTCAGATATTTTAATTTAATTCAGAGGAAATATTTTCTTCTAATAGTGTGTATCTGTACCAGAAATGGTTAAAATCGGGTCATAACTTCCCCTAGCTCTCCTATACTTAATTATAGGATTTTCAAATTGGGTAAAATCGGGTCAAATTGTGTGTTATATTAATAAAAATATATCAATAAATTGCGAGAGTATAAAATGTGCGGTTGCACCCGAATTTAGCCTTTCCTTACTTGTTAATTTTATTTTAATTTTGAATTTATTTTATTTCTTTTCAAAATTTAGAACACCAAGCACCCTTTATAATTTCTTTGAATCTAAATTATCGTCAATTTATTTTAAAATTCCCTTACTTATTGTAATTTTAGGCATCTTAAAAAGCAAGACCGTCTGTATAATCGTAATTTCTACTCGAAGCACCCTGTATAATCCCGAAAATAAATTGTGCCTCCATCTGATTTTAAAATGTCTTGGATTAATATTATTTAAGCACCATTTTTTTAATTTTTCTTAAATTCTCAAAATATCTACACTAGGCACCCTGTATAATTAAAAAAATTTTAATGCTTAAATTTAGTTTAAATTGCTTTCAAATTTGCTTAATTATTGCTATTTTATTAAGAATTTTATAAAAAACAACTTATTTTGAATGTTCATAATGTCTACTTGAAGCACCCTTTATAATACAGAAAATGGTATGATAAATAAAAATAAAAAAAATTGAAGACCATCAATTTATTTTTTTTTATTTTTATTATTATTTGTTTTTTTAATTTTTTCATATTTTCAAAATGTTTACATCAGGCACCCTGTATAGCCGAAAAATTGTTTGTTAAGATTTAATTTTAGTTGTTATCAATTTACCTTAATTATTGTTTTTTAATTTAACACTTATTTTTGAAAAAATATTTTGTTTTCAATATTTCTACACTAGGCACCCTGTATAAATGCAGAAATCAAAATTATAATTATATTCTCAATTTTCCTTAAAAAAATAAAAAATAAAAAACAACAAACACCAATAATAATAACAAAAAAAAATCACAGTATTTTTTGAAATGTTTTGAAAATTTTCGAAAAATGTCAAAAAAGAGTGAAATTTTTGAAAACTTGAAATGTTTATTTTTTCACATTTTAATTTTTACTTTTTTCAAATTATAAGCTCTCATTTTAGTCTCTTTTATAATTTATGGTTTATTGAAAGTGTGTTAAAATTCTAAGTGATTTCTTCACGTACTCGCTAACGTTGGCAATCTACTTAATGTAAACGCGTTATTGCAAAATTGGCGGTGATATAAATTACAACAAACACAAAAGCCGCAAATTATTGCCACTAAAATGGAGAATAATAATACTAATTAATAAAACACAGCGACAACGACAGTTAATTTGATGTTAATTATATAATTATGTGTACCGCAATTGGAGCATTTGCTTGTGGTTTTGGTGGATTACGAATTTTGTGCGGTTTTCATTATTATGAAATTACCAGCTGAATTCCATTGTATCTTATATGCATATCTAGATTTACATATTATTGCGATATTTCATGAATAATCGCTTTGTGACTGTCGCTGTGTTTTAAGCGGCAAATAATTGCAGTGGTGAACAAAAAACAACAGAAAATTGCAATTTTTTTTCTTTTTCTAAAAAAAATATTTTTCGAAAACAAAAATTAAATCCAACTGTTATTTCTATAATTAAAAAACAAGTCCTTGCCTTATTATTTTCCTGACTCGTTTAATATATTTTTTTTGTTCACCACTACTTTTCTCACTCATTATAAGCCCAAATAAAATATAATCCTTCATGTAATCAACTTTTTGTTTTATAGAAATTTTTCTGTTTATCAAGTCTTTCTTCGTTCCGATCGGCGCTATAGCCGCCTAATCAAGTTGGCTAATATTCTTGTTAGCTGCCTCAAAATTCTATCCTCCTGGACCCTCATTTTACGCATGTTCTGTGGAAATTTCTTAGCTGTAATGCGTAAATTAGTGAGAAGAGTACATTTCATTCTAGGTGGGACTAACAGTTATTGTGCAAATCTAATGAACAATCATTTACGGAAAGCATTCATATTGATATTAAAGGGTGATCCATTTCGAGGTTCCCTACTTAAAAAACAATACGGAAAATTCAAATTTAATGGGGAATGTTTATTAGCATTCGAAAGAACGTTCTTCGGCATTTATTTTCTGAAGATTATCCCTTTAAAATAAATCAGATGGTCCATCCGTTGAGTCCCATTTGCAAAATAGTTCGACTGATAACTGTCGAATGACACGCGTGATGTTTTGCTCCAAGGCCTGTATCGAAGCGTGATTGTCCGCATAAACTTTAGACTTTACATATCCCCACAGGAATCTAACGGTGTGATATCACACGATCTTGGTCAATGGACCGGTCCCAAACGTGAAATTATCTGCTCCGAAGTGTTGTCTCAATAAATTCATTGATTGATGCGAACTAAATGTCGCCGAGATCACGAGCTTCAATTTCAGGCATCAAATATTCGGTTATCATGGCGCGATAACGGTCGCTATTGACTCACGTTCTCACCGGCATCATTTTGAAGAAATATGTACCGATGATTCCACCGGCTCACAAGACACACCAAACCGTTGTTTTTACAGGCTGAAATCGCAGTTCTTGAGTATTTTCAGGTTGCTCTTCGTCTCAAATGCGGCGATTTTGCTTGTTTACATACCCATTGAGCCAGAAAAGGGTCTCATCGCTGAACAGAATTTGGCTCAAAAACTTCTTCTCTCTTCCGATCTTCTTGGAAATTTTCAAGAGCCCACAGAGCGAAGTGATTTCGCTTGGTAGGGTCGAGCAGGGTCAGTTCTTTCACAAGCTGTATTTTGTACGCTTTTTATTTAAGATCTCGACGTAAAATGGGTCAAGTCCTTCCATACGTCAGTCCGAGCTGATGTGAACGACACCGACCCCCGGCTCTTCACGGTCTCCGTGTACACTCTCAGCTACGGCTGCAGCTTGTCATGACTCACGCGTGATCTGTCAAAAAAGGCTATTGAAAAAATACGAGGAGAGGGATCACCCGATAATATTGATATTGACTAACCTTTATTTATTTAACTTTCTTTAATAAACTTATTTAATAATTAGATTAACTTAAAACATTTGGAACATACACTAATGCCCTCTTCTTCTCTCCTTTCAGAATCCGTCGACACTATACATAGCCCTAATACCAATTACGAAAACAAATCGTCAAATTGTAGTCTATCCTCCACATCGGTCACTGCCAAATCGAGCTGCCAGCAAACGTCTTCAGTATACGATAAAATAAAACAACATCAACAATTGCAACAGCAACAACAACAACAGCAACATCAATCGTCTAAACAACACTCAAAAGAGAAACAACAACAACAACAGCCAGGATCCAAATCTTCCTCATCCTCCTCAACACGCTATCACGGTGTACATCCACATTTTCACCATCACACCGCACCAGCCTACTATACCGACGTCAATCTACACATCCACACGCCGAAAGCCAATGATGTTACGTCACTAAATGAGAATTACCAAAGCGTCTACAATACACCAACACAATTGGTCAAAGAGCATTATTTCCCCAAAACCAGCACCGCTACAGTAGTACCACCACCAATTGGCACGGGTGCAGCCGTTATTGGACGCGCCAGCACTACATCGCCAACGTTAGTGGATAAGCGCGATCGTGAGCGCAACAACAAAGCGCCGATCAATCCGATCGACAGCAACACAAGCAGCAAAAGCGTGAATACAGCGGCGGCACGAGCGGCTTTTTTTCGTGGCGGCTCTGCGGGCAGCAGCGGCTACAACAACAACAACAACAGCAACAGCGAAAGAAAAAGTCACGAACCTTTAGCGAAATCGTCACCAGCATTTGGGCGCCCTACCGAGACAGGTGAATTGAACGATAACACATACGAGTACACACCATACGAACATAACGGTGGTAGTAGTTTTGTTGTTGTTGATCTTAATAGCAGTAGTGATTGTAGTAAATATAATAATAATCATAATAATGTTAAGCAATTAGACAACATCGAGACAGACATAACACAACAACAACAACAACCATACGATAGCATAAATCATAATTACAACAACAACAATAACATAATATCCATACCATCCCCCACATCACCGGCAGGCACGAATACCACATCGACAACAACAACATCCGCTGGTCGCAGTCGCAATTCGCATCGTTTCGCTGGTAAGAGACGCGCAGTGCGCGTGCGTAGCGAATCCCGACCGATCAGCGCGCTCTATGATATAATATGCAAGGAGAAGGGTCTGGACATTGGTACCAGCACAACCAACGAAGAAGACTCGTCAGCGCCGTCAAACGAAGACGACGCCCATCATAGCGCACGCAGTAACAACAATAAAAACAACAATAATAATAATAAGAATAAGAGTAAGAGTAGAGAGCGCAGCCATCCGCGTAGCAGCAGCAGTCGGAATAATAGTCGAAAGAACAGTAAAGATTACTCAGAGATCTCAAATTGCCTAACCGCGTTTGTCGCCAATTCTTTGTCCAACTATTTGGGTGGCAAGGCATACGACCAGTCGAATATGGATCACGCGGCCACGGCGTCCGGTGATACAAACGCAACACATGATCGCGCTAAACGCTCACACAAGGCACGCGCATCGAGCGGCCACAAGCCAGGCACCAAGAAACGCAAGGATGTTGGTGGTAAGACAAAAGCGAGTACACCGCGCAGTCCTAGAGATGAAGCGCTCAACGGCGATACAAGCGAAGATTCGAATGAAGCGCGTGCGCACACCACAATCTCGGCGCGCTCCAAGCATCGCGCCGATTGCGGTCGCCGCATGAATGGCACTGAGAAGGCGACCTCCTTGCCTCCACAGCTGCATGCTTCGGGGGCGCACACCACCCTCAACTCCGCCGGCTCTCCACAAAAATCTACAACTCATACGAATAATATCGATTCGAATACCCATTTGAATGTGGGCAAAAAGTGCTCCATTCACGGTCGCTGTCATTTGGGTTGCGAATGCCGCACCGCGAATCATCGCCCGTCTCATTATCCATATGAATATCATCAATCCTCATTACCACCAAACCTGTCATCCGGCACATGTAGTAGCGTACGCTCGCCCAGCACCGCCGATGACGATAGTTTCGGTTACTCCCCCGAAAAGCTATTCATTGAACCTGTAAATATGAATTTAAGTGGTATCCCAACTAGCCCTACAAACGCTAAGAATGCCAATAGTAGTAGCAGTGGTGTAGTGCTTGAGCAAACGTCCAGCATACACGCGGTGCGCAATGGTGGCAAAGAGCGCGTTAGTCGTGCACACCAACGTCGCTTGCGCGAAGAGATGCGTCGTCATACGGATCTGCCGCAATTGGACTCACTCTCGCCGTCCTCGCTTAGTAATATTAGTCAACTGATGGGTTCGGCCGAAAAGGCACTGAGTGAAGACGAAGGTGTTGCGGGCGTGAAGCAACAAGAGACTCGCGCGACCAAAGCGAGAAGGTAAGTTGTATTTGTGTGTTGTAGTTGCTAGTTATTTTAGTGCTTTTTAATGGAAGAAATCATAGCGTATCATAGTTTAGAACTGAGATATGTTCTTAAAGTTGAAATATTTTAAGTTAGCGCTAAACAGGTGTCTAAATCTAACAAAGGTTTTAATCATAATCGGTACACCTAGTTCTAGTAACTTCCGAAAATTCACTGAAAACCCTTAGAGCCCATTCCAAATGATCTAAGTCTCTTAATGGTGAATTATTTGACTCAAGGTCGATGTAGATACGAACTTCGAACACAGGTCATATGAGGGGACACTGAATATATGAGAGATGGAGTCGTCCAATTGTAGAATATCAACAAGTCTAATTTTCTTTATTTTTTTCTTGAATATTATCTGATGCACTTTAAGGCTCAATACTGGGAGCCCATTAAGTCCTGTATACCAAATGCGTTTTCATAAACTCCGATGGCAAAACCATCGTTAGTCTTTCTCATTCCTCATAGTGCCAGACTTTAGTGTGCTTGTTAAGATTCCTTTAAAATGATTCCGTAGAATCACATATACATCGATATAGAATTCGGATATTGCGGTCATAGGTTGGTGTCCGTATACAACTAAAAATGACTTCGGGATAAACGATCCGAACTATCTATATAAATATAGTTAAAAACGTTCCGAATATTTGAGCATCATTATTTTGTGTTTACAATCCTTCTTTGGAACAGATGTGGATTTGTTTTAACGTGAGTACCTGCCTATGAAAGGCCTAACCTCACGTGTTTTCAAAAACACAACGGATCAATACAATGCGTTGATCAGCGCCCTGAGTTAGCTATGCATCTTCCAGTACCAATTGGCATGTGGTATGGACATGCTTATGCCACCTGGGCATAAGATTATTATTAGATGGGCCGAGGCCCATCTAAAACCTCTGCCGTGCTTTGGGTCCGGCACCCAGTTGGTTGCAACTCCACACCGAGAAGCCAAAGGCCCTCTGCCTGCTTTTAGGTTTTGAAACCACAGCCACCACGAAACTCCCTGAAGGGCCGTAACCCAACGAGCAGGCTCTGGTAAGACCTTGTAGCCGAAGCTCTGCACTGGTAGACAATTGTGGCTTGAACACAATTGTCCTTATTGATAGATGTGACCAGTTGATCGTTAGGAAAAAGCCATATCAAAAAGATAACATAATTCAGTTCAAGCCGGAAATATATTATCTAGCAAGCATAGGTAACAGACTGAGTATCAGCCGTTAGCATCAGTCGGATTATCTATTTGTGCATGTTTGGATTTTAGTCGCCTTTTACGACAGGCATACCTTACCTCGTGCATATTCTCGACCCAAACCCGCAGGGCCACCTTCTTTGGAACAGTCTTCCTCTGGAGATCAGTTCTGGGTTCATTTGGTCTCAGCCAGTCCAGATCTCATCAAGTGTCTGTTAGGCAATAAAAAATCGCCGAGTCACCAATGTGAACAATTGAAACGATAAAACTTATGATCTTCTACATGACAATTTAACATTGAGCTCCTCTCTAATAGAAATTGCATACTCTCGCACTATTGTGTATTCAAACAATTTTGCATTTTTGTTTTAATGCTTCTGTCTGTTTTATCAAAGATCATATATTTACTATATGCATTCTTCATAGCAACAATGTATCTTGTAGATTAAGTCAGTCTCTAAATCTTCATTATTTCTTTATCAGCTTATCTGCTAACAAGCGGATCTTCGCTTCAATTCATCGCTAGAAAAACAAAGACCCGCATTGAGCGTCAAAATTTCAATAACAACACATATCACCGGTTTTGGAACGCTTTCATGGACTTGTCATTCAATTCAAATTTGAGCCATCATATTTGTCCTCTTTCTTTTGTGTTCTCTTTTTGTTTGTTTTGTTTTTGTAGTTCGCTTCAAATTTGTCTTTTTGTGTGCGCCAAGATTTTATTGCACTTTCGCTGGCGATATTCAAAGTGGCTCAAATGATTTCTCACAGGTTTTCTGAGACGGATTTTTTATGCATATTTTCTGTAATCAACTTTTGAGTCGGAGAATTTGGCGTTTGGCTTTAATTTTTTATAGTTTTTATTGTATGCAAAAGTTGCTGCACCTCCAATTAGACTGTATAATACCTGCTTCCATATAAACCCACAACCATACATATATGTATGTATATATATCTATGTTGGGTTGTTTGTCACATGCGCCACAGCAACTTGCACCCAGGGGTGCGGCGGCGCCACTCTGGCTGCAACTGCCTGTTTATGAATACCTGTCGGCGGTTATGGCATTGTGTCGGTCATCGTCGCGTCGCTACAAGTAACTTAAGTTTCGGTTGCTCCGTCTGCGTTCGTCGTCTATTTATTAATTTGTCTTGTCAGTTGTTGGGTGGTGGCGTCCATATGCATGTCTGTCGTCTGAGCATGCGCGCCGTTTTTTGTTTTATTTGTTAACCATGCAACTGGTTGCCCACACACTTTTTGGCCGACTTGCAACCAGTGGTTACCGCGTTCAATTCGCCTAAATTTTCCATTTAATTTGTTATTAACGTCTCTTGATAGTCTCTCTGGTGTTTTCGCAAACATTTGTGGTTGTAAAGTTGGTTGTTTAAGGCGTTTACCGTTAGTTTATGTGGTTTTAATCATTTATTGGTCGTATTTGTTTTCATTTTTGTTCATTATAAAACAAGTTGTTGATATTTTTCGAATATGATCAAATGTCTCCAAATTACCATTTATAGTTCGTTAGGGAAATCAGTTGCTCTATAATAAATTAAATTATTTAAGTGAGATCAGATATGAAAAATACGTTTTTTTTATAAATTTAATTTAATTTACCTACTTTTACGAAAAAGCGATCATATACGAGTCAGAGTTATCCTACTAACATTTTTGTCGAGCTTTTCTGTAAGTTAGTTTGATCCATGATCTTATGTGTTTTGACTGCATTTTCCATGTCTACGAGACATCAATTATGAACGCAACTTCCCGAGTCTATACTTGTCCCTTCTTCTTCGTTCTTCAGCTGGAACTCAGTGGAGTAATTTCGAAACTGAAAGTCAGAATTCCGTTGAAATAATCCAACCCAGACAAATCGTTCAGTATTAAATATCAAACTTATCTTTCTTTCTTTACTGGCCTATGCACCGCTTACGCGACCATAGCCATTAGTTTTTTTGTTTGGGGTCAATTTGTGATACTCAGCGTCCTTCTCCACCTGGTCTTTCCTTCTTTATTGGCCTAGACACCGCTTACGCTTTAATAGCCATTCGTTTTTTTTGTTGTTTGGCGTCAATTGGTGAAACTCGGTGCAACCAGGCCCTTATCCACCTGGTCTTTCCAACGGAGTGGACGTCTTCCCTTTCATATGTATTCCCCGCTGGGAATCGTATACTCTCAGAGCTGGAGTGTTCTCATCCATCCAGACCACATGATCTGCCAGCGTAACTGCTGTCTGTTTCTTGATTGGAACCTTGTCAGTGTCGCGTACATTTCGTACAGCTCATCGTTCCATCGAATGATCCTCCGCTAAACCTTTCTCTCGAAAACTCTTAACGCGAACTCATCTGTTGTTGTCATTGTCCATGTCTATGATGGTGTAAGATTTCAGTGAACCCTTAAATCGAATATGTCGGAGTGAATCCACTACAGATGTCTCTCTTTTAGCTGTGATCCAAGAACCCACACGGTTTGGTTACTGCATCTTGCTCACGTTTCAGGGTGCGTGACGGGACGCAAGCGTCGGAATTGAGTATAGCTTTGCAACTGTAACTACATAGAACCAGAACCGTGGCTACATCTTAAAAACTTATAGGACATCAAATTAAAGCACCTGCCTAAAAGTATCAGATGTCTTTAATCTAGATAGTGAACTAAGATTTTCAGTTCTTTCATGGAGGTATTTTAGAAATAATTGTCATTGGATAAGGAGATTTTGAGATTCGCACTGTGGATATATCATTCAAGTTGTTGTAAAAATGACGGTTATAGATCCTTAAAGAGGCCTAAACCCTTTGCTGTCACAACGGACTACCTTTTTCTTGACTATACCTTCTATGAAAATGTATTCTTAGTCAAAAGTAAAATCATCTTAAATTCTTCTGTAAAAAACCTTGACAATTTCCTGCACCTAAATTCACCGGACATTATTTCGGGTCTTATATGTTCAAAGACGGTGAAAGTAATTGCCATTCTTAAATTATTGTTTTTGTGTTTCAACCACTCCATAAGACAATAGAAAATCAGAACAGTTCAAGTGCGTTTCTCATTCAGAACCTTTGCTCACGAAAGACGTCGCTTCCGTCTCAATACGCCAATACTTGTCTTTAAACTCAAGTGTTTCCTCATTGTCTCACAACAAACGTGTTTCCAGAAAGGCTTAAACTCCAATGTTTAACTTAAACTCAACTGTTTATTATTAAAAAATACACAGAAATCCTGAAAGTGATTTCGAAAACAAAGTTTATTATTGTTGTGTATTAGTTTTGCTAAAATTAAAATGCCACACACATTTACATACATAAATACCAACAAACCATATTTCAAGCCGGTAATGAATTTGACCCCTTCAAGTGTAGCTCAAACTCACATACACAAGTGTACGAACAAGTGTCTGTGTCTGTTTGTTTGTGTGTGTGTGTGTGTGTGGGAAATTCTAGCTAAAATTGAAATTGTTTATGCAAATTATTTTCAAGCGTCCGCTATGGTTTCAAAGTCGCCAGTCATAATGCGGCGTCAAAATTTCACGCCTCATAAAGTCAATTTACCTAAATAAAAAGAAACGCGCCGCCGCCGGCGACAACAGCAACAAAATACAGTAGGCAACAATGCGGCGCGCAACAATAGTCGAAATAACAAAACACCAATTATCCGAACGGCCAAAATGACAAATTGCCGACAACATTAAATTTATGCATAAAACAGTCAAAAAAACAACAAGAAAAACAACAAAAATCAAATCTGAAACCAAAAAAGGAAAACAAATCAAAGAAAGTCATAAATTGAAAGTGTGTTAGTGTGCACCTCACTTACAGGCGTTTACCTAGTCTAGGTATGTATAGGTGTGTTTGTATATATTTCGTTCTTACTATCTCTCGAATGTACAAATATACAAACTGAGTTTAGAATTTGTTGAAGAAATGGAATTTTCCGACCATTAAATGAATTTCATACTCGAGTTCAACACCAATTCTTCTCTTTCGCTTCGTGTGAGCTGCGGCATCTTTGGTTTGGCTGCTCATTTTGTATTTGCATGCATTTTTTCTCGCTTCACTGTGAGGCGAGTAATAGGTTTATTTGCTTTGTAAGAACTGCTTCAAGCTTCAAACATTATGTTTACATATGTGACACCTTCTAGCTATACCCTGTTGGAAAAAATTAAGCTTATGCAGAAATTCCAAAAAACAATGTATACATTCATCCACAGCTTACTTTTTTGTACAAAATTAGGGTCTATATCTTGAAAAAATACCTATACTTTTTCAGCACAACATCAGTCATGAGGCTCCGTTTATTATCCACCGATAAGTAAACCTTTTCTTTTGCTACGATTTCGGCACGAACGTTTGCCTTAAGAAAGTTTCAAAAAATTCCACAGAAAGATGTCAAGATCATCAATAATCGATGGATAAATCTTTCGTGGTTCTGCTATACAAATCTATTAGGTCTACAACTTTGCTTCCGCCGTTTTCCAATAGATGTATCTAGGGTCAAGCACTGGTCGATTAAATCGATTTTTTTATATCGATCTTGGACATTTGTGTCAACATTAACCCAACAAAATATTTGTAGAGATCTGTTTGCATCCCAAACTTATTCTCAACTGAAAATGTCACTTTTTGAGCCGAATTCTCGACATTTGTGGGAAATTTTGCTTTTCTTTTTTAATTCCAAGAAAAGTGCGGCTGAGGCTCATCGCATGCTTTCGGATACGTAAGCGGCGTAGCCTCACCGTCCTAAGTGAATAAGTGAATTTCCATTTCACTCCTAAACGAAACACTTTAAACGACCATTTAATAAAAAAAATAATGAGTATTACTTTGAAATGTACATAGACCTGTCCAGTAATTACTTTTTTGTCAGTCACATCTCTACAATAATATTTCCTACAGGGTCGATTATTAGTCCACATATGGTATTCATAAGATTGTGTGTTTGTTTAGTATATAAATCACAAAGGGCAAGCCGCAGCATTAGTATCTGCACTATTGTACGATAAGTAGTTTATATTTCAAGATTTGTGTCATGTGTCAAACAACTAGCCAATCCAATATCATACCCGAAGTTGAATCCTCTAATTTTTTACTAAAAAAATTGACTTACCTTATGAAAAATATAAATTTATAATATAGAACTTCAGAACTCCGTCCATTTTACTCTTGTGAAGGTCCCACTGTCGTAGGAACTATGTTGCATTGTGTCTTAGTAGACGTTCAAAAGGTTTTTATTCTCCAGGTATATTTCGGTCACCCTCTTGAAGTAACCTTACGATGATTGATATTGAGGTCATAGGCCAAGTAGTAGTTATTGCTATGGAGAGATCTTGACCGGAATGTTTACTCCATCTTCTTTTAAACAAATATGAATCAGTCACTTTTTCTGGATGCAGAGAACCCTCGAGAGTCTCTTCACGACATTTCAGGTTTTAAATATTGAAATTTAGTTTACCTATGCGCTCTTAAAGCCAGAAATATGCCTTTGTGATAGAGAGGATTTGATGATAATGAACTGATTATACTGTTTGCTGAACAAAACATGCATTTAGAAATTGAATTCTCACGATTTTTAAACGTTAGTCTAGGTAATATAATTTGCCAAAGTAAACTGAAGATAAATGTCAAACACATGCATTTATTATGACAAACAGTTTGACAGTTATCCCTCTAGGAAATTCTATACTTCTAAAGGAGCCTATATTTCAAAACCTTCCGTCTGTCTATTGGTCATACGAGATTCTGCGATGCTTTCCAGTGGAGGAAACTTTCGTACTCATAAATTTGAAATGCATTCTCAATTTTATAGATTGGAGGGAACACCCTTGGAAACTTTTATCCACTCAAATCCTTTCGTAATAGAAGTTATTGACAATAAATAATTGAAATTTTGCATATGTAAGACCTTTGTAGCACACTATATTGAATGACGAAATCTTATGTCAGAAATTTTATTACTTTTGAACTATTAATAACCCTAGAATGAATGAATGAATGAACCAGAGAATGACTCCACCGAACACCTGTTTTATTCAGCATTGATTTTACTAAGTATATTTCTGTTCTACAATTTCTGATTGTGAAAACGTTATTAATTAAATTAAATACATATATACACGACATCTGACATCTGTGTATAGAAATAAAGGTGTGCAAAAATCAGTGTTGCAATTCACAGCTGAGATCAGCAGCGGCTATGGCTGTTGTGCAGCTGGGCACGTTGCCGCGCTTTGTTCACCAGAGATGAGTCGAATGAGTACTTTACACGGGTGGCGCAAAATTAGTTGTCATGCGTTTAAGGGGCAAAAATGTATATTGTCTTAACAAAGGGTGTTGATTTTGGAGGTTAATATTATGAATCGAAAAAATAAAAATTAGTGAGAGAACATTATCATTGATGAATTGTTTATACTGAGTGATAATAATTTCATTCTGTTTGATATGAACTGCAGTCAGTAGTAAATTATAATTTTTTCTTTGCTTTATTGCACAATTTAGCCCAAGCAAAACACCCTATACCAGTACTAGCATGCGTACATATGGTTATGTTTGCCTACCTAAAACTAACAGTTGTTTGAGCAGTCGGTTTGTTTTGAGTGTGTTTTCTGTTTGTTTTTATTTTGTTTCGCTTTTATCTGCATTTCTAGTACATATCTACAAACATACCTCGTTCATACTTCCTTGAGTGACTCCATATCTGTTGGAGTTCAGATAACCTAGTAGTAAAATTGATGGTTTGTTAAAGTTTTTAGAGTAAAAGTATGGACATTTTCTTCAATACATTTAATAGGAATCTATAAAATAAAATTGGGAAAGGAATTTATAAGAAAGTAAAGAAATAATCCCAATTTAAATCAATAGACTTGCCCCAGTGATGCTCATTTTTTTTTACACATCTGAAATATATATTTTCTGGAGGCTTGCAAAGCATCTGTGGCGGCAAAAACCTTTCCATTCGCCGTCTTTCTGTAGTCGGTAGACGGCGGTTAACCTTTTCAAGTTTGAAAACAAACAGATGACGCATGGGACTAAACCTGTGGTTGGGGCATCAGCTCGTAGATTAATTCGACCAATTCGGTCGAGATGACGATGGAGATGTCCGAAAGTGTATTGCCATGTTGGCTCACTTCGATTATACGATTATTCTGTGTGCGACTGCTTTTCTACAAGTACTCGATGAAGATCACACTTTTTTGTATCCCGAAAAACGTGGACCGATACACAAGTCATCCGCCAGTTGAAGTCCACTGTTTCGAATGTTCTGTGTTCTCTGGTGTATACCGGTAGATGCATGTTTCATCGACACGAAACGAAGCTTGAATTGCGCTTAAATATAGTCAAACATTTCTGTGAAGTGAGCTAAGTCCCAACAAATCCGACCGACAGCTTTCTCATGTCTAATATTCAATAGCACCACGAAGTCTTCTGAGATGCGAACTGTCTCAGCCATCTCGAAAACCTTCAATAAACGGTATACCTAGACTAGATCGTGAACTAATATCTCGAACACCTTCAATAAACGGTATACCCAGACTAGATCGTGAACTAATATTACGTTATCCTTCGTTGCAGCTACTTTCCACACTCCAGCCTCACTAAGTTCTTATCAGACTTCCCTCGTGGTTGTAAGAACCATCTGACCTAAGATTAATTTTAAGGGGTTATATACAGTTAGAATTAAAAAAAAATCGATTTTTTTAATTTAATTTTCTCAATGTATATATATTTAAGAATACACACAGAAAATTTCATATCGTTCCGGTGAATATTTTCAAAGTTACAAGTAAATGAAAAATTTGAAAAGGCGTTTCAGAGTGCTTGGAAGTACAAGGTCCAAACTTTAAACGCGTTTTTCTCAAAATGGTGTTTTCAAAGTCGGTGACCAACATTACTCGAAAACGGCTAGACCGATTAGTCTCAAATTTTAACACGACCTTCTTAAATATATTTTTTAGTAATTAATCGAAGATTTTTTCTCTCCGATAAATATATTTTTTTTTATAAACAATTTAAGGCCGAAATTTCGGTGAAGAATCGATTTTTTTTTGAGAAACCGCCATTTTGTCAAAAAATTTTATTTTGCTTATTCCTTCGATTAATTACTAGATTTAACATTATTTTAACGAAATCTGTTTGGTTTTTTAATTTCGGATGATCCAGTTCCGAGATATAGTGGTCACCGCAAAACGTCTTTTTTGAGAGGAGCTCCTGTAGATCAGCTGTAGCTCTTTTTCAAATAAATATTTTTACTAGTACTAAGTCTTAAAATACAGTTAAAAGATACCATAATATGTGTATAAATTTTTGGATCAATAAATTAAAAAGTTTTCTCAGAAAAAATTCTGGAAAATTCACTTTTTTTCGGCCGTCTAACTGTATATAACCCTTTAAAGGGAGACAAAGTGGATCTCAAACTATCTTATCAAATATAGACAACAATTTTTGAGTTCAATACCAAGATCAAATTGTGATAAGACTCTTTAAGTAATTCGAAATCAATCTCTTCTCTCAAAGTTGCTGTAATCAACCACTGATAGCTAGTTCCATGCCGCTCTCCATTTCACTACTGGGTATTTTCTTTACCACTTTTGTTTGCCAACATACCGGCTTTCTTTCAAATTACCAATGCCCTTTGCCGCCTTTAAACTCGAACTCCTAACAAATTTTGAGTATTTTTTCCTTTCGGCATTTCAAATGTGATATTCTGCTTTACCGAAATTTGTATTGGACTGCTTATTTATGCGCGTTTTGATGAATAGCACGAACAATAACTGCCTAAAATGACAAAAACAATGGTAAACAAAACAAGAAAGACACGCATACCCGTGCAGACAGCCATGCAGACGGATATTGCGCGCAACAGCGGCTACAACAACAATGCCAAACATACTGTTTTAAATAAGCTGTTAAACCTGCTGCTCCGCTGGATGGCTGGGTCTGGCTGGCTGTCTCACTGACTGGCTCTTTGCCTGCCCGCTGAAATATTTGCTGCCTCGAGAGTCTAGAGTAGAGTTGGTTTGTGCGTCACTTTGTTTGTTTGTTTATTTGTATGAGTGTATTTCATAGATACAAATCATGTTTGCGTCTTGTTGTTGTTGTGCTTTTGAGTCACTCTGCTTGGCAATAGAGCGCGCTCTGGCTCACGGTTGACTCGCTGGTGAATGTCGCTTGACGATTTGAACGTGCTTGCCAGTAGCTTAGCGTGTTTGGTAACGTTTAGTTGAGCGACAGACGCAAATTAAGTGCAGAATTTCGATTTCCCACATTGCAATAATTAATTGAAAACGTTTTCTAAATTTTGTTTACCTTTTTTCGAAGAGTGTTTCATAAACTCGTGAAGTGAGATTGTGAGTGTATTTCTGAAATTTATAATTTTTATAAGATCTTAGTGTAAAAAGTAGTGCTATAAATAAAAAAAATCTAGAAATAAAAAAAATTTATAATTTCATTCATTAAAGTTACTTAAATACAACAAAAGTGTAACCCCATTAAAACCATCCACCTTGTTACCATTTCACAGATTTATAAATCGTCCCAGCCGTACACCGTCACGTGGTCGCAGCGCCAATAGCGCTCACAATTCACCACATTCAGCACGTCGCAACACCCAACACGCCGCCAACATCTCGACATCCTCGTCCTCACCACCACCAACCGACTCAACGCATGGTCAGAGCTTAACGGCGGGGCCGACAGCTGGAGACGTCTACAGTCCAAGTAATTTTGCGCTACCACCGGTTAGCCCGAACGATAGCACCGTTACCATTGAGGATGTAGGCTCGGCCTCCTCCAACGATCACATTGCTCACATACAATTATCCCCATTACAAATAATGACCAATTCAGCGACACCAGCGACCGAGTTGCGTCCACCGGCGAATGGCGGCAGCGGCGCACTCGATGTGGGCGGCGAAGCACATCCCGCCGATGCGGAGGTGAATGCGGAAGCCGGTACGGCCAATTTTGGCGTTCAGGTGGCCATTTCAGGTGAGTTAAAAGTGATGGATATTACTTTTGTGTTACTTTGTTGTTGTTTTGCTTTTCACTTATCTTTAACGACTGACTGTTATGTTTATCGTGCTCGCATTTGTTGCAATGCGTTTTCTTCTTTAGCAATATTTTTTATGATTTTCTTGTGATTTTTTTTGCATGCATTTAGTTGTTTTACATCATAACGGTGTTTTCTGATGTAATTTTTGAGTCTTGCCGAGCTCTTTGGTGTTGTTTCTGAGCTTAGCTTAAGAGTTTTTGAGTTGTTCTTTAATACTTATTGCATGATTTTTTGTCTATTTTTTCTCATTTTCATTCTAAATTTTTTTTTATAAATTTAAATTTTTGTCTATTTTTTCTCATTTTTATTCTAACTTTTTTTTTATAAATTTAAAGCATTTTTTAGTTTTTTACGTTTTTTTAAATTTTTTACCTTTTTTGTTTTTTATATTTTTTACCTTTTTTGTTGTTTTTTTAATATATTTTTGTTTTTGTCTCTTTAATATAATTGAGAAAGATCGATATGAGCCTAAAACGAAATATTATCTACTTGATAATCAATTGAACATACTCTTCAGCACAGCTCACCTGAGATATCGGAAAATACTCGATATTTTAAGGATTCGACTCGGTCGCTATTGAATCAAAACTCAAAAAGTCTCATCTATTTTATTTTAACATTTTCTGTTGTTGTGTCTATAATATAATTATCAAAGAACGATATGAGCCTAATAACAGATATCGTCTACCTGACAACCATTAATCAAGATCTTCAGTTCATCTGAGAGATGTAAAAAGTACTCCATATTTTAAGATCTGAAGGGTCACTATAGCGTACAAAAAAGTCTCATCCATTTTATTTTAACTTCCTTCGAGTTGGTTTAAATAGAGCTTTTTATATAAAATTTTAAATTCAAAATCAATGTTTTTAACTAATATTACTGGAAATGTATGTCTTCGAATTTCCGTTTTTCAAACGGTTTTTATTTCAATTTGAAATTGTTTAGGCCTCCTAAAATTAAGTGAAATTAATTATAAATTACACACATTACTTTTTTTTGTTATTGTAAACATCGCTTTGTTTGTTTTTCGGTTTTACAATTCAATTCGAACTGACAGCTGTCAAATTCCATAGAAATCAGCGTATGCATATTTTGTAAAGTGATATTTGAGGTTAAGCATGTATTTAGCGATGGTTCAATGAACGAAAAGTATTTATAGATAATGCCACAAATATTGCTTACATCATGGCATTTGTAGGTTAGAAATCAGTAAATATGCGAGAAATTAATAATGAGTCAATGATGAAATTTTTTGTTTAAATCGAAAAATATGTCAGAATCTTTTGTACTATCCGCGAGTGCGAGTTATTACTATTCGACCAAAACTATTAAGGCTACAACTTTGCTCCAAGATCGATATAAAAAAATATCGATTTAATCAACCAGTGCTTGACCCTAAAGACATTCCCGCAAACGTCGAGAATTCGGCACAAAAAGTGACATTTTCAGTTGAGAATAAGTTTGGGATCGACCAGTGCTTGACCCTAGAGACATTTATTGGAAAACGTCGGAAGCAAAGTTGTATAATAGATTATGTTATGTTATATGTATATCGATATTTTAAAACTAGTCTTTCGATGTTTTATATATCGAAAATCGGTATCACTTATCGATAGTTCAAAGTCACCGTTAAGAAAAACCGCTATGGAAACGATTTTTGATGGAAACATTATCTTTTTCGTAGAAAATTATATATTGTTGGATTTATCATATAAGAGAGTTGATTATCAGATGCTTCTGACGGGTCTTTGAGAAAGTTTTAAGAAAGAATTATGCAACAGTTGAGAAGTTCTAAAGTATCGCATCTGTTTTATAGCTAGATATCTCCTAGAATAATCATCTAGAGGCTCCGTTCCTATGATATTTGGTTCTACGTAAACGAAACGGACCCGAATTCTTATTCGCCCAAAGACTGTCAAAACGGCAGCAATCCTCAGAATTATTTAAGTAATATTTAATGCAGCCACCACAAGAACAACAACAACAATTACCTAGAGCCTATGAGGCTATAAGTTTGAACCAAAATACTAATCGGACCTTCAAGTCTAAAACACTTTGAAGCACCAATGATCTCAAGATTTAATATTTTTGGCTACTGAACTTGAGTGCGGCTCAAAGAGGTGTTCAGTAGAAAGCAAAGCTCAACAAGTTGCACTCTGATCACTATACATAATATATACAATACATACATACTTAAGCCAAACAATTGTCAGCTGGTGACAGTTGCAGTCAATTGTTTTTGTTTGTATGTAAATTTTATGCATCATTAAAATGAATTACAAAATACATATGTACGCATGTGTGTGTGTGGAGCTTTCAGGGCAAACGACTTAAAGTGAAAAGTATTTAAATAAAAATAACAATAAATGACAATTGTAAATCAAATGGAAAAACACATACAAATATATGCGCTCATAGAAAATAGGCAAAAAGTCAAAACAAAAACAAAAAACGAAAAAAAAGTTGTGCCAGCTGCGAGACACCTTTAAGTAAAACATTTGTACAACAACAAAAGTATAAGATAAAAACAAAAAATAAAATTTCTCCAGCTGCAGTTGGCCGCTCGGCCCGCTAAATATAGGCTATATGAGCTTAGAGCGCCGTTATAATTTGTTCAAAATCACCCAAAAGCGTTTGTTGACTTCACACTTTTATGTGGCAAGCTACTTACAGCCAACTGGCAGCTAAATAGTTACACTATGCGTGTGAGAGTGTTTAGGGGCACACACCAAATACCTCAGGCCAACACACTTGCTGTTACTCTTTTACTCTATTACATATTACAAGCAAAAATAAAAATAATAATAACAAAGCAACCGGTACAACAATTGCTTTCGGGGCACTAATCCGAAGAGCGGACAACTCAACTCAATTTGGAACGAAGCAATTTGTGTTTATTATGATTTTTGACTTTGTTTGAGCACAATGGCCAGCCAGCCAGCTGTTCATTTTTGTTTATCTCGCATGGTGCGATCTTAGAGTTAGTTTACATTCGAAATTTTTATTTTTCCGGGTTAAACCGGACATTTATAGTTTAATTAAAATCGTAAATTTCGATTTCGAGACGATCAATTTGAGTTATGGGTTTTTGTTTAAAGGCTCTTTGCTTTTGCTCTTAATTTCTTACTTAGGGTTATATATACCAAAGTTATCAGGGTGAAGAGTGGAGTTCAAATCCGAATGTCTGTGCGTCCGTCCGTCCGTCCGTCCGTCTGTGCAAGCTGTAACTTGAGTAAAAATTAAGATATCTTGATAAAACGTGGCACACTTATTTCTTGGCACCATAGGAAGGTTGCTTTCGAAAATGAGCAAAATCGGACCGCTGCCACGCCCACAAAATGGCGAAAACCGAAAACACATAAAGTGCCATAACTAAGCCATAAATAAAGCTATGGAAGTAAAATTTGGTATGAAGGATCGCACTATGAAGGGGCATATTTGGATGTAATCTTTTGGGGGAAGTGGTCGTGGCCCCGCCCCTACTAAGTTTTTTGTATATATCTCGCAAACCAATAGAGCTATATAAACCAAACTTTCTGCAGTCGTTTTTTTTAGCCACCTCCTAATACCAAGTCCAAAAATGAAAGAAATCGGATCATAACCACGCCCACCTCCCATACAAAAGTTAGGTTGAAAATTACTAAAAGTGGGTTAACTCGCTAAGGAAAAACGTCAGAAACACTAAATTTCACATAAGCAATGGCAGATAGGAGGTGCACTCAGATTTTTTTACAAAATGGAAAATGGGCGTGGCATCGCCCACTTATGGGTCAAAAACCATATCTCAGGAACTACTCGACCGATTTCAATGAAACTTGGTTTGTAATAGTTTCCTTACATCCCAATGATATGTTGTGAAAATAGGCCAAATCGCTTCACAACCACGCCTACTTACTATATACCAGAACTTTGAAGACGATCTGAACTTTGCACAAATACTATGTTAATAGTGTGGCAGCCCCATTCTAAAAATCGCCGAAATCGGACCATAGGTTTTTAAGGCCCCATATATCACACGAGGACCTCGGTGCTTCTAACCTAAAATTATGTTTTCCAACTTTCAATGCAATGGACTTTATACAATATATATGACGAATATGTGGGTCAAATTGTGTATTATATAATATAAATAAAGTTAAATAAATAAATTGCGAGAGTATAAAATGTTCGGTTACACCCGAACTTAGCCCTTCTTTACTTGTTTTAAATATTTTTAAAGACAAAAAAATCGTTGAAATCTCAATTCACAATAATCTCAAATTGCGATTTCATTGGTTATATCGGTTTTTGTGCACTGTATTTAAAATATGATTTTTCGAAAACTACCCAGTAGGTTCTATAAGAGTAATTTTCATAACTCATTATATTCAATTATATTTTTTTTTGCTTTCACTGCTTCGAGTTCGTAGGTCGGCGATTTGTTAAATATAGTTTTTTGCTGCTTAGTTTCTTTGCAAATAATTTTTGCTTCTTTTTAGCTTTCTTTCTTTCAAAACCCAAATTTGTTAATTATTTATAATATGTGATCTTTGTCAATTATCTGTCCATTGAATTCCTTTCGCCATTTTTAGGAAATTTGCAAATTAACTATATACCCTTCAGCTACATTTGCAAACGCTTCTAAATTATTCGATGATTATTCTTCATAATTATAATAATATCGACTGCAGAGTTCATTGATTTTCAGCATACATATTTACTAAAATTAATTTTAAGTGTTTCTACGAGCTGTTTTGAAAATAAAGTGATTCTAACCTCAATTGGCTTCGAACATAATTACGCCGAATCAGTAGATAACAACAACTCTCGAGTTATTTATAGTCAAAAAGTAGGTTTCTGAACCGCGTTATGAGGGGCAGTGGTACTTAAATCTTCATTTTCTTTTATTATTTTCGAAAGTTTGAGTAAAATATGTTGGGTTGGTTGAGATTGCAATTCATATTGTTTTCTAGATCTGTCAGTCAACTCTTGCGTTATTTTGCTTTGAAATTTTACATATGCCGGATCAAGGTGGAGATCTAAAATCGAATACGAAATATGAAGTTTAAGATTAACAACATAAATTTACATAATTTTTACGGGTTTAAGAAAAATATTCAGTTCTACCACGGCACCAAATTTACTATATTTTACTTTGATCCCGTTTTTTTAGATTTTGGCATGATTGGGATTTTCTAAGAAACCCAAATAGCTAAAAAAGAACTTTCTTGTTTCATATTTAAATATTCTTAAGGGGAACACCTAGTGTAATGGCCTAAAAAAATGATTTTTGGGAATTTTTATTAAAAAAAATACTTTATCAATTATTTCAAAGTTTTACGAATATATTCATACAAGTTTCAAGAATATGCATATGAAATTTTTGAAGAAAAAAATTAAATATGTTTATATAAATATTGTGGAAGAAATCTAAAAAAATATTCTCGTTAAACTAGATAATATTGTCTGTACAATGACCTACGATACAAAAAAAAATCAAAAATTGACAATATATGGCGTTTTAAAAAATAGTCGAATTGTACCCAAAATTTTGGTCGTTTTTGGCCTGCCAAAATTCGATTTTTTGATCAGATCAAAAATCGATAGGTCATTGTACGGAGAACTATATACATATAGAATATGTGAAAAGAAATTCGATAGTGATCGGATCATTTGTTTTTGAGTAATCACCGCAGCAAATTCGGAAAATGCTATTTCGAGAAAAACGCGTTTAAAGATAAAATTATCGTTTTCACTGTTACCGAGCAGCTGCTCTTTAAATTGCTATAACTCAAAAACTATTTGAAATATCGATTTGAAATTTTAATATGTTATTTTTAAAGGTGTAATATACCGAAATATGAAAAAACAATCGATTTTTTTTTTAATTTCACACTAGGTGTACCCCTTAAAGTACATTTCCTTTCTATAAATTAATTTCTTAAAATTTCGGAAAAAAAATCATATATCGAAGTTTATGCAATTTCACCAAAAAAAAAATATTTTCAAAAAATATTTTGTAAATACTTTATCCATGTATCACAATTTAACCACATATCTCTCTATTCTATACATTTAATATTCTCTGCACTGCTCTCTAACTTGGAAACTCTCAATTGATATGTCATGTAATATCATGCAATGCCATGCCATGTAATCGCATGCCATGCTCTGCTCTGCTATGTTACGTCACGCACCCACATACTACACAGCAGCAGAAGCTTTGCGCCAACGCAAATACGATGTCCATACACATAAATCTCCACATAGAAATCCTTCCAAAACCAACACACGAACCATTACGACAACAACAACAAGCACCACGCCCACAATTACAAGTGTCAGCGTAACGAATAGGTCGACCACAAATGTAAATCAACGCGAACAACAACAACAACTACAATACAACAATAAAAACAGCAACTACATTGGCAACAATGCTAACCACAACAACAACAATACGAACACTTGTGCGCCACATAACAGTAATAGTTGCCCCCACAATAACAGTTACGCCATGCCCACTGAGAAATTTTTGCTTAAACAAAAAGCGGCAATGCTCGCCGCAAGCAGTGACAACACTAGTGCGCCTGTTGTTGTTGTTGTGAAAAAGAAACCGTTATCACCGCTTCAAATCATCGCCATGCCACACAATGCAACCGTGGCGTCATCAACGCCAAGCGTAACTGCTAAAGAGACAACGCCACCAACAACAACAACAGCACATCAGCTGAGTCATCAACTGAATGCGCAACAACATCCATCAGATGTGGGGGTCCAACGACAGCAACAACAACAATTACAACCACAAATCGTACGACGTCCAAGTCCACTTTTAGGCGCACCACTTTCACCCTTCTCTCTGGCACGTTCACCGTTGTCGCCATGCACGTCGCCTCACTATGTGCGTCCGACGAAAGCGTCGCGTTTGCGTGCCGCCGCCTTGGGTGAGTTCTCAACCTCAAGCACATGCAAATAGTGTAGTAGTTCCCATGCGGTCGGTTGACAGTTACATAACTATATACTCGTGTGTAAATAAGTGGTAGCATACATTTAGGTGTAGCGGACAAAGTATGCTTTGAAAGTGCTCATAATACATAGTTGACTCACAGCGCCTGTAAATATGCTTTGCTTTATGAGTAATTATGCGAAATTAACACTCATCTCGAAGGTCATTCACCCATAATATCATACATACCATACATACATACATATAAACATATATATTCTAATAACCAACAGCGACTTGTTGATTACTCCCTGCTAACGTAATAACCACAATAACAATTCATTTATGTCGTAATTGTAAGCGCCTAACATTAGGCTTCAAGGAATTGCAATAACCCCAAAAATATGAATAAATTGCGCTAATCAAACTCTATTAGGCAATAAAACCATAATTTATAACTGTCGTAAAATTGCGTGTGTTACATCACAGCTTAACCCCAGAGCTTTTGAACCTATTTTTGTATAACTTATTTCCTACGCTATCCCATAAATATAAGCATGTTCGAGCCTAATTTGACGCTACTAACCAACCAACTCACCACCCTCTTCCATTCCTCTCTCTTTCTCTCTCTTTATACCATGTCTAGATAAGAAAAAGTGCGAAGACGAAACAATACAGCGTCCACGCTCTCCATGCTGTGGCTCGCCGCTTACATCACCACGTGCAGTTGCATCACCAAAACATCAATCGCCACGTCTCTCGACGAGTTCATCATCGGATCACCCACGTCCGACCACAGCCGACTCTGAAAGTGATACGAAATTGGCACAACCCTCCGCTATCACCATAAAGCCACGTCTCACATCCACCTCATCCAATGACTCACCAACCAGCACCAACAAGAAGCTGGTACCCTCGGTATCAGTGTCGGTAAAACAGAATCTCTGCGAAATGCAATTTAATGGGGGTCCCAAGAAGGCGAGCAGCTCGAAGTTGAAGAAGCCACGCACCACACCGACTCCCTCGCCATCCACTGAGTGTACTGCCAAATTCACACGCTCCGCGGGTCGCTTGTCAACTGCCGAAGAGTCGGACTCGCATGTGTTAGCGAAGTCGGGCAAACCGCTGCCGCGTCCACGTATCACCACTATAAAGTCTAGTAAATCGAAATCGACAAATGATCTGAAACCAGCGAGCAGCGATAGTTCGCCTGGCAAAACGGAGCTGAGTCCGATCAATGGTGCAACTGTGAGTAGTTATTGTAAATGTAAATATTTCTTTCGAATCTTATTTTTAACGAAATTTTCGTTTTCTTGCAGCCTGTTAGTCCCTTGGAGGATCGCGATAAATCATCGAAACGAAAATCGAATTTGAATCGTTCGCTCAACGAAGAGGCCACCGTGGATAGTGGTGAGTTGTTGTGTACAATGCATTTACTTATTATATATACATATATATGAAATCGGATGGAATGGAATTATATCATTTTCATCTTTTCTTATAGTAATCAATCTGAAATATCTGCTGCTAACCGCAAAAATAAGGAAAAATAAGCTATTTTTAAGTATGTATTATTGACACTTAGCATTTGAAAAGAATTCTTCTTCTCACTCAGTCAGCACAACAAACAATTGCAGAAATTTTTTGAGGACAAACGTTTGCGAATTTAAACGAACACACGTGTTTCATACAAGAGTTGTTAGGATTTTTTTTTTCATAAACTTGATTTGTATAAGAAGCTCGAAGCTTCTCTCGTCACATCATAGAAATTCGCTTTCTGTCATCAGTTAAGATTATATTGTTGTCATTGAATTACACTGTAAAGGGTTTGAAAAACTGCGTCTTCATCTATTCTCGCCCAATCAAATTTCTCGACTCCTCGTGATATCATCGTTCACGAATTGAGCAGATAATTTTCGTTCGTTAGGAAGAAACGCTTTTACGATGTTCTTTAAGCAAAAAAACTAGACCCAGTCCGACACTAGTCTGTCTGTGACACGCTTCATAAGGCATAAGCAATTCCTCTACTATATAACTGCAGAAGGTCTTAAAAAAGTTTGTTTTTGTTTCAATCCATACTGGTGAAAACATGTTTCCAAAGTAAGATCACTTGCTTAATCATACTCTTGAACACCTCCAAGGACAATGTTATTATAAAATGCTTCCTATATATTTTGAATAAAGTGGTTTTAGAGACAGTTCCGAATATGTTGACCTGTCTTGAGAACGACTATGTGGGAATCAATTCCTTATAATCGATTTTCGGAAAAATCATCAAGATCAAGATCAAGTCAAGTAATGGAAGTTTGACTTCGTGATTTTTTTTAATGGATGCCTTAGTGAAGTCTTTTAAACTGCTCCCTCACTCACAAAAAAGTTCTTAATCCTTGAATGTAATGTATATAAAATATTGTTTCTTCAATACCCTCTCAAAAGTCATTAGTCTGATATATTAGTATAACTTTCATCCACGATTTTCCATGGTATTCAAGGTACACAGAAGCTACCCAACACTTTTAAGAATCCTCAGACTTTTAGAGATATAATTTAGTAGATCGTTATCTAATCGTTATCGTCTAATCAAATGCGAAAAATCTTCATATTCTTCAATGCAGACCAATTTTATCAATTAGAGTCCTAACTGCTTAATAAGAGATCAGCTGAGATTAAAAAACCACCAATATGATCCCAAAATTATCGACAGAAATGATAATGAAACAGCTGATTTTCCTTTATAGAATACATCATCGGAGTATTTTTGCTTTCTCATACTAATAAAAAATCGTAGAAACATAGACCAGGGGCCCAATAATCATAGAATCGATCTTATGATCTCAAAAGGAGATCAATATTATTTTTCAAGTAAATTTCGTACCGATAGAATCTACTATGATCTCATTAATACAAAATTTATGTATCCAAAACCCGTAAAAAAGTATTGTAGAGTGTTTCCACGACAGTCGGCTCTAGGTAATGGGAATGGTACCAAATTTTTCCGACAGGATTTCACAAAAAAGTTTTGGAGATTTATACTGGCGCACCATAAAGTAAATGAAAATTAGGCATTTTAAATAAAACTAAAACAACAACAAAAATTCGATATTAATTTCCGGTACATAGGGTAATACTCCTTCAAAGTTGTGTTCAGCTATTATTCCATTGCGATTTAAGCTTGACTTTTTCAAAAACAAAACTTCACTGCAAAAATAATTGGTTTTGAGTTCATTGACACATAAATAGACCATTTCACTTGCATATAGGATTTAATGAAATATATATTTAAACATTTAAATGAGTTCTACGAACACTTCATTCAACTTTCCACTGATGTCAATGACCCTCATATATTTTTGTTATATCTTTTCGAGTGCGTATGCACTTAGCAGGTGCGAATAAGCCACCCTTAATTTCATAATTAAGATTATTACATAAAATTATATAAAACTATACTTTTCTGCGTGCAAACTATAATTGGCGGCTTCTTTCACAATACGAATACATAGAAATTCCATGACATGACATGCGAAAAAATCCACAACATACTTCATTATACTATATAGAAAAATAATTGCGTTGCCGCCTGTCAACTAATAGCTGCCGGTGATGATTATGATGATTACAACGCTGCCTTCACTGTCTGACTGGCTGGGTGGCTCAGCGCAGCAGACCACTCACAACGCATTGGTTTTGGTTCAATAATTCCAAGCGTACAACTAGCACATTCCACATTAGGCCAATGCCATTTTCACACCCTTTGCGGCACCAGCAACCCCACCATGAACTCTTGCGCCCCACAAACAAGCATATGTACATATGAAAAAATATTCCTCGCCAAATTACCATAAAAAGCTCGACAATTTTCCTATGAATAATTTCGTTCGATATGCCCACATCCACACACACACACGCATGCGTGCATATTCGTATGTGCGACATTTACGTACAGAATAATAATTATTTTGCTGCTACGCGTGCAACATTTTAGATATAATAGCTTAGTGGTTGGTAATCGCAGAATTGATGTGTCAATACGCTTCGGTACGCACAACAATTTTTCACCGTGTCTGTGGAAAAATCTCCATTAAAAATTTATTCGGTCAGCGCGTGTTGTTAACAAAGCGCCGGCTTAACGGGCGGCGCGCACAAAAATATGCTACAAATAAATAGAGCTGAAAAATATGTGAAACATTTGCATTTGCGCTCGTTTATCCTGTGTCAATCCTGCGGTCGCTTCTCGGTACTAACACGTGTCACCTGTGTGAAATATGTTGTGCTTTGTGACAGTTTAGCATGTGAGTTTGCATAGAGAAAATACTAAAATTGTTCATTGTTGATTGCATATTTTTCGTTAAAGTGCAAGGAGTTTGTGCGTTAATTTTTTGGAATTTTACTAAACTCTAACCTCAACTTGACACGCATAAGCTAATACCAAACAGTGTTTCAGTTAATTATTTAATTAATTTTATTTATTATGTGAGATCAGCAGCATTGCTTTAAGGCCAGATGGGCTTGGTGAAAATGATTAGAGTGAAGACACGAGAACTACAAGAGTACTCAGAGCGACTTGGAAAAAAGTTAGAAGCAAGTCTATTAAACTTAAGCGAAAGCTATCTACCAAGCTTTCTGTGTAACCTCCAGATCCCACATGTACGTTCCTACAATCTCTCTTATTCAATAACCACGCCCACTAAGCCAACTTAGCAATGCTGGTTCTAACGTTACTTTGGATTTGTAATTTCTCACTCTCTCTATCACCACATGCTCTAAACAAATCCTTCTTCCTTCCCCTTTCAGATGACTCCTTGGCAGCGCGTCGTCGTCGACGCCGTGAACTCGGCATGGTGCGCCAACTAGTACCACCCGATGATCCAGTGCTACGCGAGATGTTATCACCAAATCAAAACAAAACCGAAAAACCGAGCAACAGATCGCCGCATAATGAATTGGCCTATCACATGGAGATCGCGCGTCGCGGTTGGGATCTAGTCAATCCGAACGTAAGCAATCGTGCGCGCTCCGAAACGGGAAGTCCGAAATTTGATCTAAACACACGTGAAAGCTCAATTAGGGAGCGACCGAGCACCAATCGTTTGGCACGCCGCAGCGATACATTGCATCTGGGCGAATTACGTAAGCTGCGCTCGAATGATGTTAATCGGAAGGTGAATGAGCGTACAAAAACCGATTTGGCTGAGATTAAGAAGATCGCCGAACAGGCGAATGTCGAAATGGCCATGATGGCTTCGGGTATTGCCGCAGAATTGGCCGCCCAGGCTGTACGTGGTGGTGAGGATTACATTGATAATGATCCGGATGAAGGAGATAGAGATGAATGTGTTGTTGAGTTGGCTACACCAGCACGTTACGGCATACATAGTCGTCAACAAGCGGCTATACCGCCACCAGCACCATCGTACACGGAGTTAGAGGTAGCCGCCGAAGCGAAGGAACGTGATCCGTCACCAGCTAAACATGCCACATTCGTGGAGGAGGAGCGCATCTACTACGAGCCCGAAGCGGACGAGCAGTTGTCTAAATCGGTCTCGAATACCACAATGTCTGGCGGTATATTGCGTCAGCGTATATTGAAGGCGCGTAGCATGGAACGTGATGCTGGTCATGAGCCGCCAAAACTATCGCCAATATTGAGGCGTAGAAGTACTGATGATCCCACATATATACCGGTGCCGACAAGCGCCGGCGTGCACTCGACATCACCATCCACATCGACACAGAACCACATTGTTTCGATACTTAAGAAGAAGGATCATATTGCTGGCGAGTCGAGCTCGGCTTCGAGTAACGCTTCGCCTGTCACATTTTCGGCTAATGTAGTCGATACACCCACTTCGAAACAGAAACGTGCTGGCATACTTAAGAAACGCTCGAGCCTGGATGAGTCACGCTATTACTCACGTTCGCATTCACCAGATGAGCGTAGCATACTTATTAAATCAGCGCGTCGCAATTCACTGGAGGAGACAGCCGGCTTACAGCAACAACAACAACAACATGGCATACTCAAACAAAGCAGCTATGAGAGTAGCAAAAGTGATGGGTGTCCCTCTGCGACGGAACCACATCCACATGGTATATTGAAGAAGAAAGACTCTACCTCGACACCTTCAGATGGTGGCACACATGCGCCAAAACATGTCTCGATCTCACAAGCTGTGAAAATGGCCGCGGCCGAATTGGGTCGTGAGACGGCCGATAGTCAACCGGTTGCCGGCGAATACGATGAGAGCGGCTACACACCCAGCAATGAAGAATACGAAATCCGCCCAATACTCAAGTTGGAGAGTGTATCCAGCGATGATGCTATGCGTCCACCGAAACCGATATTGAAAAAGAAATCATCTGGTGATTCGGATGAATACGAAATACGTCCCATACTAAAGACATCGCGCAAGAGTAGCCGCGAAGAATTCGATTTGGGCAGCTCAATAAGTGAAGATGGCCGTCATTATAGCGAACCACCACCACCGATTGTACGTCCCATTTTAAAGACTGACTCACCATCGAAACGACGTTCACTGGGTGGTGAAGAGCTGGAACAAGATGTCTTTAGCGCTGAAAGTGTCACTGGTCAATCACCAAGTTTACTCAAACGACGTACACGCTCCTTAGAGCGTCAAGAAGCGCCAGTGGTAGATTTGGGCGCAGCTTTGAATGCCATTGCCACATCACAAGCGGCACCGTTGGATTTTGTGTCCACGCCCATCACAACTGGTGGCAGTATTTCGGTGGCGGAGCGTATAAAAAATATGGAAATGTTCCTAAGCAGTAACGGTACCTCACCAGCTACGCCGGCGGATGGAAACACTAGTTGGGAATCACCTTTGCAGTCGGGCGTTACGCCGAAGCTATTCAAACCAAGCGCCATACGACGTGACATGTACCGCGATCGCTACAAGACGCAGCCCATCACGAATGATGAGAAATTGCAGTAAGTACAACCGCAATTTATTTTTTGTAATTCTAAGTGTAAAATATTTTCTTTCACTGATTTACGGCTCTTAAATATTGATATTTTGAGGAGAATTGGTTTTTTGAGTTTGAGGTTCAAGACGTTTGCATCTGAAGATCTCTCGTATAAAACCATTGTAACTTAGTCGAGATTTTAATAAGCTTATTATAAAACCTCTATTGAGATCTCTCAAGACCCTTTCTGTAGTCCAAAACTGTATCTATGAGACCTATTTTAGAGACCCGATAAAATTTTGATGGAATGAATTCAAAAATTTTAAAACCAGAGAAGCTTACTAAATCTTAAGAAAACATTTCTCTATTGAAATGATCCATATACAATTTAGTCGTGTTTTCCCGAATCAACTACAATTTGAAATTTTCCGAACCTTGAAAATAAAAATATTTTTTTTTAATTCTTTTTCGTTACAAATTCTTAAATTTCCAATTTCTTAATTTTTTATTTCATTTATATTATGGTAGTTGCCACATTTTTCAAAATCACTGATCAATCAAAAAATCTTTCGTCTTCTTCGCAATTTCTTAAAATAATAGGTAGAAATGTGTGTGTATGTCAGGAAGTGAGCTGAAAAATTGGCAAATTTCCAGCATTGCTTATGTCTTCTATCCTCTAAACATGCTTCTATATATCTTACGCTCTCGCTTTAGTGTGCGCTCTCTCTTCTAGGGCTATTTCTGATTTCTGTTGCTAGTAAAACATTCGTTGGATTTATTTTTAAATATACTTAAATGGTGGGATTTTCACAGTTACGAATGAGACACAGCTGTCACAGCAATAAGTTTCAATTAGGTACACTGAAAAAAATATTTTATACTGAAAATGTCTGTATAAATATATACATATGAGAGGATTTACATATTAGCAGCTGTATAGATGTTTTCGGGCTAATTTTTTTATTAGTTTCTTCAAGTAATTAGTTTTTATTTTTAACTGTATTTGCTTTTGGGCTTTGACAATAGTTTTTCAGCCTGGTTACGATGTACGAAATGACTGCAATAAAAGAGTTCTGTAGAGATTTGCATTTTTCTTATTTATTATTTTATATTTCGATTATAGACATTTCTTGTTGTTGCTGTTTTGAGGGGTTAGGGGTAGTCAGAGACACGAAAAAATGAGAATTTTCAGTAATTTTTTTTGCTATTAAATCATGTTAATTTACAAAAGTAATAATATGGCATTATTACACAATGTTTTGACTTAAAGTCACGAAAATTTGAAAAAAAAAAAATATAATTTCCAAAGTTATAGCTGTCTGTGTTGACCCAGTTTCAAAAAAAGGTCCTTGCGGTGACACTCATAAGTCCTTGGAGATTCATCCAAAATCAATCGGATAAAAAAAATTAGTTTTATAAATAGATAATCCTGGGCCTGTGCTTTTTTTCAAAAATTAACAAAATGGCGGCCTTAGTAAATTTTTTCTAGATTTTCGGGAAAAAATCAACAGTTAATTGGTCTTAAAAAATCGAAATGTTTGAAAAAAAATCCTTCGATCAGTCCTGAGAATAAAAAAAATTAGTTTTACAAATAGATAGATAGTCTGAGCTTTCTTTTCAAAAATTAACAAAATGGCGGCCTCAGTAATTTTTTTCTAGGTTTTCGATAAAAAATCGAAATTTTTGAAAAAAAATCCTTCGATCTGTCCTGAGTTTATTATGTATTCTAAAAGCTGTATGAATTTCATTAAAACCTACTGAGCGGTTATCGAGTTACAGTTGTCACCAGTTCAAAAAACATAGTTTTGAAATAAACGCATTTTTAAAGTTGCTCCCGAGCGTTTTGGAGCGCCCGAGCGATCTTTGTTATTTGTCGAATAACTCGAAAAGTTATTACCAGATCAACTTCAAATTTTCAGAGTATATTTTTAAGATATTACACATAACGAAAATGCAAAAAAAAAATTAATTTTTTTGAAAATCCTGACTACCCCTAACCCCTTAATATCTACATCTAGATCGGACCCTCAAAATACCACAACTAATATGAGAGCTTAAATATGTCCAGAAAGAGTTTCTAGGAAAAGCCTTTACCTATTCGCAGGCAGAAGTTCCTTTTTAATAAAATTGGAGCACTCTAGAGCTCTCCAAGTCAAAACCATGACACATGACATGACACATTCTTATTATTCTCCTTAAAAATAACATCTTATCCAATTCACTTGCGTCCCTTAGGAACTTGGGAGCGTCTGACTTCGATCATTAAATTGGCTTCATGAAGGTCATATTTTTTATTATATTTTTTACTATTAAATATAATTTTTTTCAACATATTTTTTTTTATTTCAAAATTGTGCCACCAAACCCTTTTCGTAAACAACATGTAAATTTTTGTTGTAACAATTTGACCTCAAAAGCGTTATTCGCGAAATTTTGCATTTACAAACATAAATATTAGTCAACGCTTTTGTTTTCGTTTTCTTTTCTTTTTTTGTTGTCGCCACACACCAATATTTGTTTTACTGAAACCTTCATATTTTCACAAACAAAACTATTTTGCATAAATACATATTCATTTCATATTGGTAACACTGGAAAGCCTACATTTTGTGTTCCAAAAAAAATTGATAATAATAATAGACTTTTTGAAAAAATTATGCATAAAAGCAAACAACCCATATTATTTGCCAACTGGTATAAAAAAAGTGAAGTGCAAATGACAAAAAAAAAAATATTTAATGAGTTGATGTGTCCCCAAGCGGATACAAAATATACATTAGCTCGAGCATAAACACACCCATTTTGTTGTTGGGGAAAAATAATAGTCGAAAAAATTTAAAAAAATATAATAAATTGTGAAGCAAAAATTAAAAAAAAACATAAAAAAATAATAAAAAATAACAACAAAAAAATAATAAAAGCAATAACAACAAAAAATAATAATAACAACAACAATAAAAATTGCAGAATAATAGCTTTATAGTATAATTTTTGTTTAATAATATTTTTTTTTCCAATGCGCCACCACACCCTCCCACCGCTTTCATTATACTCCCAGCCTATACAAATATTTAGCAACAGCAACACAAAGCGCGCTGTGTTGCCAATAAGTGCTTTACCAAAAATTCTCTGTTGACAATGTCGGTCCAAACAACAAGCTGACCCACAAGCCCAGTGACAATCACAATAACCGATGCTTCGCACACTTTTCAACACACACTTTAAAGAAAGGGAAAAAAATCATTAATTTTATGCGCTTTTGTTCGGGCGTGGTAACTGGCGAAATGCTGCGCTATTGAATTAGTCAACGAATGAGCGATTGCAAGAGTGTGCCGTCGCTGCTTTATTGTTATTTGTGTTGTTGTTGTTGTTGTTATATTGACAGTCAAATGCTAATAAAGATAATACGGAATATGATTTTCTTTATTTTTGGCTTGCAATCTTCCTGCTCCCATCGACACATTGTTGTTATGCCATTGTATTTATTTTTAAACTCACAACCAAGTAATAGTTGCTGGCGGCTGTTGTTTGTAGGAAAGTTCAAAAAACTTGTGTTTGTTTGTCAGCTATTTCAGATATTAGTGAATGAAAGGAAAATGTCATCAGCGTAAATTAACCCACTGACTAACTAAGTGTGGCGCAACGGTCAGCGCTATTGTTGTTGTATACATACATACATACATATGTATTTATAAACATTTTCTGTACCTCGAGATTGAGTTTGCCTTTCCCTTTTTTCATGTCAACATTTTCCAAAATTTTCTTTCAGCCATAATGTGCTTTGCCACAATGAAAGATATGCATCTATATATATATTTTATATACCATACACCCATCTGCCACCATTTCCATCCGCATTTATGGCATTGTCACCAACATCATCCGTGCGCCGAGTCTGACTACGCTTAAGCGGCTTATTTGTTACCTAATTGTATAACTGTTTGGCTGTGCAAGTTGGTTGTGGTAGTCTAACTGATTGACTATCTAATTACCACACGCTGTTCACGGTACTTTTCTGCTCATTTTTGGTCTCTCATTTGTCGCACTCGTAGCAGAGCTACCACCAGTCATAGTTTCATCCGAACCATGTCTCTGTGTCAAATAGCTGAAAGCTTGAAAGGGGAAGCGAAGAAATGTCAAACAACAGAAATTGTGTAAAATCACAGCAAATATTTGGTATATAGATTTTTTTGTATCTGTTCTAAACCTTCTTACTCAACGCGAGTATACACTTTACACAGTATAGGTTGCACGTGTTGGTAAGGTACCTAAATTGAATAGGTTCTAGCCTTATGTGATGTTCCTCTTACTTTAACCACGTTTTGCTTTACTTTGCCTATAGATTTTATATAGCTTGGCGCCAAAATGTAGGCAACATTTTAATATAATTCGGTTTAAGGTAAATAATAGTGGAGGTACTTGATCAATTATCCGGCCTCTGCTCGATTAAAACGCTTATTAAGATCGATTTACCTTACAAAATAAAATCTACATTTATTTCTAATTGAATTTTAATTTACTTGAAAATCAAATGCAACTCTGCGACAAAGACGTACGATATACATTTTTTGTCTGCGATTGGGTGAATTTTTGTATTAAAAAAAGCTACGGTAGATGTCACTGCTAAAAAATATTAATCAGCTGAGGAAACTTACCAACTTCTTATGAAAAGCAAAAACCAAAATGTATAACAGCTGATCGGTTATCGAGTAGCCGGCAGTATAAAAGCCAAAAATGGGTTTCTCAATAAAAATTTAAATTGATCAATTAATTTGACTGTATAAAGCTATAATCGTAACAGATTTGAAATGTAATTTGAATAGACTTTAAAAGGTGGCCCTGTTTGTCGCAGTATTCAAAGTCAATATAGAATTCTGCTCTTAAAAGTAATTGTTGCCTACATTTAGGCGGTTTTCATATATTTCAAGAAATGATTTGATTTCGCTGAAAGTTAGATGAGCTGTGCCTCGAATAAAAAATACTGAAGGACCGTAATAAAATAAAACATAATATTCAAAATTACAAAATATTCAAAAATATATATTTTTCTAAAAATTTCTTTCCGAAAATTATTATTAAATACAATTTTCAAGTTATATTTTACATTAAAAAATGTTCTTAGTTTCGCTATCGTTAATTTAAGGTAGGCTTCAAAAAATCGATTTTTTTGTTTTGTTTTAAATCTCTTCCAAAACTATCCAAGAATATGTCTTTAAAATTCCAGAGGCCAATTCGACATATTTTCGAAGCTAGAGCAGTTTTAGTGGCAAAGCGTCGAGCAGGTGCGAATGGATACTGAAAACTTTAAAGCGCGTTTTCTCGAGTTTTCATTTTCACAAGTGTTAGAAAACGGTGCCGGCGATAGCAAAATGAATATATATCCGATCGAAAAAAAAACCAAAGTGATCTAGCTTCAGTATTAAATTATCTTCTATTTGAACTAAAAAAGTTGGACAAAAGTATTATTTAAACTACTTGTTTTGCAACTTAAAGTCAATTTTTTTTCTTAAAAAAGTTAATTTTTTTTTCAACTTCGAAAAAATTTGGAATTTTATAACTTCTTCGGTATTTTTTTAGTTTAGAAAAGAAACTTATAAAAATTAAAGAAAAATTTGGTTCGACTGTTTCAGATGCATCGCACGACCTCCATCGCCGGCACCGATTTACAAGTGCTGGAGTCTGCAGTATTCAAAGTCAATATAGGCGCTCCAGAAAAATACTTACAACTTTGAAAAAATTTCAATATTTTTTAATAATAAATATTGTTTTTCAAGCCTTAAATATAGTACACTATCGTTAATACCGTTTACCGCAATCATTTCCTTCCCTTAAAAAAAAAATTGCTAAAAAACGCTTTTTTCGGCTTCTAAAGCAGACTACTGCCCTAAATAAAGTAGCAATTATTTAAAATCAATATAACAATAATTTGTAAATCGACTTATGCAGTTTTAACTGTAAACAGTTAATTCGAAAAAACAGCGCATAATTTGCACTTCATTACAATCATCGTACACGCGAGTAGTAAGCGTTCTCCACCAATCTCACCTGCACTTGTTGTTCGCCTTCGTTCTTTGTAGATTCTCGTATTTTATTGTTGTTTACTTTTTAACGTGATTATTAACCGACTCATTGATATTGGTGCGAACAGAGTTACATAGAAATTCATAAAACAAAAATCGGTGAAAATTTTGAAATTTCAATTTAATAATTTCACCGTAAAACCACAGAAATTCTATCGACGAGCCAAGCATGCCTTTACAACAACAACAACAATGACCATGACTAAAATATAATCAGACAAAGAATTGTCACCTCAGCGTCCATTCACCCAATTCACCTGCGCAATTTTTCAATAATTTTGTTACAACAACAATTTTTAATATTAGACGGATTGTTGTTGTTTTTGATATTACTGTTGTTGTTGCGGTTATATGTACACGGTGTTTTTTTATCGCACGGGCTCATAACTTTTTACAATGGCTAATTAACGTGCTGCAAGAGTGGTGAGAGGCGAGATGAGAGGAACGTGGAACGTTCCACTACAGGCACACACACAAACATACAAATATACATACATACAAACACAAAATATATTTTCACAGCCATCCACCTAAATGGCTTTATCAATGCGCTGGCATCGCTTTCGCGCGTTCTGTACAAGTCGCTCTTCACTCTTCTTCTACATTTGTTTGTGTTGTTGTATGTTGCGCCACACCACCACCCTACAACCAACCAACTGAGTTGGTAGAAGAGCCGTTGTGTGTTTTATTGTCATTTTGCTGTTAATTGCGGAAAAAAGGTGTAAAAAGTCGCAACAACAACAAAAACAGTAACAAATGTAGCTGCAACAACAACAAACAACCATGACAATAGTAATGCTCAAACATGATGTAGTACAACCGTACAAAAAAACAAAAACAAAACAAACAGAGCACAACCGACTTTGAATATAATGTGTTTGTACTAAAACAACAACAAAAACAACAGTTACAAGAGCAACAAAATGCCATTAATGTTAACATTTTTTAATATTTGTTGTTGTTGTTGTTGTTGTAGTTTTCCTCTGTTGACACTTTAACGGGCTTCAACATGTTGACGGTTGTTTTGCTTTAGTCACAATTCGGTTACGCCTGTGGGGTGGTTGTTGTTTTTGTGTAGCGCTCATCTCGCTTACCCCTTATTCTCATTGCAAAGTGTTGCTTTATTTTTTTTTTATTGTTTTTTTTTTTTTTGCAAATTAATTATTAACGGGAAAATAACGTTTAACTAACTTCTGGTTTTTAATAGTGAAATATTTGAGAAAAGTGCGAAGCATTCTACACGCCAAAATGTATACAGCGAATTTGATAAAACGGTAATGAGAATTTGTAATTTGATAATGATAAAGGATAATGTGTTTGGTGATTGGTGCTAAATAATGTGTTTTGGCCAATATTTTCCAAGAGGACTTGGCCTTAACAAACCTTTCTTTACACTAACTTCATTTATAAATTGTTTAAGTGCTTGAACCAGTTCAGTAGTTTTTGATTTTTAAAACTTGTAAGTGAATATATCATTAATTGTGGGCATTTGTTATATTTAGAGCGGATCAGTGTCCCTCTAGACCTTTTGAAGGCATCTTTAAGCTGTAATGTATAAAAGAGGCCTTTGAGAGATAGTTGATTTAAATATATTGCCTAGTATATCCTCTAATAAAGTGTCAAATTCGTGTTCCATAAAATTTAATGAATGTAATCAACATGTAGAAAAAGACCTATATCTAAGGATGTGAAGAATTATAACGCATATACGCAATTTAATTGTATGGCTAAATGAAGCTTTATTATAAAGATAAGTTTTTGTAATTATATTTTGGGCAAGTGACCTCCGCGACTGGCCTGTATAAATTTAAATCGATAGGCCCAATTTGCGGCACTAATTGGGGTCGTATGTCAGCAATAAGTGTTGTTCCGAAGTAAGTCGGATCTTTAAAAAATTGCAAGCCAACCTGTGCATAAAGTAACTTCGAAAAAAGTATTGTCTCATGGAATACCACAAGTCTAAAATAAAAACTCGTTATATAAAATGATTGCATTGATGGTTTTCAGAGATTGTCTGCAATTTTACCAGATTCACCCACTAGAGTTTGAAATTAAGAATCATATATGTTTCAACGGTGCGAATGCTTCGGTCGCCTAGCCATTTGTCATCCTTTTGCAGTATTTTTTACCCGTAAAACTGCAAATATTGTTGTTCACATAATACTTATTGCCTCACTCAGTCACTTGTGTCAACTAATTCTGGTTAAAATCCTGGTTCTGATTCAGTATTTATTCTATAGTTTAAAGTGAGTTTCTATTATAGTAGATTTAAGAAGCAACAAATCCAAACTGGATAGTCTAATCATTTATAAAAGCTTATATACATATTGTATATACCATATACTCTACCACAAATGCGAAATACTACTCTGATGGTATATTAACTCTTATATCTGTAATAAATAATTGATTTCGATAAAAATGATCATTCTACAAGTTTTAACTGCATCCGAAATGATCTTTATTAGGATCTAACCAAGCTCCCCATATTTTAGTACTCTATATCAAAACAGTTTTTGAAAAAATAAATATAAATAACATTACTCTAACGGAAGATATTTTGTTTGCAATGACAAAAGTAACTTAAATTTAAAAAATTAGATGTATTTTTTATTTAAATAATTTTTGGTAAAAAAAAAAATATTATTTAAAAAAATTTTAATTCAATACATAATAATTACAATGTTTTATAAAGTTTTTAATAATTTCTTTTTTGTTGAACGCGAAATATTTGATATCTGATTTTTAAATTTAAATTAATTTAATTAAAAAAAAAAAATAATTTTTTCTCTGTTTTTATTTTTGAATTTTTTTTACCGTTTTCTTCGTGTACCCATTTAAATTTTTTTTATTATTTATGATAAATTTGAAATAATGTTTCCATTGCCAACTGAACTTACAGCGCGCAATTGCCCACACAATTTCCTTGAACCTCTACACACACATACGCACGTGTTTATACATTATCCAGCAGCAAAATTTATTTATATCAGAAAATCCGATTTTTGTGCCAAACTAAGCCAAAACAAAATAAAACCGTTTACATGCTCACTCGCTACCTCTCGATCTCTCATTCTCTCTAAGCGTGTGCATTTCAGTTTTCACAAAACTGAACACTATAAAAATGGCTAAAAATAAATGCATTTGTGCAGCAGAGCGCACATAAAAACTTTGACAATTTTCGAAATTAAATTTCAAAAAAATTAAAAAAAAAAACAAAAGTTCCAAAAAATATCGAAAAATTTTCAAAAATATATCTTTGAATAAAATAATAAAAAATTAAACTAAACAGAATCGTCAAAAAAAATATATTAAAAATATAAAATATTAAAAAAAAAAATTTAATTAAAAAACAAATTTTAAATTTTTAGAAAATTTTTTTAAAATAAAAAAATATTATAATAATTTTTCTTAACACCTACAAAAACCTAGAAAATAAATTTTTCGAAAACACAACAAATTAGTTAAACCTTAATTCTCATATTTAAAACTAAACAGGAAATAAAAAATCAAAAAACTAAATAAACAAAAGTGAGAATTTCCACACAAAACGCGCTCGCAAAGGCCACAAAATTGCAGAAGGAAATAAATGCGGCGTCTACACACACACCATACATACAATCGTGTATAAATAAATCGGCTAAGCGCTCTCAGCGCGCATTTAGCTTTGTGAAAATACTTGCTGCCGCTCACTTAGTAATTGTATTTTGAAGAAAAGCAAAGCGCTTTTGCTGTTGTTGTTGCACATTTCTTCGTCGCGCGTTTTCGCGCGTCCACGTCCAAAGGCCTTACGGCGCCGCCACGCCGCCTCTTACTTGCACTTCTTTCACAAATCGCCCACTCCGCACGCCCCTTCGCCAGGCGCTGCCATTGTGTGTGCTGCGAGCGCTTTGTATTTTCATTTCTTTTTACTTTTTTTTTACTTTTTTATTTTATTTTTTTCTATTTATTTGTGGAACGAAAAGAAGAAAAAACGCGCTCGCATTTCGTCCGATCTTGTTTTGCTTTTTGCGCTAAAAAGATCACTTTGTATTTCGGTGTTCAGTTGAGTTTTTCACATACGCGGAACGCCATCATCGCGCAACGACCGTCGGTCCATTGTTGATACGTTATTGTCCCCTCCCCTCGCGCGCCACATTCGTCAGTTTGTCTAAGCCAATTTGGTTTGTTAAAACGCTTACGTTTACGCTTGCGAACGGGCGCATGGATTGAACGCGTTCGTCTTTGGTAAAAGATAGAAAATAACAACAACATACTATAATTATCGAAAATGTATGCCGAAAGAAGTATATAATTTATATATATACGATATATGTGTGCGATCGTGTGTTTATGCAACCGAAGTTGATTTGTGATAAGGCCAAAAGTGTTGAAGGTTTCTTATCGATCTCGCCTTCATGGCGTAGCCGTAGTATCTTTATCAGCGCTCAAGCATGTTGTGTGTTGTTGTTGCTAGTTATTTAGTAACACACCGGTAAACGTAAATAGTGGTTAGCTGGGCGCGCAGCGGCTATCTCGCAATATCCATAATATACGGTAGAAGCAGCTGAAAACCAAAAACAAAAAAGTTCAAAATCAGCGAATTCGACCAAAAGTGTTAATGCGCGTTGAATTATGTTCGTTTTAACGTTGATATTATATGTTAGTCGTGAGACGCGAGTGGACGCATGACGGTTATGTGAAGTGTGTGCTTTAGCGCTTTAGCGAACGTGTTCAATTGGTTTTTCGAGCATTTAAATGTGTATAATTAAATAAATTAAATAATTACAACGACAAATGTGTTAATTAAAAAATTGTTTTTTTTTTTTTGAAATTTAGCAAAATTCATTTTTCATCAATTTTGTTGAAAAGTAAACATCAATTGCTTACGAAAACATATAATTCGAAATTTGTTTTAATTTTTTTCGTATGAAAATCGAAAATTAAGTGCAAGCAATCTATTGAACGTCTATAAATAAACCAAAAAAAATCCAGTGTATGTATCGGTGTGTGTGTAAAATTTTGAAAATTTTGCCAATAGAGTGTGTGCAAAAATATGAATTACAACAGTGGCAAAATATATATATAAAAGAATAGCGTATATTATTTTTGTTAAATTTGAAAAAAAAAAATTGTGAATATTAAAAATATCAAATTTTCGATTTGGATTTTTTTGTTTTTAATTATTAATTATTTATTTTTTTATAATTTTTTGTTTATGATTTCAATGAATTTGCAATTCTCTATGTTCTCAATTAAAAAAAAAAAACATTATTATTTTTCGAAATTTGAAATATTTTTTTTCGAACATCCAATTTGACTTCTTAAGTTACACACCATTGAAATAAGAAGAAAATGTAGATACATATATCCACATTTTTAATTTTTCAGTAACTATATCCTGAAATTAATAAATTTTTTACGACAAGCCTTTTTTCGTACTTCAAAGGCAGATAATTCGGAAAATCGGAGAATACACGTTTTTTACTTATGACTCAATATCCCGGAAAACATTAGTTTGATCCAATACCCAGCCGAGTGTTGTACAGTATATTGAATAGTAATATTTTATGCTCGCAATAGATCTGAAGCAACTGTAAATGTAATCTCTAAATACCTTCTAGAACTGTGTCTCCAAAAGTATACTTTCGAAATTGACATTCAAATTGATATACATAACTCGAACTTCTATAAGTCGAAGATCTCCATAACTCGAACTTTTGAATTGGCAATAAAAGTCAAATTTCATACAAATTTCCTTCCATAAATCGAACTTTTCGACCAGGGCATAATACAAAATTTAAAATTTTACTATCAAGGAACAATTTTAAAGGAGGCCCTATATTCGTATGAAGGCGAACGAAAAATATGATATTACACTTATAGATTTCATAAATCGTGAACAAAGGCATGAGATACAGACGTCCAGAAATTTCTATAACTCGAAGTCTCTCACTCGAATTTTTTTGTTGATTATAGTGATTCGAGTTAGAGAAGTTCCACTCAACTTTCTAATAACTTCAGTTGTAATACGTAAATTCAATATTTCACCACGTTAAAAGACTATCTCTAATCCATTAAAAACCTAAACATCAGAACCTAATAGTTCAGAACCGAGCAGTTCAGTTAATTCTCTCTGCTTTGGCTTTCACTACATATGTGTGTGGCCTTATAGGCATACTAAACATTCAGTGAAGGCCCTTGAATTCGATCATAAAATTGATTTTTGTTAGTGGCTCTACAAAGTGCTTGGGAATCACTCTAAAAATGACGAAGTCATGCCAACATATCAGTATCAAAGAAAGGCGTAAATGTTTGTAAGAATACCATATTGTTCATCAATGGAAGATAATCTTATCTTGAAAAGTATTACAATTACTTTTTTTCGATAAGACAATGTATAGCAGAAGTCCGATATTTTCTAGAGTTGTGCGCCGCTTGTAAAATATCGATAGTTACAGTTGAAGTTGATTGCTTAAGCTAGATTTTATATCGATCAGAATAAATTATTCTCCAAATAAGACTCGTACATTTAAATTGTTAAATTAAGAGGCTTTATAGAATTGTCTAGTGTTTTGAAATCCATCCATAATCTTTTCTATAGAAAATTTGGAGAATTGTAATCGAGAATTTTTCTAATTCGATTTTAATTATCTTATTTTAATCGAACTCATATTCGATTTTTTGTGGTTCCTTTTTGTATCTTTTGTTGTTTGTTAAAAAAATCATCTTCGATTCTAGGGAATTTTTGGAAAATTACCGATTTTTTATAGATTTTTGGTAAATTACCGATTTTTTTATCGATGATAATAACGAAATTTTAGTAATAATGAAAATGTCTTCATGTTATCGATAAATTAATCGATGAATTTCTTGAAGTTTTGAGTTTGATAATTTTTTCATAATTTTAATGACAAAATTGCCAACATGAGTAAGAACTAACAGCCTAGTAAAATTGGTTTGTCTAATCTCAAATCGATTAATTATATCGCATCAATGATTTTCGATTATCGATGATAAGGAGCTATTCTTTTATTATTTCCTTAATGAAGGATATTACACAAATAATTATAATTTGGTTTCTGATATCTAATATTCATACTCATAGCATTTTAGAAACTTTATCGATTACTAGAATAATATTACGGACGAAGATTCACCATTGTATCCACTATGAAACATGACTTTCTTAACCATCTTCCACAGCGTGTTTATTTTTTCAATTTTTTACAAAAATGGCCATGTAAATTTCAACAAAAATAGGCCTTTGAACAAAAACACATTAGGCATAAAACTTTTGATTGCAGCACACAGAAACTCATTTATCTTTGTTACATTTATTTCTCTTGAATTTTTTTATTATTTTTTTCGCCAGTTGTTGATCATTATATTTGGCACGTTCCAACACAAATGTTTATGCGAAATATTTTCCATTGCAAAATTAAAGCAACTCCTACCTATCGATATACATACATACATATATTTCCAAATATACACTGTGAAGCAAAAATGTAGCAAAATTATATATATGTATGACCGCTGACGTATGGCAACAAAATGCGTTGAAAGCGTGAAAAATCTTTAGCAAACAAAATAATAGCGAAATAATATGCTTTATTGACTCAATCAAAATGCAACGCTAATTACCACGCATTCCGCAAAGTCAAAGTCTTTCAAGCAGTGCTGCTAATATAGTTTTGCTTGACCAAAAGCCAAGCGCACAGAATTTATTGTAGGTGTTTGGCCTATTGGAAAGCAATAGGTAGCTGTCTACTTAAATATACATTTGTACCTACTTAAATGAAATTCAATATTCTTGAGTGCCTTATCATTGTGGTAATACTTGTGTCAATAATGGCCAATATCAGTAGAAAAGCTTTTTGATATGTGTAAAAATTATTTATTAAGTCGCTGAAGACGCGGTAAGCTAATGGGAGTTATAGAACAATTGCTACCATTTATATTTTTAATTTTTTTTTTTGATATTTTGATTTTTTTTATTTTCGTTTATTTTCATTTTTTATCGTTATCTTTCCCCCAATGGGCCAATAAAATTGCTGTAACATGATAAATAGAAACAAAAAAAAAATCAAGTGATAAAAGTCTTTAATAATTTATGGCCCCAATTATCGTCTTAATATAGTCTCAATTTATGAGCCGAAAAATCATTTGAAAGCCTCAAAAATAGCCACTACTACAAAGTGTATCTATCAAAATAAAATAAACAACAAAATAAAAGTAAAATTACTTGAAAATTCACGTGAAAACTCACTTCCTCAATTTCACAGCTTTAAAGCCACCGCATCGCCGCTTGACACCTCCACCGCATCCGCCTTCAAACCGACCAAATCGCTGGACGCCGGCCTCAATTACAATACATTCGCCCATTTGAATGCACCATCGGCCGCCTCAAGCGTCTCGCCGGGCAGCAGCTACACACTGACACGTTGCTCCACACAACCGCTGCATAGTCAGCATTACTTCAAGGCAGCGGAAACATCCTCATCGTCGGATACGCCACCACCACCACAACCACCGTTACGCGCCTCCATCGGACGTCACAATTCGTTAAGTGATAGTTTCGGCAATAGTAATACAAACAACCACAACAACAGCATAAGTGAACAATTGACCCTATCGGTGGGTAGTGATAGTGATCGTATCTTTGAAATGTCTGGCATTGAGGAGAATTTAATGCCAACTGAAGGCAAGTCGGAGGATGCCGACACCGGTGGTGCTGGTGTTGGTCTGACGCGTAAGAATAGTGTACGCGCTCGTGCGAATATGTTCCAACAGCTGCAGGAGAAGACCAGAAGCGCTGAGGGCACGTCGGCAACAGCTGGCACGGCACTGGGTCGTGAGGAGAGAACTTCACCGCGACGAGGTAAGTGAAAGTCAATAATTTTATTTAGTAAATTTTATAGTTTTTAAAATATCGGTTAAGCATTTTCAAAACCCATTTCTATTTGAGTAGTCTACTAAATCCCTATTTGATTATACCAATTTAAGCGAGTTATACCAGTTGCATGTTCGATTCACTACTCTCTAAACCTTGCTAAAATCGAAAATAGCGACTGAGCCACTATAAGACCCATGAATGAATGAGTTCAAAAGCAAACCAAAGCAAAATTTCCGCGTTATTACAAAACTCGTCCGTTTTTCAGACCTCGTTGCCATTTTCATAAACATACTTACACCCAACAGACATCAGTGTCTATATTTACAACGGTTGCACCTACTACTTTTTATTCCCATCATTAAAAATAAACAAAATTTCGCTTCGTTTCCCTTACAAACGAATTGTAATTTGGTAATAACAAAATATATAGTACACCTAACTGCTTATTTACGACCCACAATTATGTGCTGGAAATAATTTCTGACGCAATTCAGTTCAGCTGTACGTACTGCCACATAATAGATATTCATATATTTGTATGTAGCTATGTTTGTGTCTATTTCTTCATTTCAAAAGAAATATAAATATTGTTCTAAAACCGGCGAAACTTGACGCCACTGCAACAGGTTCTACATACATTGTCTAATTACTGCGCGCGGCGCGTTAATGTGACTTGTAGAGAAATGCAAGCGAATATAGTACGTAGTGAAGAAAAAATTATGGAAATTGCGACAACCGCAAGTAGTGATGCCGCTAGGAAAAACCGCCACTTTTCTTTCAGTAAAATAATGTGGTTAGGTTTACACAAGTGTCTAGTTGGTTCTTTGGTTAGTTAAGATGTCATTAAAGCCTAACTGTTTCAAGCCACTGACTTCAGTTCTCAGCAAGTCACATTATTTAAAGTTATATACAGTTAGAAACATGATATTAGAAACCAGAGAAACTACCAAACGATAGAAAGAAACATATGCTATTTTTAAAGACAGCTCTTCGGATGAATCTATCCCTTCATTTATATAAAATAATTAAAGTTTAACAGATAATGAAATACCGTTGAACTTCCATAACTCGAACTTATATAACTCGAAGTTCTCCAGAACTCGAATGCTTGAGTTGGCAGTAGAAGTCAAATTTCATATAAATTACATTCCATAACTCGAAGTCTCTCTAACTTGACTTTTTTTTATTTCATTATTTATTTATTATTCTATATTTACAGCATCGTCCCAGCTTTCGCCCACGTCCTCCTTGCTGCCAACGACTGCATCTGTAATGAGCAGCAGTATTTCCAGCACTAGCGGCATACAAACGAATAATCACGAAGAACCGAAAACACCACAGAATCCAATTAGAACAGATGAGGAAATCGGTGAGTGTTTTACAAGTAAATAAGTTTTATAAATATCGTGAAATATATAATTATATCATTCATATAAACATTTGCACGATTTAAAACTATTATTGCAATAACACAAGACCATTCATTACATTGCGATTATTCATTACATTACCATTACCTTACTACAATTACATATTTTATTGCCATGAACATGTTTTAATGCTATAGCAGCATTACTATTGCAAATTTCATTACCATTACCACTTTCCATAGCATTACCACTACCCATTGCATTACCATTATCCATTACATTACTATTACCCATTGCATTACCATTACTCATAATATTACCCATTAAATTACCATTACCCATTACATTTCTATTACCCATAGCATTACCATTACCCCTTGCATTACCATTATCAATTGCATTACTATACCCATAGCATTACCATTACCCCTTGCATTATCAGTAGCAATTACATCATTCCTTCCCAATCATCAAGGTTTTGACGCTTTGTTTGCCAATTCTGTTGTTCGTTTTATTTCATTACTTGCATCGCCGCATAAATTCGCGACTAAACGATGTTAATAATTTGCATTTTGAATGAGTTTTACATAATTAGACCCGCATTATATCCGGCGCACGTAAATTTATATATTTTTTTTGATTGCAAATTAAACGGCAAATGATTAACTGTGAATGCAATGCTAAATTATATTTTAATTACTTCTTTTTTTTACTGAAATATATATTTTTTTAATAACCCGGCACGTTGTTGTTGTTGCGCATGTTATGCATATATGTATGTGTTTGTTGTTGTTGTGTTTATTCTACTACTTATTTACTGTTACTCTAACTACGACAACTAAACAAGTACTCTTATTACCATTACTACTACTACAATTACAATTATGATTATTTTTTTTATACGTTTGAACAATACATACAGTGCTTGCTTTTCGCACTCAGCCACTGGCGGCAAAAATTATTTTTTTTCACTTTTTTTTCTTAATTTTTTCCTTCTCATTTCTGGGTTTGTTATGATTAACTCATAATTAACCACATAGCCGCGGCGCTATGGCAGATGGAATGTTTGTGCATATCAATGATTACACAAACGTTATACAGGTACAGACCGTATATAACCGTACCGTATACAATGGCGTGCAAAAGTATGGCAGTTTCGATAATATAATAAATGAAAAAAATATTTTTTTAAGCGAATTAAAGAAATATATTCCAAAATGTCCACATCTTCATATAAAATTTGGAGTTCAAAAGGGACAGTAGCTGTAACATCAAGGTCGAAAAATCTCGTGATCTTCGATCAAAACTTGAACTAATTTCTATAGAAAAAGAGAAAAGAACACATAGATAAAAAATAATCTCTAGTTGCTAGAGGAATTTATATCCAGTTCGTGTAGTCTGGTGGCAATAACCATAACCCTATATAAATAAGTTGTACTGACAGTTCAGAACACTAAACTAGATAATTCATCCATCAGCATGCCACCGACAGCTCGGAGTTTCAAATACTTGACGGCAAAATCATCTCTCTGGGAGATATCTCCATTTTTATCGATTTTATTAGTCTTTTGATTCCGAAGCCCAATCAAAGAACTGGTTAGTTTCATCTAGCTTGAGGTCAAAGTTCAAATTCCACCGATTTAATAACGCTTACTGCTATTCTCTTACTGATAATTTGAAACTTTTACTGAATAAAGTTAATCTGAACCCATTAAAAATTCAGAAAAAAATCTGAAAAAATTCAATAAAATTTTTATACTCTTAAGAATCTCTATGTAACACTGCTATAATTTTGCGCATAATTGTAGGTATCTACAATATGTATTGCTGTTTGTTTATGCTTCAACCGAACCAATGCCGATTGTCGATTGCCGTAAAATGCAAAGCCAAAATTAAAAAAAAAAAAAAGTGGAAAATTGGAAAACTGCTACAATATCAACAATTTTTGTGCAAATCTTTGCATTTATTGTTTTTCAATAATTATTTTTTTTTGCTGCGCTATTTTTTCTTTCATTATTTTGCGCTTCCGTCTTACTTGGCTCGCCGCAATTTCTTATTATACGCTCAAGTGAAGTTTCATAATCGCCGTGATTGCGGTGCTAAAAATGCTGATTTATTGCTTAATAATATTTATTGCTGATACAGGTACATATTTTCTCAACAATACAGTTATGTTTATACATATGTATGTATGTTTGTGTTTATGTTAATATCAAAGCAATTCGTGCGGTTATCTTTTAAGCAACGCAAGTCGATATTTTTACAATGTTTGTACGTCCATTATGAAGATATTACACGAGTTTTGCGTTTTTTTTATTGCAAAGTATTTCAAATTTTTCTAAGCACGCGAGGCACCCACGTTCATAATTACTTTTTAGTAAATTATTTTATTTTTTTTTGCAATTATTTGGTGTTTACAACTGAGGGTGTGGTGAATTTCCATATTTCACACTTCCATTTGAAACTTGATAACAATATCTTGCGAGCAAGTAAATTATTATAAAAAGCGTTCAAAAACAACCGAAACGTAATTTCGGCCAAACTTAATTAATATGCTTGATTCCTTGTCAAAAGTTTGTACTATCAATAAAGAATTTAACCTAGAAGTAATATCTCGCTTTTTGTTTGAGATTTTAGACCGGAAACAATATGGAAGAAGAATGATGGAATTAATTTAATGAAGACCTTCTAGTGGGATTACATTAAAAGCCAAATACATTGCTGTAATAATGTCTCAAGCAACCGTATTCACCTGAGTCGACCACTTTAACTTCTCCGTTTCAAAACGAAGAATACACCTAAGTAACGGGTGATTTTTTTGAGGTTAGGATTTTCATGCATTAGTATTTGACAGATCACGTGGGATTTCAGACATGGTGTCAAAGAGAAAGATGCTCAGTATGCTTTGACATTTCATCATGAATAGACTTACTAACGAGCAACGCTTACAAATCATTGAATTTTATTACCAAAATCAGTGTTCGGTTCGAAATTTTTTTATCGACAAATTTTGTTCCGCGATGAGGCTCATTTCTGGTTGAATGGCTACGTAAATAAGCAAAATTGCCGCATTTGGGGTGAAGAGCAACCAGAAGCCGTTCAAGAACTGCCCATGCATCCCGAAAAATGCACTGTTTGGTGTGGTTTGTACGCTGGTGGAATCATTGGACCGTATTTTTTCAAAGATGCTGTTGGACGCAACGTTACGGTGAATGGCGATCGCTATCGTTCGATGCTAACAAACTTTTTGTTGCCAAAAATGGAAGAACTGAACTTGGTTGACATGTGGTTTCAACAAGATGGCGCTACATGCCACACAGCTCGCGATTCTATGGCCATTTTGAGGGAAAACTTCGGAGAACAATTCATCTCAAGAAATGGACCCGTAAGTTGGCCACCAAGATCATGCGATTTAACGCCTTTAGACTATTTTTTGTGGGGCTACGTCAAGTCTAAAGTCTACAGAAATAAGCCAGCAACTATTCCAGCTTTGGAAAACAACATTTCCGAAGAAATTCGGGCTATTCCGGCCGAAATGCTCGAAAAAGTTGCCCAAAATTGGACTTTCCGAATGGACCACCTAAGACGCAGCCGCGGTCAACATTTAAATGAAATTATCTTCAAAAAGTAAATGTCATGAACCAATCTAACGTTTCAAATAAAGAACCGATGAGATTTTGCAAATTTTATGCGTTTTTTTTTAAAAAAAAGTTATCAAGCTCTTAAAAAATCACCCTTTATTTTCATGAAATAAATACAATTTTGCTAAGGCATTCCAAGGTCATGTTATATATAAGACACTATATATAGCGTAGGTCAAAAATCAGTACATACAAATCTTAATTTTCGCTAGCATTGTGAGATATGTCGTCGAGTTTTTAAAATCATATATTTAACAAAAAATACCGTATATGTCTTCTTTGTAGAGTTTTCTGAACCGGAAAGAGGTTTCTACCAAATTTCTGATGCTCAAAATCCAATCTCTCTTTCTGGACAATGCTACTAAAGGCAATATTTGTTTCCAGTTTATCTGTCAAAAAATAATAGATTATTATCTTGGTGGATTTAGGGGCTATATCAGTGTAACCCATGAAACATTAGACGATTTTCGTGAATTTCTTTTAAAGAAAGTACTCGATCGAATGTTTCGAAGTTTTTCAACTATATATTAATTGACAAATAAAGGAGTTATGTGCTGTCTTCGGAAAACCAAAAAAAAATCAAAAAGATTATTAAAGTTGAAGTTATTTCCTATACAATGACATACGATTTTTGAAAAATATCAAAAATTAACAAAATGACGTAGTTTTGAAAAAATATCGTTTTTTTTTTAATACCAAATTGACAATTTTCAACCAAAAAGATCGTAGGTCAAATAGGTATAACAAATATATTCAAACTAGTCAGTTTAAATTTGAAGTCGATCGGCAAATTTCTCGTTGAATTATGATATGTCAGCAATTTTGAGAAATGTTGTTTCGAGAAAAATGCGTTTAAGGTTTCGAGTATGGCTTATACCTGCGAGTGGTCGCTCTTTAGAACGCTGCCATTCAGAAACGATTCAAGATACGATCTTGACAATTTCACAGGATATTTTTAAAAGTATAAACTATCGAATAAGCAATAAATATAAAAATTTAGTTTTTGAAAGTGTTACACTGGTATAGCACCTTAAACCACATGATCTCGACAGCCAATTGACGGACTCTCATCTTAATATGATTCCATTGTCAAAAGGTGGTATCAATAAAGTGTTAATTTCAAAACTGCTGGATTCATTTATTTTGGTTGTAATGTTCCAAAGTATACTGAACAGAGTTGTCAAATACATATGTTAAATTTGACAGTTTGTTTGACAACTATCCCTCTAGGAAACTCAATTGTCCTTTGAACCTTACAAATGGTTAGCCCGAAATCATATTACTAACAATGACATGGTTTTCTTGTTTGAAAAAAAATATTGCGAAATTTCTCTAAATTATTTCCAAAATATATTTTTTACTGTCAATTTAGAAGTTATGTATTTAACTGTCTTCGAAGTCAAATTCCATCTTTTTAACTGATAAGATTTGAGAAATTTTTTTTTGAAAAACTTGACCAAATAGTACTAATTTTCATCAATTAAAGATCTTCTTTGACTTTATAAGCAACACATAAATATTTTATTTTTATTATTTTCAAACTACTTCGATACAAAAGTAAACACTTTTTTTTTTAAAACACCCTCTACTCAAATTCACTTTTCATTTTGTTTCACTCACAAAAATTTTAAATAAATGTTAAATTTAAAATTTTTTCTTGCTTTCTCGTCGTGTTTTTTTCATGTGAAGTGTGTTAAATTTTTGTATGCCAAATTTTAAGTTTAAATTGTTTTAATTTGCAAATTTTTCAATTTCATTCGGCCAAAAATATAAATAATTCGACAAATTTACAGTTTAACAAATCAGCGACGCAGTAAAATTCTTTATTTTTCCAAGAGAACATAAAATATATTCGAAAAAAAATTATTGAGTGATAACAGCGATCGCTCACAGCCGCGCTGCTTTCTTAAGCGGCATATCAAATTTGAAAAAGTCGCAGGCATTCACTATAGCAACGCATGAACATTTGTGCATATATGTACATCTGTATGTATTTACATGTGTAATAGTGTGTATTTATCTGAATTTGTGAAAAAAATAAAGGATTGAAAACATTCAAGAGCGATAAGTTGCAGCATATGAGGTGAGAGTGTGAGCGTTTGAGGGCGGTTTTGTTCGCTTTGTGCTCGCATGCGATAAGTTTTTAAGGGGTTTTATCGCATGCTCTGAAATTGGTCACTCGCTGACTTTGTGATATGACTTAAATATTTCCTCTTTTCGATACATATGCAAGCAGCTGGAAGCTGATCTTTTGGGTATTCATGCTTCATAAAATTAGTTGTGATTTTACTATGGTGGCGAGAGTAAGAGTGCCTTGAGAATTGAAACGGAAATTTTTCAAGGATTTTTGTGAAAAAAGTTTTTTAAGAAAATTTAAATTAAAAAATCGGGAATTAGGGGATTTCATTGATAAAATTTATTGGATTTCAAATTTAGTTTTTTTAATTAAAATTAATTGTAGAAACCCAAGGGTTAATTTTTATAAACCTCTATAGTTTGAAAATAGCACAACAACACAACAAAATAATTAATAAATTAAAAAGTGAAACTGTTAACTAGTATACAACAACAATGCATACGAAAATAGTGTCAACAGTAACGCCAACAACAACAACAACAACCAGAACAAAGCACTGCAATGCGTACAAAACTAAATCACGTAGGTAGTCTGTAGTCTTATTTAAGCGCCGACAATATATACAAGCTAATGAATATCTCTTTTATATTTCCACCCTCTCCAAAAAAACAACAATCTATATATAATAAAACATCAAATCAGAGCCCACATCACTGCCAGTATCCGAGCGTTTACGCTTCTTCACCAATCTCACCGAAGCGGCCAGTCGCAGCGCGTCCAGCTCGTACACGCGCAGCCCATCGCAGCGCTTCCTCACCGCAAACGATCGCTGCGGCAGCGCCAACTCATTCAGCCACAACAACTCGTTCACATTTACGCCGCGCAGCAGTTACAACGGTGGCAGCACAAGCACCAGCAGCGCCAGCGTTACACCCACACCGATGGAGTGCTGTTCGCCGCCACTCTGCGATCAGCAACAGCTCATCTCGATCAACGAAATCGACTCACCGCTGCAGTTGGATAGCGAGCGGCACACACCAAGTCCACCGCCTGCGATGCCCATACCGCACGCCGCGCAGGAGTCGTCGGCATACATCGCTTTGACCAAGTCCAGTTCGCAAACTTTGTTGCCTTCGCTGCTGGCGCAGCGTTTGGCAATGTCCGCGCCAACGCCGACCTCAGCGGTTCCGACATCGCCGTCTTCCTTGACGCCGGTTACGCGCCGCATTAAAATGAAGACCATCGGCAAACTACTGATGCCGCACACGTTCCTCAATAATGAGCGCAACAGCTTACAGAGTTTCAGCAGCAACGCCAGCGAGAATGGCGTGTGCGTCAGCTATGCGCAAAGCGACACTTGCGAGAGCGAAAACGGCAGTTACATTGAGACGGACAACAGCAAAGCGCCACCACCGGCGCCGCTAAAGAAAATCGGCAAAATCAAGTCACCGTTCATCGAAAACTGCTTACAAATGCAACAAAAACACCATCAGTTGAACTCGAAGTGCATGAAGTACGATCACAAGTCGACGCCACACAACGCGCTCGAGAATAATGTTAGCAACGGCACGATTGGCAACGGCGGCGGTGGTGGCGGTGAACGCGATGCGAACTCGCTACCGCCGCGCAAGCCGCTACAAAATGGCAATGCCGGTTTGCCGCCGCCGCCGCGCATTGAAACCAATGAGGACAGTAAAGCGGACACGGGCAAGGAGAATAATTATTGTGATACAAATGGCGCGCCGCTATTGGCGCTTTCGCCAACAGCCTCATCGATCGCGCTTTCCGAGCAGCTGTCGCATTCGCCTGTCGTCGAGATGCGCAAGAAGTTTACGCGCATCATGAGCAGCGCGACGATGTCGACAGTCGCGCAGCGTCACGCCGTGCACTCCCTGACCAATGGCACGAGCATTAGTAATGGTAATGGCAACGCGCAAGCAAACGGCAGCAGCGTACACAGCGCGCCAACAACGCCACGCAACTCGATCATCGACGATAAGTTTGCCAAATACTTTGGACTCGCAACCGGTGGTAACCAACAACCATGCGCTACAACTACAACCAACAACAAAGCCATTAATGGCAATCAGCGAACACCACGCGCTCAAGAACAAAACAACACAGCAGCCGCGCGCACAGTCGGCGCTAGCGAAACCAGTCTAAGCTCACGCAGTTCCACCAAATATCCACCACTACCGCCGCCTGATTTCGGTCATACGCCAAATGGTGAATTACATGTTAGCGCCAAGGAAGCAACGAACGCGTCTGCAAACGCAACGCCACACGAAGCGATCAATCATAATGTGCGCAGTAACTCGAATACCCCTTATTACACGCCGCCTTCGGTGTGCGCCTACGATGTAACACTAACACAAACTTCATCCGCTACCGCGTTGACCAACACTGGCTCCGCTGTGCAAAGGCGTCGCGACATGTCGAAGCGCCAACGCGCCAATACAACTAACGTCACTTTCACGCCCACTTCAAACAACACAAAAGTATACGGCGCACAAGCAAACGCGGACACACCGAATACAGGGCGCACGCGTACATTACGCTCGCGCGCGCTAACCTTAACGCATGGTGTGCCGTTGCCAGAGGTCAAGCGCTTCGAGGATATTGTAGTGACAAAGGAAGAGTTCCAATTGGCGTCCAAAGAGTTCGAGCGTATATTTTTGGGTGTCATTTGAGGGTAGCGCGCGGCAGCAAGTTGAGTTGAAGTGTGGTTAAAAGAAGCGCGCGTCCTGACGCGCTGGACTTGTGTGTGTGCGCGCATGCGCCGAATTTAAAAAGCAAGCGCAACGAGACGCATAGAAACTACAAATGTAACAGGCTGTGCGAAGTATTTGCCGAAAATGTGAAATGTGTTGCTTGCCAAAAGGATAATATAATTTAAAATTTATAATATATATTGTTAAATTATTAATAAATTCAAAATTAAATCATTTTGCAAAATTTAAAAAAAAAACAATATGCGAATTCTATAAAACACAAACAAAAACTGAAAGTAAAAAAAACAAACAAGACAAAAAATAATTAAACGAAATTCGTAATTTGGTTGGCTGAGTTTTTGTCATATTTAATTTTTAAAAAATCTAAAGAAAAAAAACAAAATTTGTTTAAATAATTTTTTTCGAAAACATATTTTGAAAAAAGTCAACACTTGTTTTAGCGCTCTGCAATTGTAGCTAGAGTGGAAGCAAGTGTGTGCGTTCGAAATTTAAATTGAATTGAAGTCCAGGTGACTCCATCAAATTGCTGTTGTTGTAGGCTACGCATATTTTTCTTAAACTATTTTCTATTTTTTCATATATCTATATTGATTTGTATTTGTAGTTTGGAAAATATTATCGTTAACGATTATCACATAGCCTTATGCCTTGAAACGAAGTAAAAAAATAAATCAAAAACGAACTTGAGTGAAAATTTTGTTGTACACCGTAAAATGTCACTCATTTATTAACAAAAACAAAAAAAAAGCGAAATAAAATACCAACTTCCAAAAGTGAGCGAATTTAAGAACCAATAGAGTATGCAAACGAAAATAATAATAAAAATAAAACTAAAAATATACTTAGAAAAAATATATAAAAACACTAATAAACTAAAAAAAAATAAATATTGAAAATTGCTAAAAAATCAAATAAAAAAATCAGAGATAATTGTTGAGATAAGAGAGTTGAGTTACTAAGCGAAATGTAATTAAAATTTTGTAAAATTATTGATAATTAATAGTGTCTGAAAATATCGTTAAATGTTGACTTATATGCTTAGGCATTAGTGACCGTTATGTAATACCGCCTAATAACTGTTTTTATGATATTTATAAAGTTCGTATTACACCATTTGAGTATTTGAAAGTTCAATGTTAATACCGTTACTACATTATTTTTTTATTTATATATTTTTTTGTGCGAAAATCCATGTAAACAAGGCTAAAACAGCTTATGTCGATTTTAGGCAATTTTCAAAAAATATTTTTTGCTTTCTAATTTTTTTTTCATTTGTCTTAATTGCGTTTGCTTGCCTTTATGAGTTCGAAATCGACTACAAAATATTTTTTTTTTTTAATTATATTTTTTTTTATCAAGAATATTTTTTCCACTAAAGCCACGCTATTTAGTTCGTTCACCGCTTTTTTTAGAATTTTCTATTTATTATAATATGTATTTTTTTGTTATTCGTAGTTATGTCTATTTACTTTATAAACTTACTGTTAGTAACGATTGTAAAAAAAATTAAAAAACAAAAATTGTAAACATTAAATAAAACAAATATTATATAAAATCAAACACAAACATAAAAATAAAATCCAATTCGTTGCTGTAAAAAATTTAAACAAATTATTTAACAACCGTTATTAATTATTGTATCTTGCAGTGTTGTTGTTAACACACACACACTTATAGATTTAACTACTAATTATTAAAAATAAAATAAAAAACAATTAAGTTTATATGTAAATGCATTTACACGCTTATTGAATACACTTTTTTGTTTAAATATTAATTATTAATTATTATTTTTTATAATTTTTTTTATTTTATGTTGCGCTCTCTAACGCTATTGCTTAATAATGTTGTTAAATTAATAAAAAAAAATAAATAAATATATACACACACTTGAAAATAGCAATTATTACAACATAACTAAATATACTTATACCGTTATGTACCGTTACAACTGTAATTGTTTACTCTAATAGCAAATAACAATTAAATAAATATATTAACACTTTCGTGCGAAATAAATAATATTACGTACATACATATATACATTCCGTTATAAGCGCTTACAGTTATTATTGTTAAAATATATACATAATGCAATTTGAAAAAATCTGCTGTTTCTAGGTTATGCGCATTTTTTGTCTTTTCTTATTTAACTTTATTATAAATAATATTATTAATCTGCATTATTAGTTAGCAGCTGCTGTATATTTTATGTGCATATTAAACGATTTACGAATACATATATGTATACTAGCACAGACGTGTGTGCTGATGTTAGAGCAAAATAAATGATGAGAAATGTCAATTGAAAATATTGAACGAGTTTTTTTTTAATTTTTTTAAGGAAATGCATACACGTTATACATTAAAAACAAAAATTAATCAAATATATATGAAAAAATAATAAAAATATTTAAAAAAAAATAATAAAAATATTAAAATAAAAAATAATAAAAAATAAAGAAAAATAAATAAATGATAATTTTTGAAAAATAAATAGAAAGAAAAAATTTAAATAAATTAAATTATAAAATAAATAAAATAGTAGTTGAATTATAAAAGAAAATAAAATATTGTGAACTTAAAAAAGGGTTTATCAAAAAAAATAATTAAAAATAAAAAAACGCAAATTTATTGTAATTTAATCTAAAAATAATGAAATATAAAAAGGAAATTAAAAAATAAACCAAAATGTTTGTAAATTGCAATGAAGCAGCTACTTTCTCTTGGTTAACAAAAAAAAATTAAATAAATAATTGATTGAAACTATAATACATAATAACTTATAATATGTCGAAATTAGCTCGAGCGATATTTATAAATGCTTAACAAAGCCATTTTTTTAAGTATCATTAGAAGTGATCTCCTACTTGGTTGCCACGATAGTCAACTCAAGGACTATTACCCTATTCAGCTTTCACCGAAAATATTTGAGAAATATTTTATATTTTCTACAGCCCCTGTTTAGAACTCATCTCTTATTGTACTTGTCTCAGGGGTTTATGTAAAGTTTTTAAATATTTTAAACATTTATTTTTTATTTTTTTTTACAATTTAATAATTTTTAGAATGAATATTTTATAATTTAACATTTTATTTATTTTTTTTTTATTTATTTTATTTTATTTAACTTTATTTTATTTTATTTTGCTTTATTTTATTTTATTTTATTTTATTTTCTTTTATATTATTTTATTTTATTTTATTTTCTTTTATTTTTTTTTTATTTTATTTCATTTTATTTTATTTTGTTTTTGTTTTTCTAATTTATTTTATTTTTAATTTGTAAATGGTTTTATAATTTATTTTATTTTATTTTTTAATTAATTTAATTTTATTTTATTTTTTAAATTTTATTTTGTTTTATTTTATTTTATTTATTTTATTTATTTTTATTTATTTTTTTTATTTTTTTATTTATTTCATTTTAATTTGTTTTGTTTTATTTTATTTCATTTTTTTTTTAATTAATTTAATTTAATTTTATTTTTTAATTTTATTTTATTTATTTAATTTTTTTTTTAATTCATTTTATTTTATTTTTTTTAAATTAATTTAATTTAATTTAATTTTGTTTTGTTTTATTTTTTTTTTAATTTTAATTGATTTATTAGTAAAAATTATTACAATATAACTATTAAAACATTTTTGATTGTATAATATTTATTTTTTTGCGAATTATTATTTAATTTTTAATTTGTTTAAGCAAAAAATATTATTATATAATAGTTTAAGTCTTATTAAATCTATATTAATTATACGTGAATGCCAAATTGCGGAACTGATGAATGCTTATAACACTTTTATTTGCGTCTAAAAAATATAAACATACATAAATGTGAGTATTAAATTTAATTTTTTCAAATATTTTTTGTTATACATTTTTACATATTTTTCCTCTTTTTTTCCTTTTTATGTAAATAACAGCGCATGCGTTCTATTAATTGCGGTTTGTCAACAAATTATCTCTCTTTGCTGAAGCACATACAACAAAAACATATTTTACCATTTAAAAATAAAATAAAATAAATTAACTAACCCAACTTTTTCATTAATCTCTTCCACACAGCTGCTGCTCAATTACCGCCAGCCAAATCGGCATTCGAACCACCAAAAGGCATACTCAAATCAAAATCCATTGGTGTCGGCTTTATGCCCATGGACTTGAGTTCCGAATTGAAAAATCGGCTGAAAAGCTCCACACACGCCTCCGTCTCGAATCTACGCAAATCGGCAACGACGCACAACGCCAATCGTGTGCTAGATGAGCAAGCAAGTGGTGTAACAGCAACAACAGCCGCTGGTGCACCACAACACGACGACGCCGTGAGTCTCGTGCGTAATCTCTCGAATTTGGGCCGCCCACCGACGTCGTCGACGAGTGGTGGTGGCGGTGTGGTCGGTTTACGCGGTGACACAATCGCTTCGACGTCGGAAGGTGAAAGTTCGGGCGGTCGTGAAATATCGGAAATCATTAAGAATAGCGCCGTGGCACGCCGACGCAAACTGAATGATGGGTGAGTGTGAACCGTTATAAATGCTACTAACCGGACGTTGTTCGAGTGGAACTACCACAAATACATACAACCAGGCATATGTAATCCTGTACACCCACTAACTGCACGGAAAATCGCTGAAATTAGTTGCTCGTTCGTCTTTAAAATGCATTTCATGTAACTAAGCGAGTTTAGTTAGTCACTAATTATAGTTTATAAAGTTAAAAGCATAAGTATTTGTATTTGTTTAAGTATGTTTGTATATGTCTAAGTGAAACTAATTAGTTTAACTCTCTCATTATGTATGTACATATATGTTAAGTTGTTTGTGTCTGTGTGTGCATTAAGCTCTAATACTTTAGTAATATTAATATATATGTATATGTGTACGATGAACTAATTGTAAATATATGTAATGTATAAATATGTGGCATTTTTGTACGACTCCAAAAATTAATATTAACCATATTTTTTATAATCACTTTACGAATTGATATTGTGCAACTAAACGCTAGTTTTAACAAATAAAAAATAATTAATATATTTATGCATTAAATTTGCTGCTAAATAAATGAATTTGTATTGCTCACGCCAAATAATGCAAAAAAAACTTTAATAAAACAATTAAAATTACTAATAAAATTTCTAAATCGGAAAATAAAATAAAATTATGAAAATTCGAAATTTTGCCGGAAATCATTTTTTGTACTAACACAGCAATTGCTAATAATATTTAATATATATGTATGTGTTTTTTATTATATGCACTTTTACATAATCTTACAATATTTATTACACATTAGTCGGCAGGACATTATATTAAAATAAAAATATATAAATGTTGACATAAATTTTTGATTGAAAAATTATTTTGAAAACATTTTCGTATATATTTTTTTTCCATAAAATATACCTAAAGAGTAATTCTAAAATCAAAAGAAAAAAATTAAAGACTACCGACGTGTTGAATCATTTTATTTTTTTATAAAAAATTAATAGTTTTCAAAAAATTAATAGATAAACTGATAAAACCCTAAAAATCATATCTAAAGATTTTTTTAACTTTTTTTCATACACTTGTACTTATATACATACTGTGGCGCTTTTTATATTCTCGCAACAAATTTGCTAAGAAAGTATTTTATATATATACCAAAGTGATCAGGGTGAAGAGTGGAGTTAAAATCTGGATGTCTGTATGTCCGTCCGTCCGTCCGTGCAACGAATATCTTGAGTAAAAATTAAGATATCTTGATAAAACTTGGTACACATCATAACCACGCCCACCTCCCACACAAAGGTTATGTTGAAAATCACTAAAATTACGTTAACTCACTAACGGAAAACATCAGAAACTCTAAATTTTATAAAAAAAGGGCAGATGGAAGCTGCAAGCATGTTTTTTTTTAAGGGAAATGGACGTCAGAAACCACATATGAGCCAAAACCATATCTCAGGAACTACTCGACCGATTTCAATGAAATTTGGTACATCATCAGGGGTGTTGTGAAATCTAAGACAGATTTGCTGAATATCAGAATGGCAAACCAATTCTGATTTTCAATTGTGTCACAGAATCTGATTGGATTTTCATCTTTTCCGATATAAGCAAAACCAAAATTCGGATCATCTGATTTTTTTTGGAATTTTAATTACATATTTACAGTGAGTAACTTTAACGGGAAATCAAAATAAATTTGAACAAAATATCTCTAATCTGTCAGCCCTGAAGCACTCGGATGTATCTGATAGTTAAACCGATAAAATTGATTTCTATGACACCTAAAACCAATAAGATTTCTGATTCGAACTTAGAAGCAATAATATAAGGATTCATGACACGAAGCCGAATTTTTTGTCGGTTTGAATTTTGACACCGATAACTATCAGATTCCACAACAACCCTGAATATTTTATTGACATCCTAATGACACAGATAACAAATGAAATCAGTTCACAACCACTCCTACTTCCGATATAACTCAATTTTCTATTGCATCTGATTCCTTCACATATATATCAAATATACATCGGGGAACCATGAAGATAGCGGAATAAAACTTTAAACAAATATTGTATTTGAGGTGTGGCATCACCTGTATAAAAATTATCAAAATCGGACTATAACTTTTCAAGACCCCGGATGTTAAACATGAAGAACTGAGCTCCTAAGGGTAATTTTTCACCGAATAAAACGGTACATCTCCTAGATTTTTTAATGTAATTCAGAGTGAATCCTTTTCTTCTAATGGTGTGTCTCTGTTCCAAAACTGGTTAAAATCGGGTCATAACTTCCCCTAGCTCCCATACACCTAATTATAGGTTTTTCAAAAATACGGCGAGCTTTATACCTTATAAATCGATTAATATGTGAAATATCTTAGCCAAATTTTGCGCAAGATTTACGGTCCTCAGAACATTGGCAACGGCGAGTACCGCATCATATATTCTATATACGATGATTTCCGTTATCCTATTGGACTTTATGCCGAATATGTATATGGGCCAAATTGTGTGTTATCTTAATAAAAGTACATCAATATATTGCGAGAGTATAAATTGTGCGGTTGCACCCGACCTTAGTCTTTACTTACAAGTTTAAATAAAATTTTGTTATGAGAATTTCCGCGTACTTATTTGACAGAATATATATATATATATAAAGCACAAGCAAATCGGCTTTAGAAATATCACCTCGCAACTGTTCATAGATCTTTAAATTCTCATATACACCAATTTAAACACATAAATATTTGTAAAACATAAACTACAAAAATAAATAAATACCATAACCTTAAAATTCATCAACCATCAACAGCAGAGTAGTTAGTTGCGTTAGTTAAGCACTTTTTTTTGAAATGCCACTAACAGCAGCAAACAACCAATTAAAGCACCTACACATTTAAAAAAATTTAAATACAAAAAAATTTAAATAAACCCAAAATGAAACCCCATACTTACGATAACTGTATATATAATTTATTGTTTTGTTTTTGTTTTTTGCAATCAAACAGCTATATAGCTCAAGTGAAACCATCAAGCAAATTTTGGCCGTATCAATTTAAGCCACAACCACCACCTCAACACGAACAAACTTGAGTAACGCTTAAAACCTACAACCTACAAAGCCTGAAAATGACAAATGTATAAATAACTGTGCCATTTGAGAAACATATTTAGCAAATAAGTTTTCAAAAACACGCTTACACAGTTTACAAATAAATACGATATGGTTTTACATAAACTAATTGTAATCGCGAATGCTTACATACGTACATCTATAGAAAATGTATAATTTAAGTTAAATTGAAATTCGTTTATTCTGTTATGCGTTATGCAGCTACATATTGTTTAACAAAAAGAAATGCTGTTTCCCCTCCCCACGACTATTAATTACGAGCAGCAAACCGTAATACTCATGTATTAATAAAAGTTAACCTTTTTCGGAACAAGTTTACAAAATTGTGTTTTTATTCTGCCTACATGTGAAATATATACGCTGTGTACTATATGCAGCGCTGCTTGCAATTTACACTTTCAAAATTATAACAGCTTTACTTTTAAACAAGCACATTTCAATTTTTATTTTTTTGTTGTTTTTTTTTTCATTCCATTTCAAAAACAAAAAAATTACTATTACATTCCACTTCATAAACATAAAAATAATTCATTTAATATCATTTAAATTCTAAAAAATATATATATTTTGTACACATAACAAATTACTTAGCAGTCGGCGATTGTGTTGATGTCATTGAAACATGCGTGTTGAATTCATAATATGGTGGCGTGCATTCTCCATCAAATACGTCTTCTGAACCAATTGTTGTTGAATCTTCTAATGGCATTGACTCCGTATTAACATTAATAAAATCTTCTAATCTAGGTGGTTCATTAACACCAATTTGTTGCACCATTTCCACATATTCTCTACCAGCAAGCTCTTCGGTATTTTGCGTGCTGGGTAGCGAAATAGGTTGCACTTGACTTTGTGGCAAAATATTGTTGGTTGTGAAATCTGCTGGATTTAAATTTGTAGTTGGACTAAGTGGCGGTATAAGTATAGTATCTGAAGGTGTTATTGTTGTTGTCTGCAGGTCTGAAGGCGTCGATTGTAGTGCTGGTGAACCATGCAACTGCGCCATTTCAGCCTCTATATTGCGTATAGCTGAAGCTGTAGTAACTTCATTAGTTTGTGCCTTTTCTTTGGAGTCATCTGCAGTGGTTGCACTTTCTTTTGTATTGTTATTCTCAGTATCACAAATGCTGTGTTGTTCTTCTTCGGATTGCTCATTTTGCAACTTCAGCTGTCGGTCGTATTCCCAAACATCTAAAAGCATTAAATTTTCTTTTTTTCTTTCACACCATTCCCTCTCGCGTTCTTTGCGTATTTCATCATCACTGTATAAACACACATTTCTATGTCGATTTACCGCTTTTACAAGTAGTTTTTGTGTTTTTTCCTTGGTCCAACGTTGTATGCGTCCTTGACGTGTGAATTGATTGACAAAGTCTTGTACAGGATTCCAACGATGCATTAAAACGCGACATGGTAAACGTAGACAGAGTTCTTTCAGCCTGTCTTCATCAATTTTACGCTCCAGATCTTCACGTGTAGGTATCTGTCGAAATTTTGTTAATGATTAGTTCTATTTGTATTCATAATTTTGTTATATTTTTGGTGTTACTACTCACAAAATCTTCGACGAACATTTTATACAATTCTGGATTTTCCATACGTTGTTCTTTGCTTATGCCATATTCCTCGTATACTTTTTCAGCTGTAAGTTCTTCCAATCGGAAGAGCATATTATTTGGATCCATTTCAAAAGATTTAAATAAAATTAAGCGCGCATTTATAAACTAACTAACAACATAAATTCCTTCACTGAAAGAAAAACCAACAAAATTACTTTGCTTTCCAGTGCAGTCTTTCTAATTGAATGTTGAAAAGAGATAGCCTCTGAGTGCTTTAATGTCAATGCAGTGGAATGAAAACAAACCCAGATATTGCCATATTTTTAATTTTGGTCTGCTTTTTATGTTCACAAAGTAAATTGGAACACATCAGTAGTTGTAATAATTATAAATATATGTAGTAAATAATACAGATTTGCTTAGTATTAATAATAGTTTATAGATAAAAGTGTGTTTGAGGAACATAAAAAAGTTAAAATTAGAAAAAGTGTATTTGGCTGCTTGTGGAACCCAATACATTCCAATAGCAACCAATACAACCCTGTGTCGATTGCAATTGCAAACAAATTGACGATAAATGTCAAAACACAGCAATATACAATAACTGATTGGATAAAATGCAAACAGAGAACAAGCTTAAATATTCAAAACAAAACGCGCCGAAATCGCGATTGACATTTAAAAACAAAGAGTCGAGTGCGCCAACGTAAATTTACTCTTTGTTAAAACACACAAACCCAAACATTGGTATTCGGGACGCCGGTTCCACACATTTGTTGATTCGTTGCAGCAAACGAAGGTGCAAGCCGGTAGGTACGAAGAACGCTAGCGCAGAGAGCAGCCAATTGGTGGTAGCTATTGGAGCTCCAAACAAACAGCTGTGGAATGGGGCATTGAAGTGAGTTGTCAGCAGCAAGAGTACGTTGTGGTAGCGGGTACATACAAATATATCCACATTTATGTACGTACGTTTGTAAATGCCAAATGAAAACAAACGACGTCTGGTTTGGCTGCGTCTGTGGTTGAAGAGGCAGCAGTTGAGGCGAACATTTTGAATTCCCTTTTGTGCTGTGAGTCTACTACGAACGAGTCAAGTTAAAGCGTTTGCTGGAGAAGGTGGTGTGTTCGCGAGTTCGCATATTTGTTTTTCGAATTATTAAATATCGGCGCGTAGCTTGCAATATAAAATAGTTTAGCTAACAAAGTGAAAAAGTGTTTGCCGAAAAAAACATATCATATTTTATATTCAAACATTTTATACATAGAATTTTAACTAATACTCGTTAGTATCGTAAATAGTTCGTAAAGGGCGTAGAATGCAACCGGCTGTGGAGCTTACAATTTTGAATATCTAACTAATACATACTTACATACGTGTGTGTACATTAATTTCGCGATTCGCATCGCTGACCAAAACAAGGGTCGTTGTGGCTTGGTGCGGTGCGGGTAAAAACACAGCTGGCAGCACATATTGTATTGCTGAACGAAGTTCCGCCGTTTTTATGACCATAAAAGTGCAAAACAAAAATTAAGTGAAAAAGTAGAGCATTTTTTTATATTGCTCGATAAAACGTAGAAGGTGGCTCAGCACTAGCGTATTTCAAGCAAATTTGAACTATAAATTTATAGGCTTCAATTAAAAGTTGTTTAAATAATTAAACATTTTAAAAGTTTGCGTCTGCAGCTCATACATGTGCATATCAACAAATACGAATAGCATTACAATAATTAAAATCAATCGAAAATGCAGCGAAGAAATATGTAAAACGCTTGATAGTGCATTTATTTATTATTCAGCGCTGATTACTTGTGTATAGCATCTTACAAAGTCGGTTTAAAAGCTACCGCCCTTGCAAACAAATAAATGTGTGTGTGTGCATAAATCATCGGCGTTATCAGAAAGTTTAAGGTTAGTAACAACATTTTTTTAAATTGTAGTTTTTTGTTGCTTAAAAGTTTATGCAAATAATTTTTATCGATGTTACTACTTTCTTTGAAATGTTTGAGGCAACTTATAATTTAAAATTTTTGCTGGAAATTGTAATTTTTGGCAAACTTTTGAGTAGTTTAGTTGGTTATATGTATATAGAACACATCGGGGATTCTCCTAAAAAACTCTATTGAATCATGTATTTCCAGTCAAAGAATAATAACAAATAACTTCTCCTTTAAATTGTGGTTATTCTAAAATTACTTCTCTCTAATTCCCGCAAAGTTTTATGTATTTTAACAGTTTAAATATCCATTTTTCAAATTCCGTGTATGCACAATTGTTGAAACAGTCAAATTATATGTTTTTTTTATGGATTACGTAAAAACAAACAGTTAACAATAAATTCTATAATTGCACATGTCGGGAATTCATTATTTTTAACAATTAAACCTGAAACCGTGCTTAATTTAGATTTTGTTAAAAGTGAAATCTGTTGGAATGCAACTGGAAATGTGAGATTTTTAGCAAAATATATGCATATTAACACATGGCGTTGCTAAATTTTATCTTAAACGCCTTGACGTTTATATTTTAAAATAATTTATGCGACTCATGCATTCCTGATAAGTTGGTTTAAATTTTTGTTTTGTTTGTTTTGATAGCTTTATCCAAATTTTTTTAAACAATATGCTAATTAAGTCTTGAGTTACCTACAACTTTAATTACATAACTGGCCTAATTGTTATAAGATTATATAACTTCAAGTTTTCAAAGCCCACCCACTCACACCTCTCAAATTGTTGGTAAACGCATAATTTATACACGCATAAAGTTAAACCCATTTCAACTCTACAACAACTGGTGTTCCCCATAGAATTTGTAGTTTAAACTTTAAAGCATAGCAAAATGCATAATTTTAGTTTAATTGCTCATTTTGCCCTGTTAATTGGCTTTCATTTTTATGGAAGACCTAAAAGTAGAAAAACAATTTGCATGAATTTGCATATTTTATAATGAAAGATAGTTTGTTTACTTTTATTTTCTTATTTCTTACTTACTTGCGCTTTCTTAGCTGCTGCTATGCCTTAAGATAGGTCGGTCACCATGAAATTGATGGCAATAATATATGCATAATAAAAAATTGAAATTTATGAAGAGAAACTTGACCGAAACTAAAAGTGAGCTTAAGCGCATATGTAAATATCGGTGAATGACTGTAAAATGCTTAGTTAAAGCATTAATGGATCACATATTACGATTTTTATTGAGGAATTGTGAAGTTTTTTTAAGAAAACAGCTTTTGATCTTGACGACTAAGTGATTTGAATGGTTATAAAGAGCAACTGAGTTACTTTAAAGTGTAAATGTTATAAATTTCAAAAGTGAAAAAGAGGTGTTGACAAAGTAAAAATTAAGTAATTTGTATGACAATGCGCGCTGATTGAACTTGAATGTTTTGTGTGATTTTAATTAGTGCTTTATAGATATATGTAGTTCATATATATTACAACAATTTTGTGCTTTTGTTAAGTTACTTAATTGATATGCTTAGACAAAAAATATTATTATGAATATATAATGTTTCTGCGCCTAATTTAATTGATTATTTTCAAAAACAAAAGTGGAAAATTCTCTAATTTGGTTAATATTTCTTTATGTTCTATTAACTTACATATCTTCATTTTAAAGTCCTATACGCAATGACCTAAAAAGGCTCGACTATAATAAACTTTGAAATAACAACAAATTACTAAAACATAATCATTTGAGTTAGCAGTTTGTTGATTTACATTGCATTATAAACAAACATAAATAAAGTGCGCCTGCTTTAAGCCAAATAAAGATCGAAATCGATAAGGCACAATATCAGAACGTCTGTGTATAAACAGACGTACATTTGTATGAAAATATGTCTGTATTTATACTAAGTAAAGCTGCATCTACACTTCGTTGAGCAATTGAAATTGAAAACGTGACTTCATTGAGTAATTAAAAGTCAGTCGTCACCTTATATGTATGTATGTTTATAATAAATGAATAAATATGTATTTCTAAACACACATGTACAAGCATATGGAAGTCATATAGCAGTTGAATGCATGTATTAATGTATATAGAAAACCGTTTGGCAATAATACCGATTTTCAGGATGCTTAGTATACAGTTAAACAAAAGCAAAATGCATCTATCGTGAGTGAAAAAAATAGAATGAAAAATAAACACTTTTAGAGGCAAGTGAGTTTGTTGTAAAATGAGCTGACTAATAGCATAATGTGTTACATACAAACTTATATACATACAAGTGAGCAGCTATTAATGTATATATATACATACATAAATGCTGTTCTATTATGTGCAATGTGAGATGAATTATTTACGGAAATACACCGCCATACAAAGCTATTAAATGCACCAAACAAATGCAACGGTTCTCTAAATACAAACATACATTCCTATTTATGTGTGTAGATTGGTAGACCATTAAACAACTGCATTCTTTATGCATTCATATAATGCACTTACTTTGTACTTTCGTGTAAATACAAAAAATATGCGCAATTAGGCTTGTAAGTCTGTTTAAAAGCCAAAGAGATAAACCATCTGTGTTGCCGAGAATGCATTTGCATCCTAACACCCACAACTCAAAAACAATTATTCAATTTTCGTTCAGGCATACAAGCTTTGAAGAGATTGTTTACAAAAAGCAAAGGCACGTACATATATAAATATATAACGACCGATGCGTAGCGGAAACGTCGACGCTGCTACTTAAGCGCAAATAGACAACAGACCGGCAGACCGGCAGACAATGACCGCTTCCAAATCAAAACCATCTACCTACTTATCTATAATACCTTCCTGCTAGACATTGTCTGCTTTTGTGCACTCAGAGTACGCGTCATTTGGCGATAAGCAGCTAGCAGAAGAGGTTAATCACCCGCAGCATCAATTGTTCAGCTTTTCATTCATTCATGTGTTCATTCATTCATGCGGTTGGTCATTAATCAATACAAATATAATACATTAATGCATAAGTTTTGTATGTGTCATTTACTTAACACAATTTGAGTGCTGCTCACGTTCTTCTCACCCAAGTAAATACAGTTAATAATGATTTTTGGATATGGTTATTAGGTCAAAACTGACTCTTATTCCTAACTGAAATGCTAAAAGTTGATATTTGTTATAGACATACGGATAAGTAGAGACTATTACGGTTTTCATAGCATACTGCCAGGCGTTGTAACAGATATCTATATTAACGTGGAATTAGTAATCTCTTGAGTAAGTTTTATGATCTTCAAAGCTTACGAAGCCTTTCATTAAATCTTTTAGCTATCACCTTTCGCTTGAAAAACTAAAAAAATATGTCATGAACTTAACATAGTTGATGCAAAACGTAGGTCATGAAATGAATTCTCGTCGATGTAGAAACTGAAATATTCAATCAAGCAATTCGCACGACTTTGGAGTTATTAAAAAGTTTATATTTATGGCAAACAGAAATTCGAGGGAGAAATTTAAAATCTGTTGAACCTAATAACTAACAAATAGATCTCCGAAGAGCCACCAGTTGCATTCAATAGAAGACAGTATGGAATTCCTCCCAAATGTGGAACAATCTCTTAGTAAGAGTCTTAGTAAGAGCAGTAAGTATTTGATTATGCCAGTCTCTTCGATTTATACCAGTTGTTTTACACAAAGTATAAAGATAAAGTAACTTAAAGTTAGATTTTCTAATTTACTAATTTTTATATTGAAAGTGTTGTTTGTAGTTCTTTTTTTGGTATAATTTTGACAGCTGAAAATTTTTAGTAGCAAAATTTCTACTCTATCTTGAATTTCTCTTCTCTAAATTCCTCCTTCCTCTAATTTCCTTTTTTTATAAATTCCAATATTGGTAGCGATTCATAATATTATTTTAATGGGGTATTCTGGTCTAGACGCATGAATTTTAGGCATTTTATAAACTAAGATAAAAAAATGAAAAACATTTTTACTATCCATTTTGTATATGTTTTTTATTGACTTTTTAATAATATAAAAAAAAAACTGCAAGAAAAAAACCAAAATTCGTCGAGATACGGTCCGGGGCTTTAAAACAAAACGGTGCATCCTGGTGAACGTGATTTCAACCCTTGTAGAGATCTAAAACACAAAAAACAAGAAGATTCTTCATTAGTAAGGATGTCGTTAACGGATCGACCATTTAAAAAAAAAAAAAATAAATAACAAAATGGCGTCGACTTGAAAAAAAAATTTTTTTTTTACCCGATTTTTTCGACCTTTTCGATTTTTTTAAAATACTTCAAATCAAAATTTTTGGAAATCCAAAGCAGACACGATAGAGCATTATATAAAGAAGATATATACCAAATTTCAAAGGAATCGGTTCAGTAGAACTTGAGATATCATGTCGACCCCCTCAAAAAAAGTAGTTTGAAGAAAAACGCGTTTAAAGATTAGGAGACCGCTCGGCCTCGAATTTTGAAAAATCCTTCCAATGACATATTTTTGAAAGTTTAGACTTGGACTATGCAAAAAAAAAATCGAAGATCAGAATTGATCGGTTGCAGCGCTCCATAACTAGCATATGTACATTAGGGTGGCCCTTATTTTCCAAAGTATTCCGATTCTCGATCGCACCCCCTAGAAATATGCGAATAGCTCAAAAACTAGTATATACAAAGTTTTGGGTCAATCAAAAAAAGTTTAGAGGTTGCGCAATGAGCTTGAAATCCTGAAAAATTAAGAATTTTTGCCATTTCTATGTCTCCATATTTCAAAGCCACACTATCTGGTTTCCATACCGTAATAAGACCTTTCCTTTCCATACCTTTCCAAAATTACCACAATCTTAAAAATCGGTCGATTGATGATAGAGTTACAGAAATACAAATATGAAAGTAAATTTAATGTGGTGCATTCTCAAGCGTCGCATGCTCGTGATATACCGTTATAACGGTTCTAATGTTATTCTTATTATCTTATTACGGTATGGAAAACCAGTAAGGGATAGTGTGACTTTGAAATATGGAAACTTTTTTATCCTCCATACAACTAAGGGCCACCCTAATGTACATACTCACTGATATTAAAAAAATCAGGAAAATACTGTTTCTTTGATTAGAAATTTTTCAAAATACTTTCAGCCGATTCAAAATACTGGTAGTTATGTATATCGAGTTTTCTCTTATAGCATATGTAAGCCTATATGATTTATGTATATATATATATATTTTGACACCCAATAGGCGTTTGCTTTTGCTACTCAATCTCTATAAACATACATACTGCTAAGCTGTTTGACAAGCATAAAAACTCATTAATCTAATTTTCTTTGATAAAAGCAGGTTTTATGCTACAATACATAATAAATACCCAACAATAACAAAGTACAAAGTATCAAATGTATCAAAAATATCACAGTTATCGAACTAAGTAACTTGCCTAGCCGTACGCCAATTAATACATTTTCGCATTTTCTTAATGATCATTACGTATTTACATTGTCGTAAAGCAGGCGCGCAAAACTTCACGCAATCGATCACGTCATTGACGGTTTCTAATTACTTTCCTGCTGACTGTTATTTTAGTGCTACATTATTTGTTTGTTTTGGTTTTAAGTTTTTTATTATTTTCTTCTGCTACTTCACACCAGATATGGTAACAGCGTAAAAGTGGAAGAAAGTAAATGAAAACAAAAAATAAAAATAAAAATAAAGAAAATAATTAAGCAAATAAAAATTTATTCACGTTTTCGGGGGCACCTTAATTTGAAGCCTACGCTTGTTGTTGTTGTTGTTTTTGCTATTATACGAATTTAATGTTTGTAAAAGTAGCTGTTAAATTGTCTGCGTTGCATAATATGGGTCTCGGAGTCGCGTCATACCTCGCTTTCTAGTCAAGTTTACTGTATTTTTTTACCTTTTTTGTCTGCTGTCATTTAGTAGAATATTTAGGAATTTTTATGTCATATGTCATACTTGAATGCACCCACAACCTCATTAACAGCATGCAATGAATTACGGTGCTGAGCACGTGCGGATATTTTTAATCAATATTATTTTGCCTCTAGGAATTGTTTTAAAAATATATCAATTTTTGTTCTATCATATATATGTTCTTGTTGTTGGCATAATCCATCAGTCAAAATCAACAACTCATGATCGGATTGTGAATTATAATATAAAGGACGATTACTAAAAGTTTAACTGTTTATTGATACTGGCTTTAGTGGAGAGACCAGTGCATAAATATTTATATTTTAACCGAATCTTGAAATTAGTCTTCAGACTATTCCATCAAGAGAGGGTAAGAAGGTGGATTGATATCCAGTAAGTTTGTCTCTAGCTTCACTATCAATATCTGGCAGGTATTGACAGGTGTCTTAAAGTAAATTTGACAATCAGCGGATATTTCAATGACGTCACAATAGCGTGTGTTATCAAAATTAATTATCTTCTCATCTCTCAGTGAACTTTTCTAAAAAAAATACATAGTCAAGCACACATGGTTTAGCCTTAGCTCCTTAGCTATATTGCCATAGATGTATATAGAAAGTATCTATATTAAAATGCAGTTAAACTATCTATTTTTATTGCTGACGACATTTAAAATTGGACGTGAAGCTTAAAATAGAATTCCAACTATAATATAAAAAAGTTTAAAAGTCACGGAACGCGCTCATTGGAGTAAACTAAATGGTTGCTAAGAAATTAAAAAATAGTTTTTATCTATATTTATTTTGTACTAATTTTTTTTTTTTTTAATTTCTTAGCAACCATTTAGTTTACTCCAATGAGCGTGTTCCGTGACTTTTAAACTTTTTTTATATTATAGTTGAAATTCTATTTTGAGCTTCACGTCCAATTTTAAATGTCGTCAGCAATAAAAATAGATAGTTTAACTGCAGTTTAATATAGATAATTTCTATATATGTACGTCTATGGTAGTATAGCTAAGGAACTAAGGCTAAACCATGTATGCTAGACTATGTATATAATATATATGTATTTATAGTAAGAACATAGAAACCGTAACATATATGCTTATGTACATAGCCATGTCCGTAGTTTTCAAGGCAATATAATACCTTGCGTGTTAACCTTCTACTTACCATCACTACGTATCGAAGGTTGTCTAAGCTTAAGCTTTGTGTGGCGCTGCTTAAAAAAATAATTGTTCATTATGTCTACAGCCTTGGCAAGAAAATGTGCAAAATAAAAATAGTTACAATCAATGGCAGAACTAAAATGTTGTTATTCTCAAAAGAAAACAAAAAAACCAACTTATGATGGGTTTTAAGTTAGAATCCATACTTACTTATGGAACATTGATTAACGTTGATGTTAACATTGTTTACCAGATTACGTTACATATATATCAAAGATAGACGTAAAATGAGACTTCGTCCGTATTGCTTCCTAAAAACTTGATAACTTTACCGTAATAACTACAAATTCTTATGGAAATGGTCTCTATTATGGATTAATATCTTCCGTTTGAAATTTTATGGACAAAAGAGTAAAAGAGCTCACATGTAGAGATCTCGAATTAAGTTGTCATGTCAAAATATTGAGTTTGAGTTCATTAGAAGTATCATTGCATATTTGTTCCTACTTTTGCTTGTTTTTTTTCGTTGTTTTGGCGCTAGAGATAATGGTATGTTATAAAACTTATTTCCTTAAAAACCTCAACGAAAAATTCGCCAAAAATAATATTTGCAAAAAATAAAATAAAAATAAATATAATAGCTATCATTAAATATATTGCCATAGCTACAAATCCACAAACCAAACGGGAGATAAACGTAAAAATTTGAAGAAATTTGAAAGACTCATGCAAGTAGTAGAAAATAATGACATTATATATATATTTGGCGTAGAAACCGCTTAAGCGATTATAGCCAATAATAATGACATTATAGCCAATTTAATGCTGGCCATTGGACATTTGGCGAACTTAAGAAAATAGTAAAAGTAAAGAGAGCTATGCAAAAAATACAGGAATAATATATAAACTAAATAAAAATGAAATTCTGTAATAACAAAAATATGTTAAGACTGAAATACTCAAAAAATAAAATAAAAAGCGCTCAAAATAAAAATAAAATAATAATTTCTATCGCCATAAGTAACAGCTAAAATAAATCCACTTGAATGACAGCTAATCAAAGATTACAAATATTATTGGCAAAGTCATTTCCAACAAAAAGAAAATACAATTTCGCCGTAAATCTTGATTTTTGATATCCGTAAGCCGCTTGTAAATTGATTTTACAACGCAAATACAAAAAAAAGTGAAAGTGTACATTGCCGCATTTCTTTTTAAATTAATGCAGTAGCTAATGAACAAGGATACACATTTTATTTCTACAAAATATTTACAGTGTTACCTTCCTATTTGCTACCGCATTGATTGCATGTCGCGAATTTTTTTTTTCGAACTAATCCAGTTAAAAAAATTTTAGTTAACCATAAATAAAATAACAAAAAAATATGAGTATGTAAATGAAAAAATATAAGGAAATACTAAACATTGCCACCTATCACATGTTTTAGGTAAAGACAAACCCATTATATATTATACTATACCATGTACTATACCATGTATAGTATAATACCTTTCAAGAAAAATTAAATTATTGTTCGAGTTTCACTACATTTTCCCTATATGTAGGTACCCCTAACTCAAGAGGAATCTATCGATATAATTTTCTCTTCAATTCTTACTTAAAAATCAATTAATTGGTTAACATTTACCTTTCGATCTTGCATACGTTGAATATATCCAATATATTATATATATATTTATAATTAAAATGATATCGATTTAATAAGATTATTGTCTGGAACCAAACAAATTCTTAAAATAAATCAAATTTCGTAAAAAAAGCTATAAATGTCGAAAGACTGTATCTACTCTTTTTTAAAGATAGTCGTGTATATGATCCCTTTATCTTCCAAAAACACAAGCCACCAAAAATATCTTTTCTTCTAGCCATTATTATTATTATTATTTTTAATTTTGGCCCTTCAGCGTGCTGCTAACACTTTCCCACAACGGAAAATACGCTTAATCGCCACTTAAATGTGCGATAGCATCGAAACAACTCTGCATGCTACACAAGTTTCACGCTTTTGAAATAATTAGCTCGGTGGTCTATCGCCATAACTTTGATAATAAATGTCTAAACACAAAACAGACACAGAAATGCATATTCTACGGTCGCCGAAGTGTGGTCTGTAGGAAAACTTTGAAGTAATATGTTTCTAGGAAATTTATAAAATATGACAGGTGTCAAATTGGCATACAATAATTTCAATGGTCATGTTGGATCCCCACACAACATGGAGAATTTATATTTGAGCCCGGAAAAATATTTAGAATTAAAAAAAATCATGATTCCAACTGAGTTCAACTCATGTAATTACAGTATTCTGAAAACGTTTCTGTCATTACTTCGTTTCCTTTACAATCCTTAACTTCAAAATTCCGAAATTGAATTTGAAACTCGCAAAATGTCGAATCAGTCATGTTTTTTATAAGGGATCATTTGAAACCTATGTAGATTCGATTGTATTTAATTCATTTCCAAGATGTTCGGTAAAACTCCATGAAAAAAATATTAAGCAATTTTTCGTAAAACTTGCCGATATTTTTAATTTCCTAACGGGTCCATTGCATCTATTTCACAAAAGTGTTAATCGCGTCGCGCCAACAGATCATGCTGCACGATCGACATGCCTCCATTTTCCCCAGCACATGTCGATACTTACCGACTTAACTGCAACCGAGTGCATAACACTCCTCACTTAATGGCGCATGCAGCTTTTGTTTTTGGGCAATCAGTGTGCGGCAACCGTTTTGTGGCTTGTGGAGGCACCCATTGGGCACACGATATTCGGTTCTTCACTGCAATGCCTAAGTGCTTTTCTTTTGTTTTAGCTTCTTATCGGCCCGCGGCGATCATTGTGCCTGATCAGCGATTACACAATGTAATGTTCGTTTCGTTATTGTTGTTGTTATTTTTTGGGTTTTTTGTTTTTGTGAAGTACATGAGTACACTAGACATTAATTTAGATTTCGTGGTGCATTCCGTAAAGCTTCTGGTGAGCACTTAATGTTGATAAAAGTTGAAATGGAGTGGAAAATGTAAACAAACGTATAAACAAAGATGGAGCTATTGTGGCTCTGGCAGTGGCGAAAGTATTATGTGTGGTTTCTTCGTTGTCTTTTATTTCGAGTCGATTTTTATTAGCCATATTTTTTGATATTTTTTTTTGTAAATACCTCTATGTTTCAACTTATAATTTAGTGTAGCTAATTTCAAATAAGCCGCTTTTCTCGAGGCTTAAGTTAGTTATTTAGATTTTTTATGGTTGCAAGCACATTGCTATCTTCGGTATATGAAAAATCCTTGAAAGCGTCTAGTGTACCACAGGAGCGTATTAATGACTGTAAAAGTGGTAGCTTAATTCTGATTAAACTCTATAAATTTTATAGTTTCAATTGACTACAGTAGAAAAGCTTTGAAAGCTACCATTTAGCCTAGGTTATTGATAATTCAATGGAGAAGACTTTAATCGTACGAAAATATAATTATAGAAAGTATACTATCTGTGTTGTCTTGATATTTATAGTAATTATCTAGCTAGACCGTTCATCTAACATAGTGACAATTTATGGAATATTCTATGGTCAAATATCTAGATTTCGAGTTCAGTCGATCTTCTTCGATTCCACTTATAAGCCAAGTCTTGGGTTTTAAATTGACCTCTTTTTTGTTGTTGTGGTAATGATAGAAAACATTTCCCGAATAAATGGGTGGTTATTGATGGGTTGACAGTCCTTGGAAACAAAAATTCGGGACTATTTCGGCTTCTAAAACTCTACTGTTTCTTAATTGTCACGTCTTAACGTTCGAATAATAATTATTATCACACTTTAAAATTATATATCCAATATTCAATGAGACCTTAGATATGGTTTTAATAAAAATTCGTACACTAGCGCCACCTACCGTAATAATTATATATCAATTGTAACTCCCACCCTTATTTCGTATCATTCATATCGTCTCCATTTTGTTCATTTTCATTATAAATAAAATATAATTTTCTTTTTCATCTGATAAAAAAAAAACTTATTTCAACTAAAATGACATTCCAAAGCATTCCTTTGTTGTCATAGCTGTCAATTTCATGTTTTCAATTCAATTTCTTGCGAACATGTCAAATGTTTCCTGTGTGGTCTAAACTAGTTTTCCTTGCCTTTGATATGTGACAACATTCGTATATAAATATGTTAAAATAAATATATGTAGGTACATTTTATATATAGAGCAACTTGTTTACTATTCATTACTTGCAATTTCCTGTGACACATATCATTTTCAATTTCAGTCCAACATTTCATTGGAATATTTTCTGAAAGTCCACTTTCATATCCTTCCGGCGGTAAAATTTTTTTATAAGCACACATTTGCAGTGTGATATCACTGTTGTTCTATTTCATATTTCCTAGATATGATTTTGCCGCATAATTATGCTCCCGTTGCAGTATTGGTATGTCACGAGGTATTCACAGATAATATGGCTTCTCAGTTCTAACTAATATCTCATATAATTAGAACTGTCAGTCAGCCAAAGACTGTCAGCTCAAACGTTTTTTTTATTGTCACTTCACAATCAAAACTCTTGCAATTACATATTAATATCAGATAAGTTGGTATACTGCGATGATTCACCGAGATGTGAGTAACGAAAACCATAATCACATAATACAAACGGCTTCTTTTCTTTTTTTTACATTACTTTGATCTTCCTTTTAGTTCTGCCGGTCGCATTAATCTGTTATTGTCTGTTTTTTGTCTGTTCTGTTGTCTTTCTTTGTCCGCCCATATCATTGCGGTTCGTTATCAGCATCAAATTGGTCATCAAAATCCATAAACTCACCATTCTTCGTCAGCGTTTTCTTTGTAATGAAATATGAGACATCATAAAATTATCATTATTTTTTTCTTTGAAGAAATGTGAAAAGTTTTGGTGTTCTCAGTTGGTGTTGTTGATGCATATATGTAGGGGAATTTTTTTATCTTTATATAAATCTTACCAAAGCCTTTCAGATTTTGTACTTTGTTTGGGTACATATTGGGTACACATAGATCTATTATATTTTGCTAGAATATGAGTATTCAAAAAAATTAAATAAATTTTAAAATTGTTTTGAATTCATAAAAGGTTTCTATAAGCAGCATCTCACGAAAAATATCGAAGTTATTTTACTTAAAGCATCTATGGTATCGTCATGGTACACCCTCAGCCTGAATAGATTGATTCTGAACCTAAAAAATTACTACTGCGTTTGCTCAGTTGCCTTGTAAAGGGTTAATTAAACTGGATTAACTTCTGGGAAGTTCTCAGAAAATCAAAGGTATTATATCCTATCCATTATGTATTATCTATCTAAGTTATAATTGTAACTGTTGAGCCATAATCTGGTCGAACTTCGCTTTGAAAAATTTCAAAGTCGTATTCAAAGACCCTCCCTTTCTTCAACGTTCTTTATTTCTTATTTTCAAATTTTTTATGTTTTAGTTTGGAGGCGACGAGCCTAGAAATGCCTGAAATACACCAGAAAATACAAACAACACCACATATGGAAAATTTATAAATACGGGAGTAAGGACCTTTTCTTAGTTCCATTCCATTTTTCACAGTTGTTTTTTCTCCTCCACTTTCTCTATGTTAGATTCATCTTTTGGATGCATTTCATTACTTCATCATTATAATAAAACATTAACCCTTTTAGATCAAACATGCTTGTTGGGTTCTTCGGAATCTTTGGACACTTTGTTCCACAAGTTCATATTTGACCCTTTTAGATAAAAAATGGTTGTTGGGCTCTTGGGAATCTTTGGACATTTTGTTCCACAAGTTCATATTTGAGTTTCATTTTTCTCGCCTCAAAATTTCGCTCAGTGTATGAACAGCTGCTGAAATCACTGAGTTGAAATAATTCATCAAGTCTATGTTGACTTTGACACTGTGTAAAGAATAGAGAACAACTGCAACAATAACAACAACTACTTACACAACATACTCGTATATTGTAATAATGACATGCTAACAACAAGTGCAAAAATAACAGTGTCGCAACTAGCAAGTCTATGCTAGTATGCTAATGCAAATACTGCAGATTATACTTGGTATTTGTTGCTATTATTATTATTCTCATTCCCATACTTACATGAGGATGTGTTTAACAAGCTATGTTTGTCGCTGCAGTTGTTGTCAGAAGTGTCAACCTTTCATTGCACCGACTGGCGGCAGGCAGGCGGTCCCTGGTCCTTGTGGCAACTCCGACACATTACACAGCCAAATGGATGTGCAAACAGGGCGAAGGTGTATTGTCAGAAGCAGCGAAATATGGAGCACTCTTGTGAGGTGAGGCGTGTTGGGGCATTAAGCGACAGTTCATAACAAGAGGACTTGCTCAGTAGAATCGGCAGTAGACGGATGAGGGCATGTGGCAGGTGTGTTGCAACGAAGGAGTGTATTGTAGCAGTTGTGCTGACATGGCTGATGGATATTACAAACAGCGGGTGAAACACACTCCCTTCCTGTATATTCTTAATACTTGTATTTGCCCGCCTGCGACTCGTTTAGTCTCTGTAATTATTTGCTTCAGGTGTGTCAGTGGATTTGTTGCACTGACGACCGTGCCATTGAACTTTTAGTGCTCATATATGCTCTTCATTTATTACTTAATGGACTTTAAGTACGACCCTTTTGCAATCACAAGTTTATGAGTATAATAACAATCTATTTTTATGCATTTTATTTTAATTTTGTTACCGAGGTTATTTATTTATAATTTGAGCTTGTTACTTGTCTGCCTTTATTTTCCTTTGATCTTTGAAGTTATCGAGCCGCCGCCGAAAGGTTGGTGGATTTTATGAGCAGTCTTTTAATGACAGAAATGTACTCCACAGTTTGTCAGTGCCTGCATAGGGTTGAGCTTTTTTGAAAATAACTTTTTATGTTAATCGGAATTCTTTCTACCAAACTCTTTGTCCTTAAATGTCAATATAGCCTATTAAAACATTAAAAATTGGTCTGTAAATCCTTTAAGTCTTATTAGCGAGAAGATCTCGTGATAATATTGTAGTGATCTTCCAATTTTTCGTAAATTTTTTTAGCTGGACTGTTTTTCTTCAAATTAGGTCTCAGTCTCTGAGGTTTACTTCAAGAGACAATTTTCTTTAGACTTGAGAATGATGAACATCTGCTTGGGGGATGTTCCCGAAAAATACGGCGGTTTCATAATTCAAACCTTTATTGAAGTTTCGCTTTTTCAGAGCTTTCGAATATGCAAATTTTCTTGAACCACAAGTTGCTTTGATATTTTTCGAGTTTAAACTTCTCGATCAAACTTTTTTTCCGGTTATCTAAAATCTGGATTTATTTTGATACATTTGGGTATCCTTTGGGTCATCGACTTCGGCGTTTCAGGTATTTCAAAATATAAGGTTAGGTCTAACTACAAAATATATGGATTTAATTCTAGAGGCTTTCTCTCAAAGAAACGATACGTTCGCAGGAAATTTGGTTTCCATAATGAAACATTTATAATTAATGGAATTGAGTACATTTTTTAAAACAATTTGTCTAAATTATTCAAGCAGAACTATAAAAACACTAAGTCTTACATTACAAATAATATGAATATACTTCAATAAAAAAGATTTCGTAACCAGTAAAGCTTTTACAAGCAAAGTAATCGCGAAATGGTATATTACATTTTTATATTTCCGCGGCTGTTAGCTAATGCTAATCAGACAAGTCATCAAATTCAAGCAATAAAATTTTATCTGCAAAGATCAATAAAGTTGGCTTGACGAGAGCATTGCATAAGTTATTTATATGCTTCGGTTGCTGCTTACGAAGCAACTTCATAACCACCGATTACGACTTAAAAGCGCTGAAGTTTTAATAAAAAAAAACCGCTTACAGAGTTCCTCTTACTTTTCTTATTTTTATTTGTATCTGAACTTAACTATAGTTAGTACAACGATAGACTGCATATCTGTGAGTTGATTTATTCATATGTTTAGAGGTACGAGTATCAGAGGTCGCCACAACGAATGAGTTGAATGTGTCTGTATCTATTGCTGCAAGCGTTTTTTGCAATCTAAAAGCTTCTTTTGCGCATCTTTCGCAACAATGCAGCTGCAATTCGTAGCTTCTCGTACTCGGCTCGATTTTATTTAAAGATCGCCGATAAGCTGTCTTAAGTATTTATTGTATGTTACGAGAATACAATAGTTTTATTCAGGTTCTATGTACTAGTATGAACTTACGTACATTACTCACAGCGTTTATTCAATTGTTAGTTAATCTGATGTTAGAAATACTCAAGAATGTAGATAGAAACGATCTTTAAACTTATATATATATAAATATATTTGCGGATAGTCGAATGTGGCTGTTTAGCTGGCAATATGAATCAAACATCTCTAGTATAATTACGAAATAAAGATGAATAATTTTAAGAACCTAGATTATGCATTGACTTTGAGATAATTATATATTCTTTATAGCAGTAGTTCAATCAGCCTAGAATTTACTAACTGTTTAGAGGTTTTTGTGTTGGAATCAAGCCTAACATCACCCTAAACTATATCTTCGTTATAAAATACTAATGATAACAGTCCTTAGATATGTTTTGAAATAAGCTTATCCTGTCTTCAAATTTATTTAAAATTATCTTTCTTAAAATCACTAGGAATTCCACCTCTATAACATTTCAAACTGATAGTAGATTTAAAGAGATCTCCTAAATAGTTTGTTGATGTATAAGAAACGATGCGTATAGTGCTATGCTTTGAAATTAAGAGGCTATACCACTGTAACCCATAATAAATTTGCCGATTATCGTGAATTTTTTTTTAAAGAAAGTTCCCGATCGAATATGTCGAAGTTTTTTGGTCATAATAAGGTATATTTTCAGCAATATTTTAAGATTTTTTGTTACAAAAATATTGAAAAATAACGGAGTCTTGGGAGGTGCCAAAAAAAGTTCCCCAACTGCTGACATGAAAAAAAAAATTTTAAAAGGTTATTAAAGTTGACCTCTTCAATGACCTACGATTTTTGACAAATATCAAGATACGACTTTACCGCTTTCACAGGATATTTTTGAAAGTATAATCTATCAAATAAGCAAAAACAAAAAAATCGATGTTTTGAAAAAGTCATACTGGTATAGTCCCTTAAGGGGTTATATACAGTTAGACGGCCGAAAAAAAGTGAATTTTCCAGAATTTTTTCTGAGAAAACTTTTTAATTTATTGATCCAAAAATTTATACACATATTATGGTATCTTTTAACTGTATTTTAAGACTTAGTTTTAGTAAAAATATTTATTTGAAAAAGAGCTACAGCTGATCTCCAGGAGCTCCTCTCAAAAAAGACGTTTTGCGGTGACCACTATATCTCGGAACTGGATCATCCGAAATTAAAAAACCAAACAGATTTTGTTAAATCTAGTAATTAATCGAAGGAATAAGCAAAATAAAATTTTTTGACAAAATGGCGGTTTCTCAAAAAAAAAAATCGATTCTTCACCGAAATTTCGGCCTTAAATTGTTTATAAAAAAAAATATTTATCGGAGAGAAAAAATCTACGATTAATTACTAAAAAATATATTTAAGAAGGTCGTGTTAAAATTTGAGACTAATCGGTCTAGCCGTTTTCGAGTAATGTTGGTCACCGACTTTGAAAACACCATTTTGAAAAAAACGCGTTTAAAGTTTGGACCTTGTACTTAAAAGCACTCTGAAACGCCTTTTCAAATTTTTCATTTGCTTGTAACTTTGAAAATATTCACTGGAACGATATGAAATTTTCTGTGTGTATTCTTAAATAAATGTACATTAAGAAAATGAAATAGAAAAAAATCGATTTTTTGAAAATTCTAACTGTATATAACCCCTTAAGTTATCTGCGATATAAAAAAAATATACTTGTATTTGATTATGAACAACGCTGAATTTATCTGATATGATCGGACGATTTTTTCTTCGGATATAATCCAATAAATTTTTTCGAAAAGGAACTCATCTTCTTGTTTTTCTGAGACTTTTTTTTAGCAAAATGTCTTCGTTTTTTTTTAATAAACTATTAATCTCATCCATTTCTCACTCGTTGTCACCCCTCATGATGACACGAGAAATGTATCGAGAAACATAGATTCTGGAAGACTAATGAAATCGCAGTGAGATCTAGGAGAAATTCTAAATTACTTAATAGTAGTGTGGATCGGACTTGATTCTATCAAAAGCTATTTGAGAAGTGTTTCGACCATTGGATGAAGGACTGGCATAATTCATAATATCAAATGGGAACTATTTTAAAGATAAAACATGAAGACGATTGAATAAATAAAATAATAATTTTTCCCGAGGAAATTTTTACGAGTTTAACTTAGATTGAGCTTGGGTTAACTTACCATAGACATTCAGAAAAAACAGTTTTTTCATTAAGTGCTTGCTTGTTTTTGGAGTGTATATTTCCTTATAAGTGTATTTTGCAATCACTTCTGCTACTAACAGACTCTACTTGAATATATATTTATTTATAATAGATATACATACATATATTACAATAGCTGCATTCTCTGCGCTGCTTTGCAGTTGCGTTTTGCTGTCAGCCTGTCAAATTACAAGAATGCCATTCATACAACAACAGGCGGCGGCAAGCACTTGTAATATATTCTCAAGTTGTGTACTAGACACAACAATAACAATACGAATATATATATATTTATGCAAGCAATGCGGATGAAAAAAAAAGTATTTGACGCGCCCGTCAACGTCACAGACAATTGGAGTGACAAACAATAAACTAAATGCAATCTTACATACATGCAAACATACATAGACATAATACAAGAAAGGCAGCATAAGACAGTCAGTTGCACAATGAAGCAGAAGAATTGCAAAAGACACAGCTACATACATACAAACAAACAAAGACAGCACAGATATATTGCAATTGCAGCAGCGCTCTGCGACAGCCTCTTCAGTTCATTGCTTCGAGTGCAATGAAAAATCTACTAAATATTCAACTGCAACGGGTCCATTCCGTCCGATATTTTAGACTGTATGTATGTGTATTGTTGTGTGGTTGTGTGTCGTTGTTCATTGAAGCACCAAAGTGCTGAATTTTGATGCTCAATCACGTTGACTGCCGTCACCGTTGACCATTTTTTCGCCTGTGATTTAATTTCATTGTTGTTTGCAGTGTCTCTGGTTTGGTGGTTTCGGCTTCACTCAAACGTGACATTTTCCATTTTTTCTTCTACCTCAAGTTACATACATACTAATGTATATATATACTTGTATAGTATATAAGTGCTGTTGTCAGTGGGAATATACTTACCACTGTGTGTGTTGCAAAAATTTGAATTGCAAACGGTTTTTACGCCTCTAGAATTTGCCGCCATCACTAACGAAGTTTGTGCAATTTTGCGGTTATTTCTGTTTCATCAACAAATCGTCGCTGCAATCAAGGGAATTCAATACTCAGTGTGTACTTTGTCGTTGGTCGCGTAAATGCTGACCAAGGTATGACGTATTTTGTTGTTGAGGTTGTTGTTTTTGTTGTTGGTAGTTTATTTAAACTTACATATTTTATATTTTATTTTGATATGTGGTTTTTAAAATGAAGTATACAATTCAACGAAATTTAATCGGGAAATTTGTATATACAGTAGCACATCCATAATTCGAAGATCTCCAAAACTCAAAATCTTGAATTTGCAATACCGTTTAGAAGCCAAATTTCATAAAAAATACTTTCCATAACACGAACTTCGAGTTACTACTACTGTATTATTCCGTATTCCATTATTTCTAGAGTTGGTTTATAACATAAACATGATTTTCGTTATTTTTGACTTTCCTCATCCGAGCATATCAATTTCTTTTGGCTTGAAACATTGGGATCCCTCGAGGATATTTTATAACAATCGACTGAAGAATGAATACATGCAAACTTAGTATTTCAGAACCTTCATTCCGCAGATTTAGTATACTGTACCCTAATTTTTCGTTTTCCTCGCCCAAAAGTATATATAAAATATATATGTTTTGGTCTGTTTACCATTCACATTATCTCAAAGTAAGTTTTGTGGTACGTTTTGTATATGGTGTTCCAATCCTGTGAGCCCTAACCGATCTTGGACGTCCTAGGCAATATCTAAACATCAGCAAGAGACACACTACCTTCAATATCAGTACTTCTCTGCTAAAGAGTGAGCTCTGATTGCCTCCTCAGAGGTCTATTTTAGAAGGTGATATTGTTAGTCTACTCCGAGTTTTTGAAACAATATCAATTATGGCACTGTGTAAGTAATGACGCTGATCCGGGGACTTAAAGTATATTGGCTATTAGCTCTATCTCATATTTCATATGACTGTTTACTAACCAGACATCATGAGTAAATACTTTTGTCTGATTTTTTGTAAATAGTCACTTGAAATATAGTCTTGGATTGAATAAAACGAAGATCCAGTAATGAAAACAATCCATATATTCAAGCTCGTAACTGTTTTGCTTAGGTCGGCACTTACGCGACGAATCGATAGATGGCGCTGTTTTCGAGACATCTAGAAATCAACTGTTTTTGATCTCTTCCTCGCAGCTCCATTAATCCACTAATTGAACTTATAAATTGTACACAAACACTGCTTATGTCCTCCAGCTTACTCTCATCCCATATTTACCTGAATTTTGTAGATGCTGTCTCCTATTTATATATTTTGCTATGTAATTGCCAGATCAGCAGGGAAGCTGATATCCGAATATATAAATTGTTGCTTGACAAGTTAATTGTTGTGCTTTCTAGCGTGGCTGTGATGAAGATTTTTTGCACGCACATAAAGCCAAACACACACCTGCAATCACTTGTTTATTTATTACTTGTTGTTTTTGTTTTTTATTGTATTGACCACATGCAAATCGAAGCTTAATGACTTTTCTGCAAAAGCAATTCCATCACTGAGAACTGACGACGACGCCAACTGACAATTGACTGCAATACAAATTGTTTACTGAGATTATAGCTATCAACTGATGTTTTTATACTCTCGCAACAAATGTTGCTAAAGAGAGTATTATAGTTTTGTTCACATAACGGTTGTTTGTAACACCTAAAACTAAACGAGTTAGATATAGGGTTATATATACCAAAGTGATCAGGGTGAAGAGTGGAGTTCAAATCCGAATGTCTGTCTGTCCGTCCGTCCGTCCGTCCGTCCGTCCGTCTGTGCAAGCTGTAACTTGAGTAAAAATTAAGATATCTTGATGAAACTTGGCACACTTATTTCTTGGCACCATAGGAAGGTTGCTTTCGAAAATGAGCAAAATCGGACCACTGCCACGCCCACAAAATGGCGAAAACCGAAAACACATAAAGTGCCATAACTAAGCCATAAATAAAGCTATGGAAATAAAATTTGGTATGAAGGATCGCACTATGAAGGGGCATATTTGGATGTAATTTTTTTGGGGAAGTGGGCGTGGCCCCGCCCCCTACTAAGTTTTTTGTACATATCTCGCAAACCAATAGAGCTATATAAACCAAACTTTCTGCAGTCGTTTTTTTTAGTCACTTCCTAATACAGTCCAAAAATGAAAGAAATCGGATTATAACCACGCCCACCTCCCATACAAAAGTTAGGTTGAAAATTACTAAAAGTGGGTTAACTCACTAACGAAAAACGTCAGAAACACTAAATTTCACATAAGAAATGGCAGAAGGAAGCTGCACTGAGATTTTTTTACAAAATGGAAAATGGGCGTGGCGTCGCCCACTTATGGGTCAAAAACCATATCTCAGGAACTACTCGACCGATTTCAATGAAACTTGGTTTGTAATAGTTTCTTTACATCCCAATGATATGTTGTGAAAATAGGCCAAATCGCTTCACAACCACTCCTACTTCCTATATACCAGAACTTTGAAGACGATCTGAATCGCTTACTTTACAATATATAAAGTAAGTACTAGTGAAGATATCGGTGCAGAACTTTGCATAAATACTATGTTAATAGTGTGGCAGCCCCATTCTAAAAATCGCCGAAATCGGACCATAGGTTTTTAAGGCCCCATATATCGAACACGAGGACCTCGGTGCTTCTAACCTAATATTATGGTTTCCAACTTTCAATGGACTTTATACAATATATATGACGAATATGTGGGTCAAATTGTGTATTATATAATATTAAATAAATAAATTGCGAGAGTATAAAATGTTCGGTTACACCCGAACTTAGCCCTTCCTTACTTGTTTGTTGCTGTTTTTGTATTTTTTATTTATTTATTTTTTCATTATTTTTAATTTTATAGCCTGTTGTACTTGTTGACTATGAGTTCAACTTAAATTGAAAATAAACACTTTACATATACATATATATAATTGGCGAAGAATTCTTCTTACTACAGCAGCAAGAGAAATACATGACAACAACAGCAAAATTACAGATATGTATTTGCAGCGTCGTTTTGTTCATCAAAATCATTTAGTCTCACGTCAGCGCTGCCATTATTGTCATTATAGAAATAATCACAGATTTCAACTGAAAAATCAAGTAAAATAAGTGTGGAATGTGGTTTAGAGAAATTATCTACGTTTCATATTTACAAAATATATGTAGAATTATTTTTGTTATTTGGTTAAATAAGAAATGAGAAATTCAGAAAGTTTTCTTTTAGACTGATTTATATGAATTTCGGTCAGTCTAGAGCAGTCAAAAAAAAAGTTTAACTTTGAAAATTCATTCTGAAAGTACAAAGACTTCAATAAACATACATTTGAGTGTATAAAAAATCATATTTTGATTCAAAATGGCGGCTACTGATCCCATATTCGGAATTCCCTTTTCTCTACCGATGACGTTGATTGTAGATTAATCTGCATAATGGAATTATTTATAGTCCTTTTAGTTTTCCAAAACTATTGTTTTCATTAAAAAAAGTTTGAATCCTAAATGTAGGCAATGTTTTCAAATGACATTTGCCTACTATTAGGCGCAGAAACTTACTGAGGTAATTTTTTCTCGCATTTAGTTAAATTTTTTTTCTAATTACTGTTGAGATTGTAAAGTGAAAGTTTATTTTGTGTTTACCTATTTTTCATATATTTAAATATTTTTTTTTTTAATAAATTATATTTTTTTTTTCAAATTTTACTTTAATTGTCGTTTTTGAATTAATAAATTATTTATTTTTTTTTTAATTCTTAATATTTTTGAAAATTTTTTTTTCAATTATTATTTCTTATTTTTAATAGTTTAAACAATAATAAATATATTTGAGGTTTAAAGCTAATCATATTTTATTTATTTATTTTAATATTTTTTTTTTAATTTATTTTTTTTTTAATTTTTTATTTATTTTATTTTAATTTATTTATTTTTTTAATTTTTTATTCAGACCTAAAAACAATTTTGATAAAATTTAAATTTTTTTTTGGTTTTTTAACTATTTATTTTTCTATTTTTTCGTCCAACAAAAATGCAAGTAACCTCAATTTCAATGCAAATGCATTTTTATGCATTTATTTATGCGACCCACTCGCGAAGAAACTCTCATTTGTATGCACATACACGCGCACAAAAAATGCCCATTCAATGGAACAAACAGCGCATGGTGCGCATGCGCATAAAAACTTTCCTTGCCTTGCCAAATGTAGCCCCCACAGCGCACAGTGCAGTTCAGTGTTGTTGCGCCAAAGGCACCTGCACTTGTCACACTGGTCCTGCCGCTGCCGCTGCTGCTGCAACAACTTCGATTCTTCATAATGCTTTTATTGGTTTTGTGGTGGCGTCAAACGGGTTTAGTGTTGTCGCCTTTGGACCTCAAAGTTCGCACAACCAGTCTGCAAGCGTGCCACACACAAAGGCTTACAATGTCCATAAGTGTGTGTGTGTGTGTGTGTGTGTGTTGCACAAGCAATTAGGCATGATTGTTGTTGCTATTGTTATATAGTTTTCTATTTTTGATTTCTTGATTTATTTTCTATGAATTTTTTTGTTGTAATTTGCCGATAAAGTGGTCTGTTGCCACACTGTATATGTGTATGTGTGTGTAGTTTCCACCTGCAACTAATGTTTTAACATTAACCAGCCATAGCAACAACAACAACAACAAAGACGGTTGACCACATGCGCGACTTCAGTTGCCTTTTTAAATGCAAAACTTATGGCAACAACAACAACAATAATATTTACAAGCATTTCAGTTGTTGTTGTTGTCTCATTGGCAGTCGCTTTGTTGTCACGGTCTCTGCGTGCGGCCAATTGTGTGGGCCGCCTCGTCTATCGTCGTAATTTACTACTGCAACGAAATCGTTTTCTACTTAGACACTTAGCGACCTGCTTGCTTGCTCCTTTTGTTGGTGGTCTCTTGTTCGTTTTTTGCTTAAAATATGCAATTATTCATAAATTCATTTTGTAGTATACAGGTTTGCGAGAGCGTGTGCCATGGGCAACTGCTATTTTTGCCTGTGTGTGTGCTAAATGAGCATTTAAGGTAATAAGGTAGAGTAGCAAGATTTTCTAATATTTATAATCGACAACGAGCAATACGAGTACTTTCATTGGGAAGCTCTTCCATGTCACCGAAGGTACATTAGATCTGTTTAAGCATTGGATATGGGAGTTGAAGTGAAATAATTTCCCTAACTATCTATCTCGAGTATATAAGAGTGATACGAGGTGTGCTCAAAAAATAACGGGAATTTTGGTTTTTTGAAAAAAAAATATTTTTTCATTCATCTACATTAATGTTATCGCCTTCAAAACAGTCCCCATTCGTTAATATGTACTCATAACAGCGCTGCTTCCAAACGTTGAAACACTTCTCAAACTCGATTTTTGAGATAGCGTTTGGCTCTTTCAGCGATTTCTCGTTTGCTTTTAAAAAGGCCTTAAACTAAAGTTCCTTTAAACTCGTGAAATTTTAAATCATCTCAAGGAAGTAAGGCATTTCTACTAGGCCATAGTAATAGGGTCATAGTAATAGCTTCACCTGTTCCTCAATAAGTCCTTTTTTAATCCATCTGGCCTAAGGTGGTCTACCGAGCTCGTCGCCCTTAGTAAAATTCACCTCTTTTTAGTCAGTAGGGTTCTTTCTAGCCATTTTACCATCGGGATCCCCGCTGTTAGGTTAAAAATTTTACCGGATGCTAGCTGTAAAAGCTGCTTAGAAAAGGACGAGATGGAATCATCTCTTCACTTTATTTTGGGATGTCTCGCCTTTGCGGGACTCACTTTATCGAACAACCGCGCGATATAGCGTATATAGAAGTCAGAAATCTCTGCAGATTTGTAGTAGGGTAAGGGCGCTTTGTCGAATATTATTACTTAAGGGGTTATATACAGTTAGAATTTAAAAAAAATCGATTTTTTTTATTTCATTTTCTTAATGTACATATATTTAAGAATACACACAGAAAATTTCATATCGTTCCGGTGAATATTTTCAAAGTTACAAGCAAATGAAAAATTTGAAAAGGCGTTTTAGAGTGCTTTTAAGTACAAGGTCCAAATTTTAAACGCGTTTTTCTCAAAATGGTGTTTTCAAAGTCGGTGACCAACATTACTCGAAAACGGCTAGACCGATTAGTCTCAAATTTTAACACGACCTTCTTAAATATATTTTTTAGTAATTAATCGTAGATTTTTTCTCTCCGATAAATATTTTTTTTTTTATAAACAATTTAAGGCCGAAATTTCGGTGAAAATCGATTTTTTTTTTTTGAGAAACCGCCATTTTGTCAAAAAATTTTATTTTGCTTATTCCTTCGATTAATTGCTAGATTTAACATTATTTTAACGAAATCTGTTTGGTTTTTTTAATTTCAAATGATCCAGTTCCGAGATATAGTGGTCACCTCAAAACGTCTTTTTTGAGAGGAGCTCCTGGAGATCAGCTGTAGCTCTTTTTCAAATAAATATTTTTACTAGTACTAAGTCTTAAAATACAGTTAAAAGATACCATAATATGTGTATAAATTTTTGGATCAATAAATTAAAAAGTTTTCTCAGAAAAAATTCTGGAAAATTCACTTTTTTTCGGCCGTCTAACTGTATATAACCCCTTAATCAAGGGAGTGATCCTGGCTTCAAAAAGGACTGTTTCTCATAGTCTAAATGTGTATCCCTATGGGACCAGCAATACAACCTAACATAACCTAACCTATTTGTATAGATCTTGTCACGGATTTGAACATTATTTCACCACCTCCGTGTTCTTTCGTTGGTAAAACGATCAATTAGTTCTTGAAGAATGAGTATTAGAAATCTAGCTAGTATTTTCTCCAAAACTGATGAAATTTTTAAAATATTACGGTATAACTCGCTAAAATGGTTTTATTAGTCCAAGCTATGTCTCAGTGTTTTGCTGTATTAGAATTTATAGAATTTATCACAATATATCCGATAAGTTTGGGTATTTAGAACTCTTCTTTACTGCTTAAAACATATATTTGCCTCTCGAACCTTTTTATATTCATATTATAGTGAATTTAGCCTAAACAAAATTGTAATTCTTCCAGTTTTGGAATAATATTTTGACTTTACTTCAAATATCAGTTATTCTTCAAGAAAATGATTTAAAAAACTATAATCTCTAAATAGTGATCCTAACGAAGTGAAACTAATAATTACATACATATTTATTATCTGCCAGCTTACATGGCACATCTTTAGACTCTGACATTGACATCTGCCAAGTTGTCTCGATCTTGCCTTGAACTACAGCAATTTCCTATGATTTACAACCGATTGTCAAGATCGCAGCGCAGCAATTGGCGTGAATCACGCTGCTGGCCATAACAACAACTGCAATTATCGTATAAATTTCCACGTTGGCAGCAGTGGCGTTGGCCAACAGTTAATTGCAATTCGCATATATAATTGAACACACACATATCCATATAGCTTTGCAGCGTATAAATATTATTAGCCGCACAAAAGCTTTATTAGAGAAGCAGAATTTGTAGAATAGTAAATACGACGAATGGCAAAGTCAAGCGAAAATATTTGAAATTCTTACAACTTATAAAGCTTTGATATTTATGTTTGGGTGTGTTGGTATGTGTGTAACTGCAATGCAGTTGTTGCGCATGCGCGCCAAGCAAACGCTGGCATTGCACTGTTGGCGCAAATAAATACTCAATTGCCGCAGCTGTTTGGAAAAGGCGTGCGGTCTGTTTATTACTACATATATTCATCATATGTATGTGTCTGTGCAGCCGAACTTGTTAAGCGCACGCGCCCCAATAACACCGTCACCTCGGTAGTGGACGTCAATTGCTAGACGCTGTTTTGCCACAGTTAAGCGCGCTCCAAACTGTAATTGACGCAATAATAACACTTGTTGTACGCAGGTGTTTCTAACAACCATCCATCGCGCCTGTTTTGAGCTGGCTTTCAACTCGACCGCTCGCTTTTAGCTGCCTGACTTCTGACTACTGTCTTCTGTTAGCCCGTTGTAGATTCTTAAGCTGTCATGTAACCCTGAAGCGTCTTGAATTGTGTGTACTCTTCTTTCTATGATTGTTTTGCGAAAATTCGTCGAATTCGTTCTGAGAAAAGCTTAATAGCCGACTAGTAAATTGAGCAGTTATAACTCTTTGGCATTCTTCAAATTGATATATATAATATTCATGATGTGATCATGATATACGCTATAGCAAAGATATACAAATGGGGCATACATAGATATGTCCGTATTCAACCCTTATAACTTTGAATAAAGCTAAGCTTGAATTCAAAAGTTGAATAAAATATCAATCAGGCGACGTAGTAGACTCTAGTAGATCTCTTCTAGAATTCATTGGAAATCACATCGAGATAAACCTGGAAAAGAGCTGATAAGCACTACATAATGAAAAGCTCCAAGCACTGTTGAGTTTTCTATCCGGACTTAGGCTTTTTATACATCCTGATTATGTGCTTTAGGGCTCTCTACAGTCCAACGTTGCTTTCTTGAAAGTATATTTTACTAAAAACTTACATCTTCATCTTTTTTGGTGTCCATAACTCGTATTTTCGTTGTTTACAAATTCATTGGAAATCATATCGAGATAAACCTGGAAAAGACCTATAAAATAAAAAGCTCCAAGCACTGTTGAGCTTTCGCCGGGTTCTACGCGGACTTAGACTTTTTATACTTCCTGATTATGTGCTTTGTTTACAAACTCAAAGCTCTCAATATGACCATTTTTGGCGGCAAGTGGCAGCGTGCCACTTTTGTAGCCCATATACATACGAGCAAGAATACAAGTTGTGCGACAAAAATAGGCGGCAATGTTTTGAGTCAAACAGCCGCACACAACTGGCTCACAACGTTTACTTGTTTATCTGAGTGAAACAGTGGTTCAGTGGTGGTAAACACAAGTCAAAATGGTGCATAGTGTGGATAAAACAATATTTGCTGTTTTGAAAGAATTACATTTTTATTTTTTTGGAAAATCAAAAAAAAAATGTAAAAATTTAAATTTTTCTAAAAATTTGATTTCAAAAAAGTTAGAAAAACGGATATTTTTTTTTAATATTTCAAAATCAAATGTTAGAGGAAAATTAATAATCACTGAAACTCTCCTATAATTTCATAACATTAATACGATTTCATAGATACAGCAAACATTTTCTTCACTTTTAGATTTGAGTTTAATTTCAATACCAATCGTAGTATATTTATAATTGAAAAATATTTTTTCGAAAATAATTTTCGAAAGAATATTCAATCTGAGTACAAAAAAGAGCTATACACAATTCTTTTTATATATTTTTTTTAATTCCTGCATATTTTATATATGCATATATGCATATATTTTGCTTAATATTCTTTTTATTTAAAAAATGTATATTTTTTCAAAAATATTTTGAATAGAAAATTTGTAAGCATTATATTTTTTACTGATAACAAATTCAAAATGAACCACCTCCCATAACCGTTGCCTCTGAAAATACAATAAAAAATTGACTTTTAATGTTGACTGTCGGCGTTTTTGTTGTTGCACATTTGGTTAACTCTTTTCCTGCTTTGTTTCAGTTCCGTCGTTTGTATTTTGGAGTGTTTATGTCCATAAAAGTCGCCTCCTGGCAACGCTTTTTCGTGAATCGAACGTTAATTCGAACATATGCGCATTGGTATTAGTGTTTATAGAGCGATTCCAAAGTGATCATGACCATGACTGCACGTTTCTAAATGCTTCCAAATTGTTTTGTTGTATTGGTTTATACTCGTTTTGACCATAAATGCTTACAATTATTGACGTGATTATGTTTCTGTATGTGTGTGCGTCTTATCTGCCTTGCTACATCCACTATGTATTTATTATAACTGTATGTATGTGATGCTGTGTGTATTATATACATATAGATATTGTTTTATGGCTAACTTTGGAAAATGATTTTCTTTTTGTTTTTGCTTTTGTCTATGGCCGAAACAAATGATGAAGTTGCAACTTTTCGACTCCATTGTATTTAGATATTTATTTGTTCTTTGTTGAATTTGAATTACTCCTTTGTTTGTAACTGATGATTTTGTACGCGAAATTGTGGTTGATTTGTATTTTATTAGAAGACAAAAAAAATTAATAAAAATATATTTTAATTCGTATAAAAATTCTTTAGTTAAAAAAACGTCAAAGAAAGGTAATATTGAGTACTTCACGGTCGAAAATCTTAAACTATAAATTTTTTTTATATATTTGCAATTTTTGCTCATGAACTTTTAAAGTCCATCAAAAGCTTTAAGCCAGAAATTACACTTTCAGATTTCTCGCTCTAAAATGTATCAATTTTAAATTAATATCATCTGCTTAGAAAGTCGATATCTATTTTTTTTTTTTGAAAATGTCTCAAAATCCTCCATTACTTAACCCCGAAAATTTCTTACCTAATTACAAATGAAAATACCATATCGAGTCTATCTTTGCTCCACATCTATCAAATTAACTGATTATATTTCTAATTCATTTCGATGAAGATTAATTACGTCTCTTGTGAAATATGGGTTTGTATTTTAAATGTGCGCTTTCGATTGTTGTTGATCTTCTAAGCTTTTAAGCTGCTTATTTTTAATTTATCAACATATGTGTGTATCTGTGTCTTTAATAAATTTTGAGTTTTTGAGAAGAAAATATAACGTATTGAATTTATGATTATTGAATAAAGTGTTGCGTTGCTTCAGCGCTTGTCTTCTTAATGCTTATTGTTTTTGTTTTCAATGTCGAAATTAGCTGACGGCTCGAATTAATTATATTTTTAATTTCTTCATATATCGAGCAATCATACCATGAACATGTAGTCTTGCTCTTTTTATATACTGACAACGAATTATAACTGGATGAGAAGCAGTTGGTTTGAAGGTTGATTGATCAGTGATATACTATACATGATTTATTTGAAATAGTAACAACCTCAAACTTGCTCTGTTGGAGACTTCACAAGAGACCTCATTTCGACATTAAACTCGCTAAAAAAAAGTTGTGCCATTTTAGGTGCAGTTAATATGAGACGAAAGAAACATGTCTATCAGCATTGAAACATTAAAAAAAAATATTTTGGTTAATCACGTCTTTTGGTGTTGATTTCAATTATTTATTATTACTTGAAATTAAATTAGTTTATGATTTCAAAAAAAATTTATGATTTGTTCTTAAGGGGCACACCTAGTGTAATGGCCTAAAAAAAGGTGATTTTTGGGAATTTTTATTAAAAAAATACTTTATCAATTATTTCAAAATTGTAAGAATATATTTATACATGTTTTAAGAATATACAGTGAAATTTTTGAAGGAAAAAATTAAATATTTTTTAAGTTATAGTCGATCTCCAACGGCGCGAAAAAAAGGTCCTTCACTGCTGCAGTGATTCCGGCCTTCTCCGTGGATGAAATCTAAAAAAATAAAATTCTCCTTAAACTAGATAATATTGTCTATACAATGACCTACGATAAAAAAAATATAAAATTGACAATATGGCGGCGTTTTAAAACAAATAATCGATTTTTACCCAAAATTTTGGCCGTTTTTGGCCTGCCAAAATTCGATTTTTTGATCAGATATTGCAAGTATATATAGAACATGTAAAAAAAATTCGATAGTGATCGGATCATTTGTTTTTGAGTAATCACTGCAGCAAATTCGGAAAATGCTGTTTCGAGAAAAACACGTTTAAAGATAAAATGATCGTTTTCACTGTTACCGAGCGGCTGCTCTTTAAATTGCTATAACTCAAAAACTATTTGAGATATCGATTTGAAATTTTAATATGTTATTTTTAAAGGTGTAATCTACCGAAATATTTATATATTGAATTTTTTTTTTATTTATATTGAAATTTCACACTAGATGTGCCCCTTAAAACTATACTACAAGTAAAAGTGATCGAATTTGCATTGCAAAACTGTATATTATAGAAGTTCTAGTAAAACGAAATATATTATTTTTCAAATAGATAGCGTTATTTATCTGTATTTCGTGCTATTTATGATTGTTTTTTGGTGAAAAATTGGTCTCAAGAGAAGCATGTGAGTTGAGAGAGAGAGTATGAGGGTTGCATCATAAAATGGTAATAAGTTGTCAAATAAATAGGTTGCTTCTTCGACATTGATCGGATCATTCTAACAATATGGTAAATGAAACCATGAATTAATTAATTAATGCAAGAAAATTAATTAATTAAAAATTTATTATTAGACCTTTTATATTCAATTACGTAGTTTCCAATTTTTCAAATTACTAACTTTGTTTTCGAAATATAATATTTCATGAAACAGTTTCAAAATTTCAATCATTCTAACCTTCCATACTTGACTAGCGAGAGTATATAATATTCAGCTGTACCCGAAATTAGCCTTTTCTTATATATTATGCTTTCGTCTGTAACAGTCTGAAAAATTACGTGGTCTTCTTAAGATATGGATCATAAACCTTGTAATCTATTTCAAAGACTTTACTCTAGATCTTGAAGTAACCCTACCTATTTCCCTCGAAACTACTTGAAGCAAGCGATCAATTTGAGGATCTCAAGACAACGTATTATTTGGGAGGCAATTGAAAAAGTTTAAATGTTTGAATGGTCATGAATAATATATTGAAACCAAAGCTATGATTTCTACCCTCTAAAAAGTTACCTTATTAAAGTCACCTAATTTTTCGTGCAAAGCTTTTTTTGTATCAACTTTTTAATGATATTCGTTTGCTACTCTTTGAGAAGGAACTTTCTGTGTAGATCGCATACTAATTTTACCTATCCATAACTCTTCTGAAATATAAGAAGCTTGTAGGCCACCTTGTGATATGCGTAAAAGCTCTGCTGGTGGTAAATATTTACTTATACAGAAGCTGAGCGCTTTCTCTTGCACGTGTTGTTTCGTCTTTGAAAAAAAAAAATATTGAAACAAATATTTTCATAAATATCGCTTATCAGCTATGCAAAGTATGCGCTGACGCAATATTCCGCGCAAATATTTTCATACCGAATGCACGCAAAATTTACTTCCTGTCCGCATGTTAACATAACGCCATAAACAATTTATTAAAAATATTTTTATCTCGCAAAATATTTAATTTTTATTTTTTCTCTTTTCTTTGCAGGTAAGTGATGCTGTACTAAAAATAAAAAAATAAAATTATATACTTTACGCTTGAGCGTGGTGCAAAATGTGGCAGCTAAATATTTAGTGTGAGTCTAAGCAAAAAAAAATTTTGTTTATCTACTCTGCTAATGATCAAAATATCTGTGTTTGCTTAAAAAACGACACGTGAGCAATAAATAAACACAGCTGAAATATTCAAACGGAAATTCGTAGAAAATGCAGTCGACAGTCGTGACCAATGAAAGGGTTTGCTCCAACTCGTAGACTGCGTCGGGGTTGTGTATGTGAGTGATGCACCTGAGTCACGCGCTGAATTCGAAAAATCGTCTCACATCTGCGATAGCATTGTTAATTTGACAAAATATTTACACTTCTTAAAAAAATCGGGCTTATAATCCCTTTTCTGCTGATTGGACAGTTCATAGCGAAACAGGGTTGATTTTCCGCCCGACACTTAACGCGGCTTTGAAGTGCACTTAACTGCCTGTGTGTGTTGACAAACGTGTCGATATTGAATTACTGAAAAATTTGCACAAATTGCAAAAATGCTCGGGTGCAAATATGCAAATGTTTGGCGAAAGAATTCAAAAATGAAAAAAAGAAAACTGCACAAAAAAAACAAACAATTTATTTTTCAACATATTTTTCCTTTATTTATTTATTCCTTACATTTCTATTCACCTCCCCTCTCATACTTTTTGGTATTATTTAACCACCGAAGAATCGTTTGATTTTACCGGCGGTCAGTTTAACAAGTTTAAAATCTGTTCAACTTGTTTTTGTAGATTTTGTGACTGTTCAGTGGTCGTTAGTTCCTCGTAGATGGGTGGTGGAAATGTCGTTGGGGGCGGCGATGGTGCTGGCGCTTCAGTGGTCGTTGTGGTTGTTGTGGAGCTTGTCGTTGGTTGCACTGTTGTTGAGGGAAATTCGAGTCTTGGCTTGACCCGTCCATCTAGACAACCCTGCAGATAGTTGTAGTTACTCGCAGTATCTGAGACATAGCGTCGCTCAGCACGTTGGCAACACTGCTGATGATGCAAATCGACTAGACGATAGCGTTCTTGCAATACGGTTGCATGTTCGGAGGCATTACCCGATATGCTATAGGTCGCTTTTGTGTTCTCTGAACCCTAAGAAGGAAATTAGACAATTGTTTGATTAAAGATTTTTGGTTGAGAAAGGGTTCTACACGTTTGATTACGAAGGGTACTATTTCTATGAATACTAAACAGTTCTCTTGGTTACATAACCTATTAGAATTCCTGAAATCCCTAGACTATCTTGCGATGTTGCCTTCAGTACTTTGCTTCATGACCTCGTGTTAGAATTTGCTTTTGAGTCGGTAAATCGAGCTGAATTGGTTTTGGTAACCCAGTTAGATTCTTAAATTCCCTGATCTAGCGAGAATTTTATCTCTCCATGAACTTCCGGTTGATGAAAAATCTTGGTACCGTGTTATAGAGAATAATTTCGTAAGATTAAGCATTCCTATATCCAACCACTGATAAAACTGAGTTGACGCGTAGACTACTGCATACCACTTCGGAAGCCTCCACAACTTCTCGACGTTCCTTCGCCGAAACCCCGTCAATTTGTTTGCGTTCCTCGCTCGCTTCGACTAGGCAGTGCTTGTAGTCCTGTCCGTAAGCTTCGCTGATCGAATTTGAATGCCCGATGTAGTCGGTGAAACACGCCACCGACACTTGCGGATTCAGCGCCGTAATTCGCGAGGTGAAAAGCAAACGTGCCAAGCCCTGTTGGGATGGCAGTCCTACACTGTGCGGTATTTGTGACATTGCCGACTGCAAGGCGGCGGTCAAAAGTATTGTTATTACCAGTTTTAGCATATTGGCTCTCTTCGCGTCTTCGACGACTTTTGCGTAATTTCACTATTTGATCGGCGCTAGTTGCCTTTAATGCTGTCGCGTAGTACTCCAAGTCTGCGGTTTCTAGGGAACTTTTCGTTAATTTCTTGATATATTCTCGCTGTGCGATGAGTTGTTGCTCGTCGTTCGAATTTCGCAAAACTATGTTGGCCCCTAAGCAGGAAGCTGATTTTATATATTGTTCAGTAGCTGCGAATTTTCGAAGTCTAATGCTTGCTCAGCTTATCAGGCGTTATCTGTGACAAAGAGTTGGTCAGTAAACAGCATACAACGAACTCTAATACCTTCAAAGAGCAGACACTTTTCTTTGAGACTTGATTGTTTTAGCTCACACATCTCGTTATTCAACAACGGGCTACGAGGGTGGACTTTTTTCAATGAAATGCTAGATTTTAAAAATATCTTTGTTATCGACATTTCTAAGTAATCTATATTATATCGAAGGCAGGCACGCCAATGCGTAGTCGAATTCGGCATATCTTAACATTTTCTCTTCCCTGTTCTCATACAATTGATACCCGTTTTCTCAGATTTAAGTTGACAGGGCTATGGATCTAATAATAAAGCACTGATTAGTCTTTCTATCACACAAAAAGCTTTGACTAAAAAGAGGCGAGTTTGCGATTTTTGTGTACCTACTGGTTTTTACTCATAGGATGTCCATGTCCATCAAAATTAATACATTCCTGGTTCCAGTGTCTTGAGTAGACCCTCCGATTGAGAAACAAAAATTTTGTTGGGGATTTTCAATTCGATCGAAAGGAAGACCTGACCTTGTAATTGATAAAAGTTTTCAAGTATTAGATCTTCAATGTAGCCCATATATTGATTTAGATTACTAGTATGGTCCCATCGTTCTGGGTACCTTCTAGCCCACCCTCGTATTTCATATGGCGTTTGTAGGCTAAATTCGTATCTCCTTATGTTGATTTTTTTTGTTTTTTTGCGCTCTGCAGAAAATCGCGACATTATAATAATAACACTACAAGCTTACGTGATAAACGTGCATAACTCTTCCTACAATATTTACCAACATCGGGGAACTAAATAAAGTGTAATGATGTCATCCATAATTAGTAATTAGTTGAATGTTTCCAGGAATACTTTTTTAACAAATAAAAGCGCTATAAATTAGAGAAATTATATATTAAAGTGCATATGACAGGTGATTCGTAAGCTGTCATCGATTAGTCAAACTTTGAGCAGAGGCGAATCGAACAAACAACTGGTATAAATCAAGTAGACTGGCATAATCAAATAGAGATGGTTGCTCTCTCTTTACACAGTTGTATCATTTTGTTGTCGCTGTCACATGTAATTCTTTTTACATGAGAGTAGTAAGATCCATGTAAGATGTAAACGGAACTGAAAACGTGAGTTTAAGGGGCAAATATTAGCATATTTATTTAAGTTATGCCGGCAAAAAGTCCCACTGTCGCCGTCGGTTCTTTTTTAATAGATTTACTTTGTGTTTATATAAAAACTTGCATCACGAGATTCGCCGCTCACCAATATTTACCAAACTGTAGTAAAGAAAGTAAAAGAATTTTTAGTTTTAGTCAATCTATAAATAAAGTTTATTAAAATAAAAAAAATTAAAGGCAAACAGTGAAGCGATAAGCGTAGTTTTTATACGGAAAAAAATTTCAACAAATAATTTTATCACAAAATATACAAGAAAATACGCAAGTGATTTACTAAGTATACCAACGGAAATTGTGTTAAAATGTATGTGTTGTTGGTAAACAAACAACAATGTCAAATTTTTTATATAAATTTTAAAAATACACCATGGTGAAATTGTAAATATAAGTTAGTTAAACATAGTGCGGTTATTTTAATTGATGAATCATAGCGTAATAAATAAAATAACAAATCAAATTGGGAGGAAGGAAATGTTAAAGTGGTGAAATATCCAATAGAAAATTTTATCAAAATTCATATAAAATAATATAATTAGTCATTAAGTATTATAAAATTTAAATATATAAAAATAATATAGAATTCAAATATATACATACATCGTGGAATGCCAGTCGGCTAAATAAAATTGAAAGAGGCCAGTCAACTTTCTTGGTAACTTGTCGCAATTTCTTTGATGAGAATAATCAGCAAAAATATTTCGCTTAATCCAGTACTGTAGCTTGTAGAATTACTATATTTTTATTATTTTTTTAAACACTGCTAAGATCGGGTGAGTGATTCGTGGCCAGATTTACTTACCACTTTTCGGTTTAATCTTAAATTTTCTTGAAAACCAACAGAAGAATTTCACCGAAGAAATGTAAGAAAAGTGCTCAGATTTGTTTAAAAAAGCAAAATGGGCGTGTCGTAACCCACTTCTGGGTCGAAAATCATATCTCAGGAACTGCTCCAACGATTTAAACCAAAATTGGTACATAATATTTGAGGTGTGGCATCATTCATTTGAAAATTGTCGAAATCGGGCTTTAAGTCTAGAAATCTCAAGGCTCCAGATCGAAAGTTCCGGTAAATCTCTCAAATTTTTTAAAGAAATTTTGAGGGAATCTTTTTCTTCTAATAATGTGTTCTGTGTGTGAACTCGGATGATAATTTCCCCTTGTTTCCCTATATCTAATATTATATTTCAAACATGCGGTGGCCTTTATACCTTATATATCAGATAATATGTGAGATATCTGAGCAAAATTCTGAAAAAGCTCAGATGTTTATAAAAAATGTCAAACCCACTTTTGGGTTGAAAACCATATCTCAGAAACTACTCGAGCTATTTCAACCAAATTTGGTACATAGTAAAAATTCTCGAAATCAAACTATAAATTCTCAGATTGAAAATATTTTAAAGAAATTTGGAACGATTCTTCTAATAATGTGTCTCTGTGTGTGAACTCGGATGAAAATTTTCCCTAGCTTCCATATATCTAACATTAAGGCCTTATATATCGGTGGTGAAAATAACTACCATCGGTTTAGTAATTCTCAGCTCTCATATACTACATAGTATATTGGAAATAACCTCAAAAATTTGTCAAAGTTTCTACAAAGTCTGCTTAATTTTCGAAATTAAAATGAAAAATTGATTTTCATATTAATTTCGTAATGATTTCGGGTTATTAAGAAATTTGTTAATAAACAGCAGGAGTGTCATATCTGCTAGGGTTTGGCATCTTGCTCATTGCATGAGCTATTTGTTAAATACCAAATCAGAAAAAGGGTAAATTAATTTCTATTACATTAGTACTAATTATTGTTTAATCTATTTCTGTACACCCTTCAAAAGCTTCACAATATCTGATTACATTACAAACAAAGAATGTGACAGAGAATGAGTAAACAATGACAAAAACTTCATGCAACAAAAATCACCACTAAAATCCGTACAAAATATTACCAATGAACAAAAAGTAAATTAATGACATAGTCAGTCAGTGCCAGATGACGCCTAGAAAGCGCCTTGTGTCCTTACTTCCACACTCTACACTACAGATGACAGCTTAAACGCTCATACATATAGAAATATTTGCTAGAACTCCCCTGTTGAAATCCTTAAATGAAATGTTAACACAGTTTGTGGCATGCAACATGCTCCACAGCCAAGCAATTTCATTATGAAATGTACAAGGAAGTGTGAGCGCTTTGATATCGACACAAAGAGAAGCAGTGAAAGCCATCGAAGGCATGTCGAAACCAATGCCCTCTGCACAAAGCATGTACTATATAAATCTCAAAGGAGCCAACAGGGAAACACATAAAGGATACACGCAGACAGCAGACAATGTTACGAATATCAAAAGTCAAAAGTATCATCTATTAAAGCCGTCCCACGTTGGGGTAACTGGCGGTCGGACGTTGCCTTGGTTGAAATCGAAAAAAAACCACAACAAATGCAACTGTTGGGGTTGTTAACGGTCTTACCACTTACTCACTTTTTGGGGCGAGAGTCGTGGCGTCTATGCAGCCGGAAAACCAAATGTGTGTTTCCTTTGTATACTTTCCGGTAGACAAACATTATACGGCGAAACAGTGGAACAGTAAAACTTTACAACCGGCGAACAGCCGGCATTTTCCGTATTCCGAAGGTCGATAATATAAACAAACAAGAGAAACGGAGCGAGGAATGAGCATAAGTAAATGAAAGTGATGAGGAAATTCAGCGCCAGACAATGCAGTCAGCCAGTTGCATTGAAGGGGAATGAAGGTTGGAATGAACTCCAACGACCGAATGGCAGTTGCAGACGTAGACAATGACTGAAAAGGCATTTGAGGGTGGCTGTCAACTGAGGTAGAAACTTGTGAGTGGGGTAAAAGAGAGAGAGTGAGTTATTGAACGGGAGTAGGGAAAAATAAGTGAGTGAAAATGGTGCTTAAAGTGTAAATTTTTCGAGAAATTTCAAATCTTGATATAATTGATTTAAAGATTAATTATGATCAAAATTTCATCAGTTTTATAATTTTTTAATACTTATTTTTTACCTCATCATCCTGAATGTAGGCAATGAGATTTTTCTATATATAAAATAGCTGTGAGTGTTGCCTACATTTAGGCAATTATTTATTTAATCCACAGTTTATCGAAGTCGCACTCCTTACAATTCGAAAAAATCTGGAAACCTCTATAACAAAAATAGTTTAAAGATTTTTTTTTTTCAGAATTTACTTGTCTATTGATACCTTACTTGATTGTAATAATTTATAGAATTATATTTTTTGTTAAAAATTGTATATTTCACACTTCAATACTCATTGATATCTATAATTAATTGCAAATATGACTTTCAATATTTTGATTTTTTTTGCATTAACTTGTCATAATCCATTAATGCCCTTTTTGTCATGCATCACGGCGCAATCATTATATGAAAATTGAATTACTTAAATAACCGGTTACGTAAGTGACACTCAATATTATTGCTACTGTTTTTAAATTGTGTGGCTGACTGAGCTGAACTGCTGATTGCTTGATTTGATTGGCTGGCTGCTTGACGTGCTTTATGATTGACGAATATATGTATGTGGTGCTTGTTGTGCGATTTGACATTATGTCGGGTGAAGCCACAAAATTTTCATATCACTTACAATTTGTTGAATTTAATACGATTTAAATTAATTAAGCTTGATTTTATAACTATCAACAAACAATCAGTGCATTTGTGACAATTGAATGACAACTAAGGTGGCAAGTTAATGGTTTTGTCTAACAATATAAATAACACTATACCTTCGAAATCTGTCTATAATTCAATCACTTTGAGTGACAGTTGAACAAAATACTTATTGGTTATGCGTAAAAGGTTAGTGCGGTGTTATTTACCAAGTGACATGTTTGACGAAATCGTCCTTTAACAGAGGACACATTTTTTAGATGTTGTAATAAGATTCATATTTTAAAGAATTTATTTTGTAACTTGCGTTCATGATCCTTTTAGAACCGTGTTCCCCAAGAATCTAAAGTTACATTTTATAAAAATTATATATTTTCGATAACTGGGTTTTACAAAAAGTTACCATTTTATCGTATGTCAGATGAAATCGGAATCGGCTTACTCCTACAACCGCTGTAGTAACTTGAAATCCCTCTAGTCTGTACTTCTGCTGTCTCTAGTCTTCTCTTTCAACTTTAGAAAATATGATCTGTCCTATAACCGACCACACATTTTTCCGTGACTCTCTAGCAATCCTAGAAACTTAATCCGAATGAGTATTATAACCATTGCACTGGCCTTATTGAAAAGTTATTGAATATTTTCCTCGAAAACCATCGTGTTAGCATTAGATATTAGCGGTTCCCCAATACCTTATATTTATCTATACATTCAGGATCATGTATTGATCATGAAACTTGTCTCACTCATTGTCATACTAAAGTCTTTGAATTTATTACGAAAAGAACGGTGGATAGTGATCCCAGATAGAGATGCTTTCTAATGAAAATCAAATAGAAGTCGCATCTCAGCCGCTTTTTCGGATTCCCGGCAGTTCTTCTGTTTTTAACACAAGAAATATCCGCTCTTGGTATATACCATGATACGAATGAGATCTTTAAAGAAACCTAATCAAAAAACCAGAGGCCGATCTGGTAGGTTGATGGAAGCAAGTCCTCGGACAATTGGTTTAGCTTATATAATTTCTTTGTCCCGCAAATCTGCTCTCATTTCAAAACCTACTATGTACAAACTACTACTTCAATATTACGCAATAATTCCCCACACATAACAAGTTACTACAAAGCTAGTAGTTTCCACTTTACGAGTATTTCTCATAATTTCACAAACATCAGTCAATGTGACTCAACAACAATTCTACATCGCCGTCGAACGGTCATAGGCCTCGAAACGGTTCCCAAAGAGCGCCCACTTTAATGACAAATGTGACATGCCACCTCTAGCCGGTTAAGCCCGAACGGTTAGTGTATTTGCAAGGCAAGACAAGAACGTGTGTGACACAACATAAATCAGAATTGGTTTGAGGGGAGATACAGACAGACAGACAACAAAGCCAAGAGACTGTCTTACGAGTACTTTTTATGTGATTTTCTTTTTTTTTATTGCTGCACTTGTTTCTTTCACTTCTTAAGCGTTATTACTATGCTTGCCGAGTGTTCTTAATGATTTTATTTTCCATTCGCCATTGTGGTAACCAGTCCACAGTCTGGTTGCTGCCAACTTGTCTTGTCTTAGGTTAATTGACCGCAAGACTTCTTAGTCGCAACACACAGGTTTAAAGTGTTCGTGTATAGATCGCGAGCATGTAGTACATAGTGGTAATGAAATGTCGAGCTTTTATGTTGTCAGTGTGTATGGTTGTCTGAGTGCTACGTTTTCCGTATATGGTACTTACGACATCAGCTGAGCTGTGCGTAGTTTCGAGGGTTTTACTATCGTGTGTATTTATAATTACTCGTAGTGTATGTGACAATAGAGTACATTCAACTTGTGAGAGTTACGTTGAAGATAGCTGCACACGCTTTGAGAAGAATTACGAAAAAAATCCGAACAAATAACTAAGTTACATTTAATTTCATTGCCATCAGGTTGTTATAATTACTGCATTACTATTATACTGTAAAGTAATGTAATGCTTTTCTTGCGGTAATCAAGGCGAACCGCCTTGATTTTTTTTTTATTATAGACTGTCTTTCATTTTAATGCGAGCAAATATACATATGTATGAAATATAAAAAAATGTAAAAAAATACAAAAATAACAACAATTTTAATTTGTTTAACAAATAATTAACATTTTCATATATTTACATATATAACATATGTATCTACAAATTGTAAAAAAAAGATTGCAAGAAACTGATTTTGCTAATGATTTTTTCAACCTTGAATTGCGCCGTTAGCAAATAATCAATTTCCTATTTCCATTCAAAAACAGAAAATGAAATTAAGCAAATTGCTTAATGATTCCTTTCTAATTACGATTTTGATATTTCTATTGCAAATTACTTAATTTATTATTGTATATGTATTGAGATATTATTATTATTATTGAATCATAATCTTTATTATATATCTTGTCATTTAATCGATCATGTGATTGTTGTCGTATTAACGGCATAAAACTGTACTCCCTAACTTTTGTAGAATACTGTCGAATTGATTGTTCTTCGCTGGATAAAATGTTCCGGATACCTAACACCAAGATATCTTTGTTTCAATAGAGTTTAAATATTCAAATATTTCTTATAAATAGTTCCTGTGGTTTGAATTCTGATTTTGAATCAAAATGTTTTTCTTAATCCAGTAATACCTAAATATCCCTCTAGATAGCCTAGAAATCTCTCTTAGTATTTGCAAAACTTATACCATTCATGATCCGGTAGTAGTTCGAGGTTTTAATAAGTCACATAATATATTCTGTTGAAGCCCAAAAAATCCCACATGAAGTGAAAAATGAGAAATTCTTCTGCTTTGTGGATATCAGTTGATAATTGTTTGGATTCATCGTTTTTTCTTCGTCTGTTGAATCTATTCTACTAATTGAAGGGGGTATCTCGCTATATTTTTTGGATTTAATCTGTCCCTAAGATCTTTAATTGTTATAAACTATTATTTATTTTGTTGGAATCCTAAGGAGCTGAGGAAACCATACATACGTTCTACAAGGGGTTTTCATCTTTCCGAACATCTTTGATTTAATTGTTCCTGTTACTCCTACAAAGAAAGGATTAGTTCTTACTAAAATATACTAACAAATAACATATGACACTGAAATAATTATCGTATTGTCACCCATTACGAAACTTTGCTAAAATGACGTCAGCAAAATTGCTCATATTAGTACTATACTAAGAGTAACCATTGAAATAATTTTTGTTGATGAAGCAAACAGATAAGTTGTGAAAGTTTCCCTCATGAAGATTTAAGTAATTGCATTTTCATGGTTTTTCATGAAATATTTAAATTATTGCTACAATAAAATCAGCCGAAAACTCCACCAATTCTTCCGAATGAAGTAACTGTTGGCAATACTTTTGGCTTGGCTCTTTCGTTTTTGGTTTTTTGCATTTTCATGCTAACAAACAAGCGAGTAAAACCGTTAAAAAAGCCACACCTTGAACTTGAATTTGCTGCCATGTTACAAAACAAAGACCAGCTTAGCGTCACAAATAGTATGTCTTACATTATGAGTTGTGTTAAGTAAGTGAGTGTTAAACGTATTATTTATATTTAGGTATTTATATTTTCGTATTTATTTTATTAAGTGTTCAAGGTCAGTTTAATCATAAAGATTCAGTTCAAAGCACATTTACTTATGAGGGAAACGAAATTACTGAAGTCGTGCTTACATACTTTGTTTCTTAATCCTTTGATTATTATGTACTATTCAAAGAATAATTCTTGAATAGTTTTCTAGGATTACTATAAAAAAATCCAGGATTACCATCATAAAAAGAGCGTCGAATTTAAGTTAAAATTGTTATACTTGAAATAATAGTTTTTCAGGGTATTCACTATAACATTTTACAATTCCGTGCTTTATCCATATAACACAAGAACATTCGAAACATTATAGTTCTTGTTTCGAAGATTATATTAGCAACTTTAGAATATCAAAAATTTAAACTGAAGAGTCATTGAAGGCCCTTGAAATAGTACAATTGAAATAATAGAAAAATCATCAGAAATTTATATAGAACTGATCTAATAAAATAAAACCGGAGATAAGTTCAAAGATCTCAACTTAAGATATTTAATAATTCGAAACTTTATGAGCAATCTTGGGAAACTATCTACTGATTATGTTGTTATCATATTACTGTTATGACAGCTCTTGATACATGATATGTTTATGATCGTATAGATTATGACACTTTCGTGCATTACTTTATTTTATAAAGAGTTTAACAGATAATTAGTTCATGACGTCATGAATGATATAAGGATAGGACTTTGTTTACAGTCATTAAGAAACTTTGACAATTTGTGTCGCTTGTTATAAAGCGTTTCTTTCCTTACATTATGAGTTTGTTCATAATCTATTATTCTTAATTACATATTGGTACTTAAATACACTTATAAGGTTCTTTTTGACCAAAATGTCTACCCGATTTCAAAGTTAAGATAACTTGCTTCCCCTCTCGATATGCCACCCTGTAATATGTCACTTTTTCAAATCAACTACTTTTGACTGGAGAGTTTGCACAAAATCACTTGAGTCTCTTGAGTGCCAATTATGGGTCCCAACAGCGCACTTCTGATATTTAGTGTACGCTCATAACTAATTGCCTGCAAAAATCAACATTGAAATAGGCCTTGACGCTTGATCTTTGTACCACATCTTCGGCCAAGCTCTTTACTTTGCGCGCTTCTTCAACTACACCAAAGCAAAGCAATAACAAATCAAATACCAATCAAGTCAAGCTTTGTAAAAAAAGCTCAAGCTGAACAAATGAAAATAGAAATAGAAACGCAAAACACACTGTGCTAAAAGATAGTAGATACACCGAAGCAAAGGTGAGTTCGCAAATGGCAAAAGCCGCAGGCAACGCAATGCAGCGCTGAGCTCTGCAGCTGCGTGTAGATGAGTCGTGATCGTGGGAATTCGCCAAGCCGCATCTTAAGTTTCCAATGCACAGCTGAGACGCTTTAATTGCCACAATGAATGAATAGCACTACATCTGTATGCGCGTGTGTGTCTGTGTGTGTGTTTCGAATGAGGTGTGTGCATTGCTTCGTAAATATGCGTGGCAGCCGCAATGCGTTGACACTGGCTGACATTGAAAAGATAAACGCGCAGACGCGTGAGCGATTCGCTGTCGTTGCTTCAAGCCTCTTGCTTTGCTCACTTGCGATTTCAACAGCAATTGCTGCAATATGCGTAGCAATTACAAAAGCAATGATGTTGATGATGATGATGGCGCATAAAGCCACAACAACACGCTCGTTGAGTGATCAACAGCTTGACAACAATGAATTGACAGCAAAAGTAATTGTTGCGAAGCTGTTGTTACTTTGAATTGCGATTTTACTGCCAAGCATTTGTCTTCTAATTACTTCGGTTAGATGTTTAGTAGCAGTGCTTTTGTTACTTTGAGTTTATAAAAATATTTAATTTTTTCCTAAAGTTTTTGAAATTGTTGGTAAATTGTTTAAAATGCTAGACACCTTCTAAATAGAAGGCCATATTCACATTTATTTCCAAAAATAAAGATAACCTTAGAAGTGCGTCTTTTTACATGCTAAATTACCATAAATCGCTGAAAGTGCTAAAGACTATCCCAAAAATCCCTATTGGAAAATGTGCTGGCATAAGTGCATGATATCGATTGGAGATTATTTCAAAGGCGACAACATTAATCTACCGGACATACAATAACATTTTATCCAAATTCCAAAAAAAAAACAAAAAATCCGTTTATTTTTTGAACACACTCGTATATCATTAAATCTGCTAATCGGTTAGTTCACGAACTCAACTGATGGCTCCTTACATATTCAACCAAATATCAGCTAGTTGTTTATAAAAAGAGGACCCTTTATTAAAAAGAGGGCCCTCGGATGTCAAGCCCAAATAAGAAAGTTCTTTCAGATCCGTTCGATCCCAAGTAACATCTCAAAATTTCTGACCTGACTAAACTTTATGAAGACTCGACCATTACATGTTATAAATTAATCATTCTCAGTGATCCTGCTTTTCTATTTCACCCATTTTGGTATTGTCTTAAGGCAGAAGTCTGCTTTAGAAGCCGAAAAAAAAAGCGTTTTTTTAGCAATTTTTTTGAAAGGGAAGGAAATGATTGCGGTAAACGGAATTTTAAGACGATAGTGTACTATATTTAAGGCTTGAAAAACAATATTTATTATTAAAAAATATTGAAATTTTTTCAAAGTTGTAAGTATTTTTCTGGAGCGCCTGGAGTCTGCACTTGTAAATCGGTGCCGGTGATGGAGGTCGTGCGATGCATCTGAAACAGTCGAACCAAATTTTTTTTTAATTTTTATAAGTTTCTTTTCTTTATGAACTAAAAAAATACCGAAGAAATTATAAAATTCCAAATTTTTTCGAAGTTTGAAAAAAAAATTCACTTTTTTAAGAAAGAAATTAACTTTAAGTTGCAAAACAAGTAGTTTAAATAACACTTTTGTCCAACATTTTTAGTTCAATTAGAAGATAATTTAATACTGAAGATAGATCACTTTGGTTTTATTCGATCGGATATATATTCTTTTTGCTATCGCCGGCACCTGCTTGACGCTCAGCCACTAAACTTGGAAGAGATTTAAAACAAAACAAAAAATCGATTTTTTGAAGCCTGTAAAGCAGACTACTGCCTTAAGCCAGTTCAGCTATAACAATTCTCCATATTGAGACAATAATTTATAACTTTAATATCAAAATCCGATACATATGATTTATTAGATTGTTCAACCAAACTTCGTTCAAATACACTCCTTCCATAAGTTTTTGAAACTTTAATGGTTATCTGGTTTAAATTTTTGTGTAGTAATTCCTAGTTTTAGGTATGTTTTTATTTTTCTTTTTTACCTCAATCACTTTGAAATCTACTTTGGGGATCCTATATTCGACATCTATACTATCCATGTATCTATCTATACACTATAACATCTATGATCTAATTTATATCCACAGTAGTATCCCTGCTCTAAAATAGATCTCTTTACTGCCTCTTTAATTTCTACATTACCGAATGTCTAAAAATTATTTTGATCATTTTCGCAATTTGTGTTCTTTTTCTGCTAATTTTTATGACTTTTTCTTGTTCTGTTTTTGTTCTCAACATTTCATTTCCACCAGTTTATTTTGACTCACTTGCTATTTAACATCTCTCAAGATTTATATTTTATATACTCGCTCTTATTCCACTATTTTTTCTTCCATGTTTTCAATACATTTTTTACTCTTTGCTTTCTCGTTTATTTTCTGTTCCGTTTTTGCTTTATTTCTGCTCAGCTCGATCTGACTTTTATCGCTGATATATTATACGAGTATTATGCTGCATCACGTTGAGCACTTGAACTGCAAAACCGCAACTGATATTAAGCGCGTTTTCTCGTTTATTATGTTTACTCATGCATGGTTTATGGTACTTTGTTATTGTTGTTGTACGTGTAGTCACTTGCGATCGCTTGACTTGACTGTTTTTGTTTTGGGCTTTTGACGCTGTTGTGCGAACTCGTCACGCTCACGCATGCCGCGCGACTCTTAGGTTAACTTTTCGTGGCTTTTCGGTTTATTGGTCAAATGGCATTTCTGAAATTTATGATTTTTTGGCAGCAAAGCAAATGGTTAGCTTTGAAATTGAAATCAACCGTCAAATTTCATGGTTTCATTTAGTGTTTTTTAATGTTTATATTTTGTCTCACTTTTTTGTTGTCTTTGTTTTTTGCTCTTTACGCTTTCGTTTCGCTTAATTCAATTACAAATTTGTACTTGTCTCTTGTGGTTTTCCTTGCTGCAACGTGATTTATATCTTCGTTGCGCTTTTAATTATTCGCAAATTTCACAGAATCTGCTGTGAGTTATTACTTAGCTCTTAAATTTTATTACGTGTACATTACGTGAATATCAAGTGATCTTAACCCAGTTTTAAATAAGCTGTTTTGAGGACATATATAGCGAGGATAACTGAATAATGTTTTTTTGTTGTTTTTGGATACAAAATGTATTTTTTTTATATAATCTGCTCAGCTCATTCGATGCACATTTTTTAATATTTTCTTAACAGTTTTTTTTTTCTAGATCTTCAGTTGTTCGATAACCGAATCGTAATTCCTAGAGATATTGCTGAATGAGAGACTTATATGGATGTGGTTTAGATTCATAAATAATAAAAGATCACTTGATTACTATATATACCAAGCAACCCTTTTATAGTTAACTTAATCTACAATACTTTCGTTTAGAGTTTCGGGATCGCGCCCAAGTTTCAATGGTTCGACTATGAGATGCTTATGTGAAAGTTTTTGGAATAAAAAAATAGTCAAATAAATAAGTTTTTCGTAATTAAATCTCTTTCAACATAAATCCTGTCCCTTGTAAATAGCTTTCTCGACATTACCATACATAAAATGCTCTCCACCTTACTATCCGTATCCAAGTACCAATCTCCACTGGGTGCCCCATGTGGCAAGCCAATGTCATTAATACCCTTCAATTACAACGCTTTAGGCGCTGCTTGCTGTTGCAAAGCAAGTATTATCCTATCCGCTGGACAATCAACGCTCGTTACCATTGCTCATTATTCATTCATGCATTTTCCATGTACTGCTGCAATCAGCACTGAAGATTTCACTATACAGCGACACAATGTAGCGAGGAATTAAGCAGCTCGAGGGAAAAATAAAAAGTGAAGCTCAAATCCAGAGCGGAATTAAAGCGTCGAAGCGAAGGGTACTGAGTCCAGCGTCAGCGCTGGTGTTATCTGGCACACCTTCTCGGAAAAGATGTAGGAAAAAAGCGCAGCTTAATGAACAGAAAAAATAAGCAGTGAAGTAGGAATAAAAGCAACAAAAAAATATAGATTATCGCTGGAGAGCTGGAGTGCTTAGCGCGCCATTGACCAGCCCGCGGGTAGTGGCCAGGCAATAATGGATCGTTAAAGGGTCGAGGCAGTGGGCAATGGTGTGTTGTGTTGGAAACGAAGAACTTTGTGGCAACTGCTACGTAGACAATGTGCAATGAACTTCGCTTACTGTGCAAGATGCACTCACCCAGCCTCAAGTTCACCATACCGCCATTGCGGTCTTACTTGGATGAGTGTGTTACTCTATAGAGTTTCGATCGCTTGTTCGTTGCTGCCTGATTGCACAACTGTTGTTAACAGTAAGTCTGGTAATGATATCATTGTACAAGTACTACAAGGGGTCCATACACACATACATATTTACATGCATTGCCTCCGATTGCGTGCGAGGATGCAGCTTGTTTTGCATATCAGTTACCGCTGCATTTTGGTCTCTGTAATTTTTTCAATTTACTTATTTCGTTTTTTTGCTTCTTAGCCTTTAGTTTATTACTTCGAACAGGCAAAATGAAAAAAAAAACATTCCTAACCAGCCTTTCAGACTCTTTTATTTAAGCGAAAATTGCATATTTTCTGATTTCTTATCTTTTCAATATGCTTTTATCTCGAATAAATGTTTAAATATAATATTAGTAGTCTTGAGGGAGTGCATTTTTTTTCTACTCTACTTCTCTCCGAAAAACATTAAACATCGTTCTGCAGTCTTGTATTATAGTTTGATTCAAAGACGTACTATAGTAGAGATCCTGCAATATTTTGTTGAATCCATAGTAATATAAAAATATATTTTAATGTACTGACATTTCTATAATAGTTTGCATGTGAAATCTTAATATTTTTGGTCTCCAGAAATAAAAACATTCGATATATTTCCATCTTAAATTGATTGGTTGACTTTATTTGCAATTAAAAAATATATTTCTGATATCTGGACTTATTTGGTTAAAAAATACTAAACGGATCGTTTAGCATTTCCATTTTTGTTATAATACCAACTTTTTGGTTCTATTACCCATTCCAATACCAACCAAAAATAAGATCAAGGAAATGATATGAGAAAGAATAATGTTACTAAAATCAATTCCCCGCCTCATTACGGGGCTATACCAGTGTGACATTTTCAAAAAATCTATTTTTTTTATTTTCTGCTTATTCGATAGTTTCTTTCAAAAATATCCAGTGAAAGCGGTAAGGTCGTATCTTAAATAGTTTTTGAATGGCATTTCTCAAAATTGCTGATATCTTAACTCAACGAGAAATTGACCGATCTAAACTGAATATTCTTGAGTATATTTACTATACAATGACCTACGATCTTTTTGATTTGTTGAAAATTGTCAATTTGTTTATCTAAAAAACGAAATTTTTTTTCGGAAATACGCCATTTTGTTAATTTTTGATATTTTTAAATAAGCTTAGATCAAGGTATAGACAATACCTTCAGTTTTTATAACCTTTTTTAATTTTTATGTTACAGCTACTCATTCGGCCGGGATCATGCCAGCAGTTGGGGAACTTTTTTTTTTGGCATAACTCCATTAATTTACGATATTTTTGTAAAAAAAATATAATGTAGCTGAAACCTGACCCTTATTATGTCCAATAAACTTCGAAACATTCGATCGAGTACTTTCTTAAAAAAAAATTCACGAAAATCGGCTAATTTTTCATGAGTTACATTGGTATAGCCCTTCATCCGTGAGTACTCTGAGTCGCTAATCATTTTCGTTTGCTCGGCATGACTAGAGTTTATTTCAAGGACTTTTTATTAAAGAAAATACTTTTATTTTCGATGAAGGATTGGCTATAAACCGCACCGAACATATCTATAGGTTTCAGTTTCAAATCCAGAGACTATCTTTAGTTATAGTTATTTCATAGCTCTTTCATACTTTCTTATTTTATTTATTTATGGATTCCGAACTCAATTGAATAGACCTGAGGATTCGTAGGCCAACGCAATTACTCGTCTGACATTAGTACTTAGATCGGATCGTGAGATTGAATATATCTTAAATCATCTGAGACAATCACTCAATTAACAATAATAATATCGATATATGCAGAGAAGAAAACTGTCTCTACGCTATCTCTGATTTTGAACAGACGCTCTCAAAAATGTTAGTGCATTTAATCAACACATTTTTAAGAGGCTATACCAGGTGACATTTTCAAAAAAAGAATCATAAATAGTTTTCGTTGGGAAACTTTTTTTTGCACTCCCCAGACTGCACATAACTCCTTTATTTTCCAATATTTTTGTAAATCGCCTAATTTTTCATGGGTTCACTGATAGTATTAGTCGATAAACTTATTGGTCAATGGTCAGTCACTCTATTCGTCCGACTGGAAAATACTAGGCTGTTCCTTTCTTCCCGAGGTTATGTGTCGATTTCCTTCAAATGGAGCTGTTGTTGGCGAAAATAAAGGTTGCCATCGTAAAATATTAAAAGTAAATTTTAATGTCTCTTTCTATGCTTTCCGTAGGAGTATATGGGGGCATATAAGGGCTTTAACAATTTTAGTTCTAAATTTTTTTAGTTTTCTGTCCAGTGATTTCCAAATTCTTATTTTTTTATCTTTTTTTAACAAAAATAAAACATATTCATGGTACCGCCGTGAGACCTCCAACACCATCGCAGCCGATGGCGCCTGCAGGCAACAATTACCGTTGCTAAATCAACACTTTCGCACCCACCAAACATCGGTGCACTTATGGCCACATAAACGTGGTTTACTTGCAACATGCACTTCGCATTTAGTTTTGCAACAAACAGACTCCTATTGGGTTATAAGAGGAAGAGGGGGAGGCGGGTGCTGTACACAAATCGCATGCTCACTAAATGTGTGCTAATTTAGTGTAAATGCAATTATCGCCAACAAAGCGTGGGTGCAGCAGTGCAAGTGAATGAAAATCAGCAACAACAACAACAAGCAGAAGTTTGCTATGCCACAAAAAAGTTGAAATATATGCATTGCATAACAGCATTAACAACAACAGGTGGTTTAGTTAGCACATTAGTTGCTAGTTGCGTTGAGTGATGGACCAGTGCGCTTGTGCTGTGGTGATGTGATGTAAGGTGGAAAATGAAAACTTCGCGCTTCGTTTACTTTTATTGTTGTTGTTCAACAAAGTGTGGCGACTAAAACACACAACTGTAGCAGCGGAGAAGAAAGGGTTGTGGAAATAAAAGTGGGTCCAAAAGCTTGTTTTTGTACTTTATATAAATGTATGTAGGTGTGTGTATATATTTATAAATTTCGCGGTGCTGCAAACAGGTGCGGTTTGTTGTTGTATGAGTCATTTCAAAAAACGCGTATTGCATGCCTGAGTGGGTGGCAAGTTGTGTGCCAAATAGTTGCTTTATATTTTAGCAAATTTTCCATTTTACACTTTTCATTTTCACGCCGGATGAACTAGATGTGTTTTGTTGTTTTTTTTTTTTGTTATAATTTTTTAATTTTTATCAAAGTTTCAACAAAAAAAATAAATGTTTAGTCAAAAAAATCGCAGGAAAGAGTCTCTACTACGAATGCCCTCTGGATAATATATGCCACTCTCTTTTCGCTTACGTATTTTACGGTTATAAATTGACTTAAGTTATCCCACTTTATTTCTAAACGAGTATATTCAAATCCTCTTTAATCATATGTTTTGAAACGTCAACGGAACTCTGATCCTCTAGAGTATAATTATGGTCAAAGTCTCTAATATTTCTATTTTTCCTTCTTCAAATATCATTCTGTGGATATCAATGATGATAATATAATCTTAAAGTAAAAATCTGGCGATCCTAAAGCCCTGTGCAAATATATCGACCTTTACAATGAATTTCACCGTTATTTAAGGGGTTACATGAGTTTCGTATTTTAAAACAAGTAAGGAAAGGCTAAGTTCGGGTGTAACTGAACATTTTATACTCTCGCAATTTATTGAAGAAATTTTATTAAGATAACGCACAAATTTACCCATAAATTCGGCATAAAGTTTAATAGAATAACGAAAATCGTCCTATATAGTGTATGAGTGCTGAGGTAATTCCTGAACCGATTTCATTCAATTTCATCAGCAAGGTACACTATATCCAATACTATACGCTCACTTAATTTTGCTAAGATATATCACATATTAACCAATACATATATGCGTAATAAAGCCCAACGAATTTTTGAAAAACCTTTAATTAGGTATATGGGAGCTAGGGGGGATGATATTTTTGCAAAACCTATAATTATGTATATGGGAGCTAAGAGATGTTGTGACCCGATTTTAATACTTTTTGGAACAGAGACACACTATTGGAAGAAAACAATTTCCTCTGAATTACATTAAATTAGTTGAGAGATTTACCCATATTTTCGGTTAAAATTTAACCTTAGGCGCTGAGTTCAACATGTTCGATATCTGGGGCCTTGAAAAGTTATAGTCCGTTTTCGACAATTTTTTTACAAGTGATGCCACAGATCATATACTGTATTTGTGTAAAGTTTTATTTCGCTATCATCATTGGTTCCTAATGTATATGTTATAAAGTGAAGGATTCAGATGGAATTCAAAAGTGAGTTATAAAGAAAGTAGTCGTGGTTGTGAACCGATTTCATCCATTTTCCACACATGTCATCAGGGTGTCAATAAAATATTATATACCGAATTTCATTGAAATCTGTCGAGTAGTTCCTGAAATATGGTTTTTGACCCATAAGTGGGCGATGCCACGCCCATTTCCCATTTTGTAAAAAGATCTGAGTGCAGCTTCCTTCTGCTATCATTTCTGTGAAATTTTGTGTTTCTGACGTTTCTCGTTAGTGAGTTAACGCACTTTTAGTCATTTTCAACCTAACCTTTGTATGGGAGGTGGGCGTGGTTATTATCCGATTTCTTTCATTTTTGGACTGTATAAGGAAACGGCGAAAAGAAATGACTGCAGAAAGTTTGGTTTATATAGCTTTATTGGTTTGCAAGATATATATAAAAAACCTATTTGGGGGCAGGGTCACGCCCACTTTTCCAAAAAAATTACATTCAAATATGCCCCTCCCTAATGCGATCCTATGTTCCAAATTTTATTTTCATAACTTTATTTATGGCTTAGTTATAGCTCTTTATGTGTTTTTGGTTATCGCCATTTTGTGGGCGTTGCAGTGTTCCAAGTTTCATTAAGATATCTCAACTTTTACTCAAGTTACAGCTTGCACGGACGGACAGACGGACAGACAGACATCTGGATTTGAACTTTACTCGTCACCCTGATCACTTTGGTATATATAACCCTATATCTAACTCGTTTAGTTTTAGGACTAACAAACAACCGTTAGGTGAACAAAACTATAATACTCTCTTTAGCAACTTTTGTTGCGAGAGTATAAAAATCGATTTTTTGTTTTTGGCTTATTAATTTCTACAAAATCTGAAGAATATTATCCTAAATTTTCAAGTCGATCCGAATAATAGTTTCGGAGATACAGCCTTGGGAAGGTGTGCACTCCAAGTCAGGTATTATTGTTCAAAAACTCAAGACTTTAAACGGGGTTTTCTCGGAACCGTGTTTTCAAAGTCGGTTGTCAAATTTTATCGAAAACTACTCAACCGATCTTGATGAAATTTTGCACGGGTGTTCGAGATACAATTTACTCGTACTTGAACAAAGGTTTTTTTTTCAGTTACAACTATTTAAAAAAAAATGTGAAAATTGGACAGAAATTTTTACTTTTGTTGCCTTTCCGTCGTTCAAGCACGAGTTTATGGTCTTACTTAAAACACTTATTATAGTTTTTTTCATTTTGGATGATCATGCCAGGAGTTGTGCTGACAACGCGGACGCACCTTTTTTCCGAGGGGTCACCGGAAATGACGTCACAATTGAGGAGTTTTAATTTTTTTTTTTGAAAGAATCAGAAATTATTCTTTAAATAAATAACTATAGGACAGAAAAAAGTTTGAAATAAATAATTTTTTCACAGAAAAAAATATTGAAAATAGTCCTGTTTTCACCCGACAAAACCCATACAACCCCTTAGGAGACTAACATATATGCAACAAGTATCTTCGTACTTCCTTAATCGTTAAAGACATACCCTTCTGTCTGTTCTACATTTTTGATCTGTATCTATCCAAAAAACTGGAATAAATCTAACTTATCGTGGCTTTGTCGCTAAAATGACGTCGTCATCAAAAACATTGATTTTTTGAAAAATTTAACAAGCAGATAACATGTGAATAGATAGGGATCAGTTTCGAGAACTTATTCAAAAACATATTTTTTTTTGCAGTTATAGTGTTTTTCTTGGAGGCAATTTTATTCGATGATTTAACCCGCATTGAGGTTACAATATATTTGTGTGAAAAACTTCCTGCGCAATTTTCACATTATTTCACTGTACTATAACCAATCATTACCCAATTACTACCCCACAATCTATCGGGGCGTTATTCAAATTAGCGCCATTCTACTTTTAATGACAAACAAATTTTCACGTTTTTCAAATTAAGCAAAGGTCCACACCCACCAAAGCTATTTCGCGAGTTTTCAAAACACAATGCACTTATTTTTAGCACTTTGCTCGTATTGTGCTATCATTAACGTCACACCGTCAGTTAGCGAATCAATTAAAGTCGAATGTGGTCCCAGCAATTTCAAAGCGTTTTTCACCTCACCTGCCGTGCTTCCTGTGCGCTATTGACGCGTGGGTGTTGCAAGTACATACGAACCTATTTCTCTGTGGCTGGCAACACACCCATATGCTGCACGTGTTTTCTTTAATGTTTTCTCTGCTCGTTGTGTTGCATGTCACTTAATGCTTATTAAGGCCATGTTTGCTCACTTTAACCTAATCATTAAAATACACTCATTGATTTGCCATCAGTCGTGGCGATTACTATCAGTTAACGTAAACATGTGCCACCAATGTGTTGGTGCAAAATATTTTGTAGTTTTTTTTTGTTGCTCATTGAAAATGGCAAAATCATGATGTAGGGAAATTGCAATCGCACAGTGGGACAAGGTAGGGAAAAATATATGGAAAAATATAAAATAGAAAATTGTTTGATTACAATATTTTATTGACTTCATACATTGTATAAATATTATAACAAATTGTTTCTATTGGCAAGTTGTTAAAATGTGCGAGTTTTTCAAATACGTTCTATTATTTTTATATTCACATCGTCTTTGGATTTGAAAGCCTTAGCCATAAAACATAATTAAAAAGAAAATTGGATTGACGAAGTAATTCCTAACAATCAGTTTTTGAGATTCGGTTTTCTTCAAATTGTCCGCAACATGATTGAGGTTGGATTTGGAACAGCTTTAAAATATTAAATATTATTTTTTTGGGTTTAAAAGATCTTATTGAATCACAGAATATCTCAGTAAAATAAATAAAAAATATTTGTTTAAAGATAAGGCTCATCTTGCCGCAATCATTGGACCACTGTCCAATAGACACACTTGTGGTGAGAATAGGGAATAAGCCAGACTCAAGTTGGCAAAGCTACTTGGAGGAAGACGGAATGGGATCATCCAAGCACTTTCTACTTTAATGTTCAGCATTCGCCAAACTAAGGTTAAAACTTCTCGGTAGGCACATCTTTGGCGAACCTAGCGAAGTGACTGGAATCGACATTAGCCGACTCAAGAAGAACTTTATAATAGAGTCCAAGTGCTTTGTCGAATCATAAGAGTCTTGGCGATCCGTCAGGAGTATTTGGGTTTCACAAAGGACAGTCGGATCTGTCTAAGTGAGACTCTTTGCAGCTGCGGAGATCTACATCTTTACGTAACCTAAGCTAACCTCTGTTCAACTTGCAAGTTCCCTTGATTGATTATTACGACTCTGGTGTTGGTTTTTCAAAAATCAAAATGGCGGATGCAAAGTGGGGAAGTTTTAAAATATGTCCGCCATATTGGTTTGCCATTTTGAATATCAGCGACTGCGAGATCCCCCGAGTAACTAGTTTGAAGCGATTCCGATGAATTTTACAAATCGCTGTCCGCCATATTGGTTTTCTGGGGTTATTTCGACATCCTGATCTGATGGGGATTCGGATTCAGCGACCCCAAAAACATATAGTACACATAGTAAGAGCCCCAGATCATGACAAATTTTTTTTTGTGTGGCTGCGAAAAATGTCGCTCTCCTGACACACTGTGCAGTAGCTTGTGCGCAATTTTTCGCTATACACCGAGGCACAACGATTTTTTCACCGCAATTTTACTTAATTTCATTGTTTGAACGCAGGTTTCTGTTATTTTGCTGTTCGCTGCTCGGTGATTGTGGTTTTAGCGGTTTGCAATTTGTGATTGCCGCTGACGCAAATTGTAGTAAATAGCCACTCCCGTATTTGCGCGCGTCTTCCACTGTAATTTCGTCGTGTAATTTGCCACAAACCCCCTAAGCAACGTAGGCATAGCTATCGATTACCAGCAATGCGGCTGACTATCACTTAATCGCCATAACGAGTACGAGTACGAGTATGCTATGCCATGTTATCTGCGCGCACACGCTGTGCCACCACTAACTGGGCTCAAATTGTTGCGTTGCCCGTTTGAGGCTTCCTGCTTGACGCTGGTTTTTAGTTAATTAAATTGGGGAAAATTAAAAAAAATGTTTATAAATTTTTTTATTAATTTATTTTTTGTATTTTTTTTTAATTTTCTATAATTTTTTTTAATTTACTATATTTTATTATTTTAAATTTTTTAATTTTTTTTTTTGCAATTTGGCACACATACATAAGCCCTGTCTTTAGCCACAACTGGCGAGTTTCACAGCTTTCAACGCGTCCTCTTTGCGCTGTCATCTAGCCATTTAACGAGCGAGGCATGCAAAAATGCCGCAACCAAGTGCCTGTGTTCTCCAATTAATTTCACTTTTCAATCGGAAAAGCTGGTTTGGCAAGCTGGGGAAAACACGTATGCCAACCGACCTAAAGTATAATTATGCAATTTATTTGAATATGTGCAAAATATGGCTTAATGGCTTGACAAGTGCAACGCGTCAAGCTGTCAGTTAGCCACAATGAACGAGTTGCTATAATCTAATAACAATCTTGTTGTTGCAATAAAAGTTGCACTTTAAATTGACTGCCATAATGTTGCATGCCACGCACGGTGTATGCTGACTTTAACCCAAATTTCAGTTTCGACGAAGATAAATGTATGCTCTATGTATTGGTATGTATGTATGTGAGTATCCATGTATCCAAGTGCCACTCGCTGCAAAAATTGCTTCGGCGACAACATTTCAGCATTTCCACTTGTGCGCATGCGCAAAGCACAGCACAGCAAAAACAGCGAGCGGAATTTTTTTATCAATCAGCAAGTCAGCAACCACCAATCCAGCGCCGTCGATCGGCCGTTGTTAATGCAACATTTCGAAATCGTGTCACGCAGTCAGCATTGTCACCTTCGTCGTCCTCCTACTCTACTTTGGTGCGGAACAAGTTTGTCGCCGAACAAGTTTTTCATTCGCTGCGCTCTGCGTTGCAAGTTTAGTTTGGACGCATGCGCACTCGAAGCCGCGCTGTGACAACCCACTGCCGCGGAAAAGAAAATGAAACACCAAGTTAATAGTGATTTGAGTGCGCGTTGCAAGCATTTGAGTTGAAGGAGTCAGTGGGCTTTGGCCAGCAATCAACTCGCAGCAGCGTCAACTGTCCGCAAAATGCGAAAGTGACCTGCCGCCATCGCTGCGCCAGCGACCGACTGACTGACTGCCTTCGTCTTAAATGGCAGGAAAGACGTTTCTCTTGTACTTTGTTGCTTTTTCTTTAGCAGGACTTAATTTGAAGGGAATGAAGGTTTTGTGGAAGTGGGTCACGTGGCAATTTTTTGCAGCTTTCACTAAGGAAGGGTTATATGTGTTTTGAAGTACAAGTAGATACTCGTACAAAATTTTGTCAAGTTAGATATTTTTGTTGGGAGATTTTAGGAACGAACTTGAGAGTTTTATTTCAACTATTTTTCGTTCCCAGTTATCGCCACTGCTTTGCACTAGACTTCGTCTTCTTCATGGCCAATTCATTATAATTACTATGCTCCTAAAAAAAAAATATGACAAAAAAACTTAGGTTTTACTGAACTTCCTAATATTTTTGGTTACTCCAAAGTTCGGAGTGGCCCGTCGATTAGAAATTGGTTTATTGAACATTTGATCGAGTGTTAGTAAAGCAACATTTGGCTAACACTATTTAAAGTTAGAAAAATAATTTTTTCAAATAATTTCCGAAATTTTCAAAAAAAAAATTAAAACTCCTCCATTGTGACGTCATTTCGGAAAAAACGTGCGTCCGCATTATCAGCATAACTCCTGACAGGATCATCCAAAATGAAAAAAAGTGTTTTAGGTAAGACCATAAACTCGTGCTTGAACGAAGGGAGGACAAAAAGAAGTAAAAATTGGAATTTTGGCAGACATTAAAAAAAAAAATTCCTGTCAAATTTGTTTTTTTTTTAAGTAATTCTAATTGAAAAAACAATCCTTCATACAAACACGAGTATATAGTATCTCGAACACCTGTGCGAAATTTCATCAAGATCAAGATCAAGTTGAGTAGTTTTCGAGAAAATTGATAACCAACTTTGAAAACACGGTTCCAAGAAAAACGCGTTAATACTTGACTTGGAGCGCACACCTTCCAAAAGCTGTATCTCCGAAACTATTTTTGGATCGACTTGATTTAGGACAATATTCTTGAGATGTTGTAGAAATTAATAAGCCAAAATACAAAAAATCGATTTTTTGAATCCACGAAACCCATGTAACCCCTTAGGGATGGAGAAAAAGCCGCAAAAAATATTTTGATGAATAGTACAATCAATTATAATTATTTTGTCTCGTGTTTGAGTCATAAGCTGCATTAGCTCCCTTGAATCTGAATTTTCATTAGCTAACTCAAGATCGCAGAACTGCCTTAGCTCCCTTGAATCTGGAGTCAAAGTTCGTTGTGAGGTTCGGCATTTCATTATCTATCTCTAAATCGCTGAACTAGGTATGGAAGATGATTGCAGCATCTTTAAACTGCCGTCACCATAACCTTTAAAATTTGGTGTTGCTCCGAGATATAAATTTCTGAAGAAAATATTGATAAATAAATAAATACCAAGAAAAGAGAAGAAGAAATTTCATTCAAAATTTCTTAACTGCTCATTATTCTCAATACATAGAAACTTTTTTGATGTGCATATTTTTTTTATTTAATTTTATTCCAATTATTTTATTTTTACTTTTATCTTTCTATATATTTTTAAAATCTCTTTATTTTCCAATTCTTTGTCATTTATATGCACATTTGTCTCCAATTTTGACGTACGTAAAAGTGAACTTGACAACGAAACACCATAAAATGCATTATTTATAACAACCGTAACTTGGTAACGGTAACGGTAACGAATTAATACAAAAAATAACTTTTTTTTGGAATTCGTTAACAGCAGCAAGCTTTATACAAAAGCATATTAAAATGGTTTGTTGCGCGCGACCTTCAAATTGTAAACTCACATTTGTGTGTGTGTTATTGTATATTTTTCCCCAATTTCGTTTTATTTTGTGGGCGTCACACCATTTTTATCTAGTCATTTCTATGCGTTTGGCAAATTTAATGTCGCTCACCGAAAACCACTTTTGAATAAATGCATTAAAGGCACGCGATAATGACAGTCGTAGCATTGCTGTTGTTATACGGTTTGTTTCATTAGATGAAGAGCAGCGTAAGCAATATTTAATTTTAATACTATAAGTAGAGCTGAAAGTGAATTTGTCTATGGAAAATATTGATATAATCAATCAATCACTTTTGTTCGCATGTTAAACCTCTAGATAAGTATTGATCTATAATTTTCTAACTTAAAAAAACAGAATTCAGAAGCATCTCTGCTTCTGAATAGATTACAAATATTGTATAGTGAGTTTTTCTAATCAATTTGATTGATTTGTGAATTATTAAATAGGTGGCAACGCCAAAAAATTCAAATTTTTTCTATATCTCAATTTCTAACAACTTGATTCACAGGCTATTATACAATATGTCTGTATGTATGTACGTATATCTATAAATATGTATAGTAATAAATATTAAAAATGCTACCTCATGCAAAGAATTATATGTGCATTTCTGCTTTTGTTTATATTTCTTATTCACTGTTATTTTTTGGATTTCGGTAAATGTGAAATAAAAGGTTGATATGTTGCCGTTACTATGTAACGAAAATTGTTTCATACTTTTCTCGTTCGTTGTACAGTTACATTAAGAATGTGCTTGTGAATTGGGTATTGCATAGTAAATATTTATATATTCAGTTCAGTTCATAGGAATGCATGGAAGCGGTTCCAAAATGCGTCTAGACCAAAGCGACATCGAAAATGTATGTCAAAACTTCTTAAAACCCCCACTAATTATGGTATAGTGTGACGCAGCGGACGAAAAACAACATTGATGAGCGGTGCGAAAGGATGATTCGACGGCTAGCAGTTGCGTACTTGATAAGCAGCTGCCAAATATGGACCTAGTTAAGACAGAAAATTACAATAAATATAATTTTTCCAATTAAACATTAAAATAGTTTCTCAAACACATCTCTAAAACACATCTAAAACCAATTCTGGGCCGATGACGATGATTTCGACGAAAAAAAAAATAAATTTGGTCGGCCCAGATCATTGCAAGAAATATTGGACAGATTCGCGCCAGGAACGACGGTCCTGCTACAAGCGATGTTTTGGAACATCGGTACCTTGATTTCATGGACTGCATTTTGCTGCAGTGGAAAGCCACCTACATGTTTTATATCCACTCAAATGAATGCTAATATCTATGTAGATATTTTGGACAGCGAGTTAATAAAATTTGGTGGCAATATTTATGGCATATAACAGTACATATCGGCAGAATAACGCTTCAGTCCACACGAATAACGACCGGAAAATTCCGGTATTACAATGTGCAGCATTGAGTTCGAACCTAAATCCTATGAAGAATCTCTGGGGGATCCTGTCTGTTCCTGTTTTCCAAAACGGAAAGCAGCTTGAGACAGTACGTCACCTTAAATTAGCCATAAAGCAAGTATTTGCCAACTAAACTGATTAAGCGGCTTAATTTAGTTTTAAAATATAAGGACAATTCTACTGACTATTGAAGTAAACATTTCTTTCAGTTAAACTCAAACTCATATAAATATTTACTATTAGCCTAAACTTCAATTCTGTTTTATAGTTTAAAAAAAAAATTGAAATTTGTAAATGTTTTGTTTTTTATATCGTATACATTAATAATAACCAACCTACATACCCAGAAATATTTTGCAATTTTCTAATCTTTAATTTTTTTTTTGCAAAAAGATCATGCACATATAATTCTTTGTATGTGGTACCTGCAAGGATCGATTGACCTTAAGTAATTGACAAGCTAGTGAGAAAACAAGTGAATTAGTTGGGGAGTGCCACTGCTTCAAAATTTGTTTATATACATACATATATAGATATGTGTCTTTACAATAAGAAGCCTATTTACATAACTGATATTCACTTTATGGCACTTACGTTTAATAAACAAAAATAAATGAAATTGTTTACTCGAAAGCAAAAAAATAGAACTTTTGTTTGCTTATCATTATCGGCTCATACGTGGTGTTTTTCTTTCAATGTGTGCATGTTTTCACAGATTTAGTGTGTGTGTGCGCTGTAGACTCATTAAATCCTGTTCTGCAAATATTAATTATCGCTAATTTTTTAGACAAACAAATTTTCGGCAGTATTCCCCGATTATTTAAGTACCTGTTCGTAGAATTCCCGCTAAATCGCTTGCTTGTCCGTTGCTATTATCCGTGAGTTTGTTTAGCTAACTCGCTATTTAATAGATTCCTCGCGGTCTTTGAATTCATTCTTCGGCAAAGGATAACTATTTAGAAGCCTACCTGCGGCTTGAGCGCACATTTCTGAGTTTAGTTTAGTGTCGTGTACTGTCCGCAGCGGTCGTGTCTTACTTTCTACCGAAAATAACAAGTGTGTTTTGGATCTAAATCGTGTGAATATATAACAAGTTTGTGAATAATTTTTGGTGAAAAAACATCTGTTTCAAAACTTGTGTCTTAATAAAAGTGTAAATATAAAACAAAAATAATAATACCCACTGAGATCTAAGCTTTAGGTTTTAGAAGTAAGTTTTTAAGCCAAATTAATTATGAATTTGTATAAAAACAATGGAACCCTCCAATATTGTTTATCATAAATTAAATTATTTATCGAAGTGTCTAAACTTGGACAAAAAGTGTTCTCAAGTAAATATATAATAGTATCAATGGATGAACATAGTTTGGAGATGAGTACTAACTCCCTGAAGGGGTTAGGGGTAGTCAGGATTTTCAAAAAATCAATTTTTTTGCAATTTCGTTAAGTGTAATAGCTTAAAAATATTCTCTGAAGATTTGAAGTTGATCCGATAATAACTTTTCGAGTTATTCGACAAATAACAAAGATCGCTCGGGCGCTCCAAAACGCTCGGGAGCAACTTTAAATGTGTTTATCTCAAAACTATGTTTTTTCAACTGTAACTCGATAACTGCTCAGTAGATTTTAATAAAATTCATACAGCTTTTAGAATTTCGATTTTTTAAGACCAATTAACTGGTGATTTTTTTTTCCCGAAAATCGTAATTTTATTAATATTTGAAAATAAAAGCTTCGGTCAGGCCCAAGATTATGATTTTAGATGAATCTCCAATGACTTATGATTGTCGCCGTAAGGACCATTTTTTTTTAAACTGGGCCAACACAGACAGCTATAACTTTTAAAATCATATTTTCGTGACTTAAAGTCAAAGCATTGTGTAATAATGCCTTAGTATTACTTTTGTAAATTAACATAATTTAATAACAAAAAAAATTACTGAAAATTCTAATTTTTTTCGTGTCTCTGACTACCCCTAACCCCTTATGATTGATTTATTTCAGATCCCTTAACAGATTTTTATGAAAATAATCTGCAAAGTACACTAGCTAGAAAATTCAACCAAAGAACTACAGGTTCCATATCATCTTTGTATGAACGGTCATATTCTTTATAGAACTGTGGAACTGTAGAACCTCACAAAGATCTACCCGTATTATTGATCAAAAGTCTAGAATCTGATATCATCAACAGCCACATAATTCCTTGGCAGTAGGGAAGTTGAGAGAAGAAGAAGAGAGAAGTCGTGATGCCGTTCATTTAAGAAAGTTTATAAATTGCCTTTACATCAAATTGCCAGCTATTATGCTCTGCTAACATGTCTTTAAATCATCATTGCACTCTAGTTTGAGTTCAATTTCATGCAACAGTCATGAAAATTACCATATTATTTATGAGACTTTATTCCATTACTTTCCCTACAATTCCCTGACAAGGCATGCACTTTTGCAGACTTTTATTTTTATAGACTCCTTAATTGGCAGACCATCAACGTGAAAGTTTCATTCTACGTGGCGTAAGCTTAATTCCCAGTAGAACATTTAATAAGTGCTAAATGCCCAGTAGGAAATATTTATTTCTTTGATGGTTTTTTGGGGAATTTGAAAGTAATTTCCTTTACGTCCATTTGTCCTATAGCTCTTTATTCTAAGCTCAGTTTAAAAGACCTGAGAGCTCTCTCAAAAGAAGAGACTATAGCACATCTTCTATGCGGATGGAAGACGTTGTATAGGAAAAGTATCACAACTATCGGTTTCGGTTTCCTTGACGATATGGCGGAAGTTGCAGATTGTGAATTATTTAACTTCGTCAAGATAGTGTGAGAGGATTCCATTCTCGGTGGTTTCATACTGGTCCACCAAAGTTCTAGGTGCGTCGACAGACATCTACTAAGCCTATCCTAACCTAGACCTCACTGAAAATTTATTCAGTATTTTATGGATCGGAATCTCTGGATCACTTAAAGTCATTAAAATATATATTGATGTGGAGGAGACCTTACCGGTTCTCAATTTATTTAGAAACACTTCTTCCAACTCTCTACAGAACTAAAGAAACAGGCTCTATCCGCATTCAATGTCGGATAGTCGATTATATTTCACTTTTAGAGGAAAACTAAATGTTTTTACATCCGTTTTACACCAGTTCTGTGAGAGTCTTAAACTATGAGCCGCTTTTCCTGCCTTTTCTTTTCTGTAGGGAAGTCAGCGAGACAGCCAATGTTAAAGAAAAGCAGTATCCCGCGTTGGCGCGTAAGACCCATTTAGCCGACACACAATGGATATTGCATGGTCACGATTTCCGCATTAATATTGTTATTGTTGTTGTTTAAATTTTTCATTTCATAGAATCAAATGCAGTTTATGCAGCTGGGAAAGTGAACTACGCTGAACTGCTCCATACTCCAGGGCTTAAGGCACAGTGCAGAGCTAACTTTTCACTGCTTAACTTCTACAACAACAATGTTATGTTCTAACTTAGTCTAGCTAGCAGTCAATTTTTACAGCTATGAAGTCGATATTTTTGTATGATTGTTGCTGTAATAACAGCCAGCGCTCCCAGCAGTAAGCGTTGCTCATTAGTCGGCGCTCCTCTCTCTTGGTTGGTCGCTTTGACGTTTTGGGGCGTACAAGGAAGTAGTTAGACGCTGCCGTTGGGGTTTATTTCAGACTTGCATACTCGTATGTAGACGCTTATATTTACTCATGCATTGCATCATTGGCGCAACTCACCAAGCCGGTAGCCAGTTTTGGGTGATTTCTTCGAAAACATAAAGGAAAACGAAAATAAATAATTTAGAGAGTAATAATTTATATATTTTTATTTTTCGAAAAGTTAGGTGCCGGAAAATTGTTAGCCACCTTGCGTGTTAACGACTCCGCAACGCATTTTAGCTGCCACATGAGCGCGTGTCTGCCGGCTGGTAGACTGTCTGTATTTCATAATTTCCGAATTTGTCCATGCATTTTATGATTTTTACATAATTCCTTATTAAATATTATGCCAATAATAAATTGTAAATAATAATTTATAATAAATTAACTTCTCCACTCTCTCTCTCTCTTTCACACAGCTCCAGTCTCATTGCGAAAAGTAAAAGTCATTCAGCGATTGTCGCCGCTGCAGCACCACCACCACCTGGCGGCTTACCCATTGGCATTGGCCCACAATTGCCACCATTCGGCAGCGGCGGTTTCGTCAAATTACGGCATGTAGACAAAGCACCCGGACAACAACAACAAGAACTGTCACAAGGTGTACCACATACTTCAGCCGCCGCATCAAATCTCAGCAACTTTCCCAACGCACAAAGCTTACAGAACTTACAAGAACAAGAACAGGGCGAGGCCGCGCAGTCGCATAATCCCACAGCTTTGCCGTCATTCTTACAAGGCGGTCTTCGACGCAGCTTAACACAGGTGAGTGAATCAGTCGCGGTGAGTCATTGGCCATTAAATTTTGTGCGACGAACTCCAATTAAAATACAGACAGACATATGTCCGTATGTAAGTGCATATAGAGATCTTGTGAAATGTGAATTCAGTGATCCATATCGAAAAACTCAGATAGTGGAAATTCAATTTTGATGAATCATAAGAAATTTCAACGGAAAATTGAAGTTGGAAATCCCATCGTTTGCACATGAGGTATGCTTCATCTTATGAGCAATAATGTTACCGTTAGTTACCTTATTTTACGAGGCAAGTTAACAACTTGCTTTAAATGGAGTTGTGTGACAATAAAATGCAAACATCATTCGAAAATCTGCCGAATTCGAAGTAAGAGAGCAATTTGTTGAGGTCCAGGTGGATATTGATGAACTCTTGAACATTCTATAAAACTATTCGGGCACATTCTTTGTAAGGGACCACAGAAGCATACGAAAATACACTTGAAAATACTTCCGAAAACCTTGAAAAATTTAAGGGGGCATATTTATACTCTCGCAACAAAGTTGCTAAAGAGAGTATTATAGTTTTGTTCACATAACGGTTGTTTGTAACATCCAAAACTAAACGAGTTAGATATAGGGTTATATATAACAAAGTGATCAGGGTGAAGAGTGGAGTTCAAATCCGAATGTCTGTCTGTCCGTCCGTCCGTCCGTCCGTTTGTGCAACGGATAACTTGAGTAAAAATTAAGATATCTTGATGAAACATGACACACTTACTTCTTGGCACCATAGGAAGGTTGCTTTCGAAAATGAGCAAAATCGGACCACTGCCACGCCCACGAAAACAGAAAACACATAAAGTGCCATAACTAAGCCATAAATAAAGCTGTGGAAGTAAAATTCGGTATGAAGGATCGCACTATGAAGGGGCATATTTGGATGTAATTTTTTGGGGAAGTGGGCGTGGCCCCGCCCCCAAATAGGTTTGTTGTACATATCTCGCAAACCAATAGAGCTATATAAACCAAACTTTCTGCAGTAGTTTTTTTAGCCACTTCCTAATAAAGTCCAAAAATGAAAGAAATCGGATCATAACCACGCCCACCTCCCATACAAAAGTTAAGTTGAAAATTACTAAAAGTGGGTTAACTCACTAACGAAAAACGCCAGAAACACTAAATTTCACATAAGAAATGGCAGATGGAAGCTGCACTCAGATTTTTTACAAAATGGAAAATGGGCGTGGCGTCGCCCATATGGGTCAAAACACATATCTCAGGAACTACTCGACCGATTTTAATTAAACTTGGTTTGTAATAGTTTCCTTACATCCCAATGATATGTTGTGAAAATAGGCCAAATCGCTTCACAACCACGCCTACTTCCTATATACCAGAACTTTGAAGACAATCTGAATCGTTTACTTTACAATATATAAAGTAAGCACTAGTGAAGATATCGGTGCAAAACTTTGCACAAATACTGTATTTATAGTGTGGCAGCCCATTTCTAAAAATCGCCGAAATCGGACCATAGGCTTTCAAGGCCCCATGTATCGAACACGAGGACCTCGGTGCTTCTAATATTATGGTTTCCAACTTTCAATGGACTTTATACAATATATATGACGAATATGTCGGTCAAATTGTGAGAGTATAAACACCCGAAATTAGCCCTTCCTTACTTGTTTATTATGGAGCTGTTCATAAAAATTCGCTAAACGGCCCAGCACCTTATTAATAAAATTGTCAATTACGGTCTCAAAGACCACCGATGCCAATTAAAAGTCCAAAAGTGCCATTTTACCAAGAAGGAGATTTCTGGAAACCCTTTGAGGATTGAAGATATCTTTCGAATATACTTAAGGCAACGATAAGTGTTAAGACACACTTAAGTCTCTTTAACATTGCATATATGGGATTCTACTTAGCACACTAAACACTGTTAACGAATATCTTAAAGTGGTTTAAGTTCTAAAACGAGGTCAGTTTACATCATATTGAGAACTACCATCAGTGAGTCAGAAAGTGATGGCCTGAAACTGTTAAACGACTGTTTATTTGCCCATTCTTCAAAATTTAAAATAATCTATCTGAATTCTTCGACAAAGCAGATCGACTTCAGACTGAGCAGATCGTAGTGGTGATATCTTAGAGAAAATAAGTCGAACTGTGAGCTTCTTATCTCACACAAAATAGGAACGTATAACTAAAGACGTATGAGAACCTTGTCTGGTTCGACTATTTCTAGACTAGATGATGAAGGTGGAGGAGAAAGATTGTGACTTAGGTAGCCTGATTTGTAGAAACTTGCATATTACTCGTTATGTTATATTTATTTACTCGAAATATAAATTTTAAACTAAATTTAAACTTTTCTTTTCGTAGGTCATGGGTCCTGATCAACGCACAATTACAGTTGGTTGTAAGACAGGCTCGATCGCCGATCGGCTTGCGGCCCTGCAAAAGAGCGGGGAGGATGATTGGAAGAAGAGAATCTCACGACGCGATGAAGTCGATGAAATACGACGAGAGAATCTAGTAAATGTAAGTAGAAAGAGACTTTTTATTACTAAATATTTTAATTAAATACACGTAAATATCGGATTCGATCGATAAGAATCATATATCGAAGAGAAGAAAATTTATGAGTGTAAAAAAATTGAGTTAAATGTGAGAAAAATATGAGTTTTAATAATTTAATTTAATTTAATTTAATTTCGCGGTTCGGCACCGTTTGGTAACCATTTTTATGGCAACTACATTGATGAAGAGATTGCTTGTTGGTGGTGTTGTTTTTCAAATATTTTTTTATTTTTTTATAATTTTTTTTTTAATTTTGTTTAAATTTTTTGGTATTATTTTTATATATTTTCTGAGTTTTTTGTCCGTTGCATGCCTCGTTAGCCCATTGTTGCTCGCCTGACAGCTGGTGTGAATGCGGTAAATGCGGCAGTAAGCCACAACAAAATGCCATAAATAAATAAATAAGAAAAACTGAAAAAAACCGAAAGCAAAACAATAACAAATATGTAACATACAAAAGGCGGCAACTACGTAACCGTTTCGAATTGTTGTCTGCACTATTTATGCTGCCGGAGTCAGTTCGACAGACAGCTAGTACCCCGTTCCGCCTCCACCGCTCCCGGCAAGTGGCGACGCGTGTCATGTGAAACTCTATCTCGCCCGCTAACGATGCATTGTTGTCGCCCATGAAAAGCTGAATGGCAACAATGGCAGTCAGGCAGCCAAGCAGCCAACTACAGCAGTAAAAGTGTTTCCTTGTTTGCAACAAGAGCAACAAATATACTCTTTGCCACCAGCTACTGTGTGCAACGGCATTTTTGCAGCGCTGCATGGGGTGGTAATGTTGTGGTGGGCGCTTAATACGCCGTCGCGCATGCGCAGATTTATGCCATACAAAGCGCCACATTGTTCGCCGTGTTGCTTTGTTTGTTTTTTCATTCTAACGGTTTATTTATTTATTGTGCTTTTTCTCGTGCTCCAATTCTTTTGTTGCATATCTTTTTTACTTCATATCGCTCAACTCAACTCTTTGACTGAAAGCAAAAGTGTCATAAATTCTACACAAATAATGTCTCTATTGCATTCAGCACACGCCTCGTGCGGAGTGCATTGTTATTGTATTCATTTGTCATTATTCTTGCTGTGGAATATCTTAATTGCAACAATATAATCAACTTCAGTTTTAATTAAGTATTAAACCGTTGACTTTGTGCGTCAGCGTGTGACTTCAATGCGGACGTAATTGCATAACAAAGACGAGACCAAGTCGCCAGACACTTGTGTTGTTGTTGTAATTAAGAGGAGCGTCAGATTACAAATGGCTACAATGGTAGCAACATGGAAATTATTCATCAAGTACATATTTACTTAGCCAAATACTTGTTTACATAAGTGTATGTGCTAAACTGCATCTTATGTGAACTACAGTTATGAAAGAGAATTGATTTCATAACCATAAAGAAAACAGTGTTAAAGTGAGCTACTGAAGAAGCTCTTCTAGTAAAGAATAGAAGATCTGTAAGAAACAGTCGAGGTCATTATCCAAATGCGCTGTATACTTATTGCTGTTGCTTTTGGCTTTGGTTCGTGCAACAAAATTTCAGAGTAAGGGTCTTAATCAAATTCAAAGAGGGTTAGATGGTCGAAGGGCCAACCCTTGGCCGAATAAATTCGGTTGTCTTCCTCTTCAGCAACAATTTCTGTACGAAGTTCCCCAATAGCAACTTCTTGTCCTTGTTGTTACTCTCGCAACAAAGTTGCTAAGAGAGTATTGTAGTTTTGTTCACATAACGGTTGTTTGTAAGTCATAAAACTAAACGAGTTAGATATAGGGTTATATATACCAAAGTGATCAGGGTGAAGAGTGGAGTTCAAATCCGAATGTCTGTCTGTCCGTCCGTCCGTCTGTGCACTTGAGTAAAAATTAAGATATCTTGATGAAACTTGGCACACTTATTTCTTGGCACCATAGGAAGGTTGCAAAATCGGACCACTGCCACGCCCACAAAATGGCGAAAACCGAAAACACATAAAGTGCCATAACTAAGCCATAAATAAATCTATGAAAATAAAATTTGGTGCAAAGGATCGTACTATGAAGGGGCATATTTGGATGTAATTTTTTTGGGGAAGTGGGTGTGGCCCCACCCTCAAATCGGTTTTTTGTATATATCTCGCAAATCAATAAAGTTATATAAACCAAACTTTCTGCGGTCGTTTCTTTTAGCTACTTCTTAATACAGTCCAAAAATTAAAGAAATCGGATTATAACCACGCCCATCTCCCATACAAAGATTAGGTTGAAAATTACTAAAAGTGTGTTAACTCCCTAATGAAAAACGTCAAAACATCTAAATTTTACGGAAGAAATAGCAGGAAGAAGCTGCACTCAGATTTTTTTACAAAATAGAAAATGGGCGTGGCATCGCCCACTTATGGGTCAAAATCCATATCTCAGGAACTACTCGACAGATTTCAATGAAATTCGGTACATAACATTTTCTTGACACCCTGATGACACGTGTGGAAAATGGATGAAATCGGTTCACAACAACGGCAACTTCCCATATAACTCAATTTTGAATTCCATCTTATTCCTTCACTTTTTAATATACATATATGTACATAAGGAACCAATGAAGATAGCGAAATGAAACTTTACACAAATACTGTATATGATCTGTGATATCATATAACCTAATATTATGGGTTTCAATGGACTCTTTACTATATATGTATATGCCGAATATGTGAGTCAAATTGTCTGTTTTCTTAATAAAAATATAGCAATAAATTGCGAGAGTATAAAATGTTCGGTTGCACCCGAACTTAGTCTTTCCTTACTTGTTTTTATAAAATTTTACCAAAAAAGAGTTGGTTTTGAGCCTTTAATGTAAAATTTGTGAACTAGAGAAAGATCATTTTTTTACATTTCTCTTCTTATATTATGTAAGACATTTTAAAAATCGTTTGTGATATTCCTCTGGAGCCAGTTTACAATATTTAATAAAATAAAAAAATATAAGCTATCACAGCCAATTTCCAAATCGTAGGCTTCCCTAACATCAAATACCATTTATATTATACTCAACATTCACCACACAGTGGAGGCTAATTTTAAAGTACACTATTCTACTACAACAAACTGAACACTCTGTAAAATATCGAAAACTGTTGCATACTTTTAGGCGTACTTGCGAACAGTGTTGTGTATATCAAACAATTTCATTGAAATTAAATTTCACTGTGGTACATAGATGCAATGGCGAAAACTTTTATACTGAATAAATTTTTTGTTCAGTATTATATTATTAAAACGGTAAAAAAATATTTAAAATATTAGATAAAAAATTCAAAATTTTAATGTATGACTCAAATTTTTTAACGATTTATCAAAATCGGTTTTTTAATTTAAGCTTATAAAATTATTTTTTTTTTGAGAATTAATTAAATTAAAAAAATTAATTAAATTAAAATTAAAAAAAAAATAATTGATTTTTAATAAGCAAACTCATTCTTTAAGCTAACTATCAATTGCTACGGCTACTGATCACCATCTGTAATTTAGTTTTTTATTAATTCCTACTTAAGCTCGTTCACATTCATTTTTTTAACAACAACAACATTTTTGCAATAATATAATATTAATAATTTCTAAATCCCTCGATATTCATATAAAATCACTTTCGATCGCAACTTTGCGGATTTAGTTATCTTCAGTCTGCATTGACTGCTATTCGTCAAATGCTTTCGTTTTCATGTGCCATAAGGAAATGTCCAGCATATGATACTTAGTTAGTTGAACACAACTCCAATACCCGCAAGAGTGCCGTGCCACATTTGGTAACAACAACTATGCACAATGACCCGAGCGACTATCGTCTTACGAATGTGAGTGAAATATTAATTAGCGCTTGAGTTGTCTATGCAGTTGTAAGTGGACTGGACTTGTTCATATGTAGTTAGGAATGTGATACATAATTAAATAAATGGGCGATAAAATAGAAAATATATAAAAAGCTCGTAAAATTATTAATTATTTAATAACAAATTTTACGAGTTTGAATGGTTGTAATAGTAGCAGTAGCAGATGTTTTGGACTTTATGAGATACAGTTAATAGGAGTTTCTTATTGTACTCAATTTTATTTGAAATTTTGATATTAATTGAAGAGATTGGGAGCTTACATATAAAGATCATTTTATGTATTACAAACTTAAAGGCGTAATTTTTGAAAAGCTCAAAAAAGCTCTTGAGAGATTTGATACTAAAAGTGAGCATATTTTACTTGCAAGAAAAGAATCAAGCTCTCCTTTTCTCTTCTTCTTAAATTAAATTAAGAAATTAAATTATTTTGCTTTGTTGCGACTCACCTTCATATATATAATTTCCTTTGACTCCTGTTGGAGCGTAGGGCCAAAACCCGTCTTAAAGTCTTTCCGGTTATTGGACAAAGATTTTAAATTATTCCAGTTGTTGTTTGTGTTCCTTAGATCTGCTTCAACCAGGTGGTTTGCGCCGCTAGGTGATTTTCGGTCTTCCGCAGCTTCTTGTGGATTCCATCAGAGAGCACTTCGACAGATTTCATGAGTGTTTTTACGAATGGTATGATCAATCCAGCCAATCAATCTTCGTTGAATGGTTGTCTCGATGGGAAGTTCCTTGGTCAATTTAAGAATCTTGGTTTGAGATGGTGCGGGGCGACCATATTTTCATAATTCTGCGCAGACAGGAGGAGTTGATGAAAATTTGGAGTCTCCGTGTGAGCGCTGATGTCAGTGACCAGGATGCACACCCATATAATAACACGATTTTGATGTTGGAGTTAAAGATACGGAGTTTGGTTTTGGTAGACAAACAATTTGACACCCATATATTGTTCAGTTTTGCAAATGCTGCACGTGCTTTATTTATACGGCTTGCAATATCTTCGGGTCACATTTATAGCTATTCTTTAAAATTTGTGAAATTTTTTTTTCAGTTCTAAAAAATTTTTAATATTTATTTTTGAACTTTTTTTTATAAAATCCTCATGAACTGTCTTACAAAAAATAATTCAATTTAATTTTAAATAAGTTTTTTTAATATTATTCTTAGATATTATTTTTTTTAAACAAGTTTAAACTCTATTTGCCATATAATTAATCTCTATTAATTTCCACATTTTTACAATATTATTATATTTTTTTTGTTTTTGCTTTCAAGTTTCTACCATCATTCAGTCTAATAATTAGTTTACTGAACTCGGAAATATACCGTTCTCATACTTTTATATAATTTTTTTTTTAAATTTTTTGTTGTGCTTTATACTCTTCTTTTATGATTTGTGTCTGTAACGTACCTCTCTTTTGGTTATTGTATACATTTGTTAACGCATAACTGTAGCTTTCCGACTTTATTTCCAAAGTTCTTGATGCGACGCCCGTCGCGCGCTACTTATTCGCAAAAAAAGAATGTTAACAAGAAGACACGCAGAAAGAAACGCGGCTAAAATGAGAGTTTTGTAATAAGCGCGAAGTCTTTACATATATACATATCATATATATATGCATACATATATACTTATATAAATGTTTTGAAGCACAGCTAAACGAGCTTTAGTATTTTGCTTTAATTTAATAATGCTAATTTGACGAATTTCGCAAATCTTAGCTGAATATTAATACATATGTACATATATTATATAAATATTTTAAACATAATTGAAAGGTATCACAGCTAAGAATTCTACGAAAAAATAAATTCTAAAAAAAATATATTTTTGGTGCAATAACATTATAACGGTGTCAGTTGAGCACTTGTCTGTCATTTAAGCCTATTAAAAAGCTCATTTGACTCCTCTGGCCCCTACTAAAAGGTTTCGCCGGCATTTTACTCAGTTACTACTGCAACTAACCTCAAATGTCATTCTCTGTATGTGTGTGTATATATTTTAACGCTTTGAGATTTTCCGCGCTTTTGTTAGCTCAAAGGAAGCTTCTTCCACACACAAGCATACGCTTAGAAAAAAATAAAAAAATATATAAAAAACAAAGCCACTTGAAAATAGTCAGTAGAAAAGCAACAAGTATCCACTACTCTCCGCAAGCAAGTCACTATGCCAACAAAGCATTTAACGCCTCTCTAATGTTTGGACCTCGTAATTAAAGTGGCGCGACAGGGCGCTTACGTTCGAGCAATTTGTTTGTCATTACGGCAGTAAGTCAATAGACGCATGCCGGGGAAAATGGGTTAAGAAAAATGAGTTCATAAAGAGAGAAAAGAGCAACAACATGAGATTATACATCTTTTATGTCCGTATATAATAGAAATATTATTTTTTTTTGTTTAATTTCAAAAATCATATAAAAATGCTGCGCTTGTGTTAGTACACACACTTATATACTTATGTGTGTGTGTGTGGCTGTTTGTTGGCAATTATTCTTGCCACACTTTGTGGTCTTCATGCATTTGTCTTGGCGGCGTCGGCAATTTATTTCACTTTAGTTCGCATTTGCTAAGCTTCAAGTGCCGGCTGCATACGGTTAATTGAATCACAGCAAGCGTTTGAGGGGGAGCTTGTGGGTTGCCTACGTCTATAAATGTGTATAGTAGATATGTGTTTCTCTGGATTTATATGCAGTGCAGACAGTTTGTACGTTCATTTTGTGCATAAATTGCTCAGCAGATTCTCAATTAGAAATCTTCTTTATCGTTTTTCTATAATTTACTTTTAATTTCTTTATTAAACTTTATATCAAATGAACACACACTCATATGTATGTATAGATGAACATTTGCACTTCATCTATCTACAGTTGCCTTTTCAAGCATCGCCAATCACTTTTTGACACACATTTCAATTCAATTTTCGACGCGATTTCGTCTCTTTCTTCTTTCTTCTTTTTGCTGATTCATGATTGCCCATTTGAGGACTTCATTTTGCCACTTCATTTCATTCGATTGTTTGCTTTCGCACACATCGCGCTTTATGGTCGTCGGTCAGCGTTATTTGCATTCAATTGGGCTTTTACAAATTAATTAAACAAGCGGGGGTGTTTACATAACCTTTACGGAATAACAAATTTGTTTGAAGAAAAAAATAAAAAATAATATTAATAATAATCTGAAAACAAGGTAATAAATATTAAGGCAAAACAGGCTATTACAGTAGAAATATGGGTGTTAGCTTCCCTATTTCTTATGTAATTATCATCTTTAAATTTGTTTTTGAGGTCATGGTTTGCTACTGCTGATGTTCAATGAGACTAACATACGATGATGTTAGGGAGTCAGAGCTTAGGTTAATCCACAGTGGACTCTGGATCTTTGTTTTAATTATTTTTGTCCTCACCGAGCCTCACTGACATATTCTGTCGTTGGAACAATTTATCTTTTCCACTGAAATTCCTTGCTCCCTTCGATAATCCATATCTTCTGTAATCAAATATCAATTATTTTGTCCTTAAACATCGATAATTTGAAACTTCGATTTTTTCCACAAATATCGATAATTTCAACCTTCGACATTTGACCTCACCGATCTTCACTTATTACGTCGTTAGAAAAATTTATGTTTTCCTCATAAATTCCTTGCTTTTATTGTATAATCCCTATCTTCTACAATAATTTTGACGATTACATTTTAAGAATAAAATTTTGTTTAAGAAAAAAATATTTTTAATCAAATGTCCATAATTTTAAGTTTCGATTTAGAAATTTATTTTCATAAAAATAAAAGCAGATCTAGTTGATAAATAATCGAAAACTTATCGAAAAATATCCATCGATAGAAAGGGAAGGAAATGATTGCAGTAAACGGAATTTTTAGACGATAGTGTAGTATATTTAAGGCTTAAAAAACAATATTTATTATTAAAATATATTGACATTTTTTCAAAGTTGTAAGTATTTTTCTGGAGCGCCTGGAGTCTGCACTTGTAAATCGGTGTCGGTAATGGAGGTCGTGCGATGCTTCTGAAACAGTCGAACCAATTTTTTTTTTTAAATTTTTATAAGTTTCTTTTCTTTATGAACTAAACAAATACCGAAGAAGTTATAAAATTCCAAATTTTTTCGAAGTTGGAAAAAAAAATCACTTTTTTATGAAAAAAATTGACTTTAAGCTGCAAAACAATTAGTTTACTTGTAGTAGTACTTTTGGACTGGCGTAGACACCGCTTACGCGGTTATAGCCGAGTCCAAAACAGCGCGCCACGTATCCCGCCTTCTGGCAGTTTGGCGCCAATTCGTTATTTCAAGCGAAGCCAGGTCCCTCTCCACCTGGTCCTTCCATCGGAGTGGAGGTCTCCCTCTTCCTCTGCTTCCACCAGCGTGTACTGCATCGAATACTTTCAGAGTTGGAGCACTTTCATCCATTCGAACAACATGACCTAGCCAGCGTAGCCGCTGTTTTTTTATTCGCTGGACTATGTCTATGTCGTCGAATAACACACCTACATATAACATTTTCTTTATCGTAGTCATAAAATTTCCAATCTGCATACCTTCCTACAATCCATACAATATTATCGGTGATGATGAACAATAAAGTAAATAATAAAAACAACAACAGCTTCAAGAATGAAATAATCATAAAAAATGCAATTAAAGCAATTCTCGCAAAACATGAGCGCTTATCAGAACAAATAAAAACAACACAAAAGATATGACGGAATCAAAAAACAAAGAAAGCTAAATCACGATTTAAGTCAAAGAAACGAAACACGAGTAAACAGACGGCAGGCATGAACTCCAAGCTAAAGAAAACAGAACGCAAGAATGTTAATGCCAGAGTTGGAATTCAATAAATTAAATTACGATGCAACAAAAACCAAAACAACAACAGCAAAAACATAAAATCATTATAATAAAGCACAATCCACAATCCGAGCAAATAAAAGACTTCGAGAACTCAAACGAAAGGTATTGCTGATGATTCAGTGTTGAAATCAAAACAAAAAAAAAATTGAAAATAAGAAAAACAACAAATTTAAATGACGAACGCGATCGTTTGTCGAACGCATAAATCTGTATGGTACACCAGTGATTTGTTCCAACAATAAGCGCTGATCAATGATGATGATGGCGCTCGCACAATAGCCATTGGCATTTGCTACCGCGCATGCGCACCCAACAACCGATCAGACCAAGCAGCCGCTGCCACACACTTATTGCTTGCTGCCTGTAAAGCAATAAAATTGCGACTATTCAATAAATAGAAAGAAATTGACTGTGCCAACATAGTAATCAACGGTAGCTGCCACTCGCAAGTAATGGCTCAAATGAAACGCATAAATATTATAGCTACAACAACAAATATGCCGCAGAAACAACAAAAAAAGGTAAAAGAAACACAAAACCACCAAAGCGCAGTAGCTCAGCCCGCGGCTAAGATTGTAAAAACAATTCTTCAACTTCCAACTTCAACTGTCCATTTATCACATTGAACAAAAGAACCAATTACAAAGTTATGTTGCGGCTCACATACATACATACATACAAACAAACAAACAACCATAAGTATTATTCATGCAATGTGGTAAGCGCACACTCCTCTCGTATGCACAGCATTGAATAATGTAAGTGACTTCAAGATCATCTGTCGTCTGGCACAAAGTCTAACAGAACATTCTACCAAACAAGTAAACGAGCAAGCGAGCTGTCTTACTGCCTCTGTAGACAACGCGCGGTGTTGGTCAGCATGAGCGGTTGGCTGTCATTCAGCCGGTCAGTCAGTCAAGTTAAATTGATATCGAAGTCGTGGCAGTCAGTTGGCGGCTGTTGTTGATAGCTATTTTTTTCCCCATCTCGTGTTTTAGTGGTAGTACCGAGTGGCAGACAAAGTCTATGGCGCTATTCAAGTCGTGATTAAAAATGAGCATGCCACAAATATACTTATGTATGTACATACATTGTAGCAGCAGTTATGCATTATGCGTTTGTAAAGACGCTCGTAAATGATGCTCTAGCATCCCAGTAGAAACAGTAAAGGACAGACCCATAGTTCTTAATTGGTTGTAATTCTAAATTATCCTTCGATCTTCTCCTATATCCTTCAATATTGTCGAAACCAGAGTCTAGGTCAGACTTATTTCGGTCCAGGGAAGCTGTAAACCACGTCTCTCCAGAGGTGACGGATTTTAGAAATGCTGTGGCATTGTGAGGCTATGAAAAGCTACGAATTCGTTTACCGCTAAAATCGCGGAGACTCGACTATCTTTGGAACTAACGAAAGAGTAAACATGAACAGAACATGGAAACCTTTAAACCTAGATTTATTTAAATTCCACTTACCGAACGTGTGTATACCGTAAAAACAGAAAATATCGTCTTAAAAATTTATCTACAATCAGTTATATGTCAGACTTTATCTCAGAGCTTATGTCGTCCTATAAAGGACAAAGCATTTGTTCGTTATGTATTTAATGTTCTTTTCCACTTCGTGTAAACTTTTTTCCGACAGGTTTATTTCATATCCACTACCACCACTCTCTTATCCTATTCTATGTCTAGTCTGCTGGGTGCCCTTTGCTCCTTCTTACCTCCTTTTCTTTCTCAGGAAATGTTTATTGGGTATCTATTTGATCAAAGCACGTTTCTTTTTTCACAATTTTTTCCATCTCTTTCCTCCTCTTTGGTTCAAATTAATTTTAATTCATGTCCTTTTCTGATTCTTCTAAAAGTTGTCTTCATTGTGCTTACATTGTTGCACTCCACATATTATCATTCCTGCATTTCTTGCGACACATAAATTATTACTAAGTTGACTTGTAAGAGCGCTCAAGAACGAAGCTCACGATTATAGCCATATATCATGGAATTATACTTATACGAGTATGTATATATAAATATTTATGTAATGTAAGGAGCTTGTATATATATTTATATAGTTGAATTGTAAGATCTTTGACTTGAGTAGAGATATGTGGCTGTAATTGCATAAATCATACATGGATGCTCGGCCGAGTTTCTTCTAATTGTTGTTTGTAACTATGTTCTTGGACGAAATGGAGGTTCATATATGTTTTAAACAATCTCCAGTTTTGTGAAATCTTTTTTCGTGACAGAATTATTATCGATTTTATTCGGAACTGATATCGATTCCAAGTCCTATATAGAGTTCAAACATTATATGAATTAAAATAACCAAACCAATGACAAATCTTGTCAAGTTTTGGAGATTTCGTAAGGATTTCTGGGGTTTATAATTCATAATAATTTATGAATACGGCCTTTGGCCTGGAGTTACATATATTATTTACTAAACATTTACCACATCTGTGGGACGTCGATTCCAGTAAAAATTTACAGTGTTCTCTCAAACCTCCATTAAACTATGATTTCCTTATCTTTAAGATGAAAGTAATATGTATACTGCTTGTGGAACCGAAAGGCTCCTTGAAATATATACTGAAACACCTAAAGAAATATTTTTAGCAAGATTTTTATAGGACCACAGATGTAAAAATTATGTAATCTCATCTCCTATTGCTTACTGATCGTAGCGTACTTTGGTTTACCAAAAAAATACTTGGAAATTTTCCAACACAAGAAAGGAGACATAAACCATATAACCAACACACAGAAATATAAAAAATAGAAAAAAAAACTCCTAACATTCCCATATGAGTAACAGATGATTCATCATTCTTGCGTTGCTTGCCGGCCGATCGTGCCGCATGCACAGTTAATGCCACAGCAGCCAAGAAGGGAAGCAGCAAGATCACAACCTCTTCGATAGCATGCATTTGCATAGACGCACACACACCCACCATAGAGAGCGACGATAATCCTTTTTTATTTTTTTTTTTTTACAAATTGCGCTCGCCTTCCTCAAGAACCGGGTTTGGGTTTTTTCTTTGCTCGAGTTGCGCATGCGTTTCTGTCGCATTGCGTCAGGCGAATGCATTAATTTTTTTATACAATTTTTCTTTTAATATCTTCACATTTATGTGTGTGTGAGTATGAGGCACCAAGTCATCCTCAGCCAGCTCACACTACATACGAGAGTGTGAGCTTGAGTGCAAGTCCGCCGAACTTTCATCTTTCTCCATTTGCGTAAATTTTATTTTTTTGGTTGTTGTGTATGTGTTGTTGTTGTTGCATTGTGTGCTCCATAATATATTTGAATGTTTGCGTTGCTTGCTTATTGGCTTTCTGGCTACTCCGGCAGCGCATTGCTGCTTGGCGCGTTTTCTTACGTTCAGTTGAGCACGATCGCTCAAAGTGTTTGCTTGCAGCACGCCGGTAACGTAGCACGTAGCGCGCACTACGGACTCTTGTCGATTCATTTTCCGATTCGATTTGTATTTATTTGTCTTGCACACGTCCTCCTCGGCTGCCGAGCACACCTTTGTACGCGCAGCGTGCATTGTTTAAGTTCTTCTTATCGCCAGCGAGTACAACGTGCAGGCATGCGAGGTGTCTTGTTGCCGCGATAACTGCCAATTCGATCGGGTAAAAGTGGCAAGTGACTAAGTGGCCGTAGTAGCCTTGAAATAAAAATACGCAATGTAAATGAATCGAATGAATTGCACAGAGCAGTTGTAATTGTGAAAACGTTTATTGAATAAGAGGCATGTTGTTGCTGTTGTTTTTTTTATTATAAGAACTACTTTTTAACAGACTGCTGATAATGGTTGATTGCTAATTAAATGGATGATTAATTGTTTATTTTATACATACAAACATGAATAAGAGCATGCAATCATTGGCGTGAAATTGGAAGACAATAAAAATAAATTAATTGTGTGAAATAATTAACAATTATGTGGTTTTTTACTTCGAAATAAAAATATATTTAATTAATTTAAAAAATTAATGATTTTCAAATAAATTCTAATAATATAAACTAAAAAAATAATATTTTGAGATACAAATAAAATTAAATAAAATCAAGAATTCATTAATAAAATATTTAATTTAGTAAATAATAAGAGAAAAGTATAAAAACAATTAGTTGGATTACACAAATTACTTAAAAATTAATAATAACTATGAATTTAAATAAAATATAAAATAAATAAAAATAATAATATTTTTTATTTTTCAATTTATCAAACAAATTTAAATTTCAATAAATTAAATAATTAAATTAAAATTTTTTTAATGGAAAAGAATCAAATAAGACTATACATAGATTACTTTATCATTTTTGTTTTTCAAAAAAAAAAAACCAAATAAATGGTATAAATTCAGCTTCATTATTATGAGACTAGCAGACCGTTCCGGCTTCGCACGGGCTTAAACAAAAAAATCAAAAGTTATAAGTTTTTACACACTTATACATACTCTCCCATATATATGTATGTACTTTTCCGTTTATTGCATAGTTTCATTTTAAAAAAGTAAAATGAGGAAAATTCGAACATGGAATTATATTTTATATGCAATGGGCTAAAACTTATTACAACATCTAGTCTTTGATGTCCGTTGTCTTTCTCTCTGATTATGAAAGCTCAGAGTTCGACGCCCTAGTGCGAGCTTGTATATTTCTAATATTTTGTTCTTTAAGCCGCTGCACACGCCCCGTACTCGACTTTTAAGAACATACTTCGGAGGTTTTGAAATTTTATTCAGCCAGTACTCTTTACTCGACTTTATGGCATGCGATTGGGATGCGAAGAGAATGACTTGCAAGACGATTTTCAATTTCAGAATAACATTCTCCATCACGGAGTCTTTTTGGTATCCTCACTTGGGGACTATTTACAGAAGGCTGAGATTCTAGCAATAAATATAGCCTATGTTACTCGAAGTGAATGTATCTTTCCAATGGTGAAACAAATTTTGAAATCGGCACAGTAGATTTTGAGTTTATTCAATACAAACATACATACAAATCTTTCCTCTTTATAATAGTAGTATAGATATGTGATTATGTGTCAAAGTATGGTTTCTGATTAAAAAATCTAGATTTACTTCCGATTTTCTACATCCACTTTTTTCGAACCAGAAGCAGAAAGTTTCAAAATTTGATTTATGCCAATCAAAAGGCACTCTCTTCCTTTCAATAGATCTTCTTTTAAGGTTTGACGCGAAGCCTAGACTACCAAATGACCACTTTCGGATAACATTACCAAAACTTATTGATTTTAAAGATACTAGAATAAAATACCATTTAAAATATGAAAAATTAAATACAGTTAAACTACCATAACTCGAACTCTTAAATTGGCATAGAAGTCAAATTTCATACAAATTAACTTCCATAACTCAAAGCCTCTCAAACTCGAAGTTTTTTTTGTGGATTACGGTGATTTGAGTTAGGGAAGTTCAACTGTACAATTCGAATGTTTCAATTCCATAAATATAAATTATACTTTATACAAAAAACATGTCAAGTATTTACCTATAGTAGCCCCAATCATATTAGATCTTGATTTTAAATCCCCTTTTTTCCCTACAACGAATAATTGACACATTCCATTGATCTTGATTTTGTAGGAAGGTGAATAGAACAGACAACTGGTATAAATACAACAAACTAGCATAAACAAATAGAGTCAGATTAGCAAGCGGTTATACCACTTAAAGTATCACTCTTTTATCACATTCAACTGGATAAAATTATTCATGCTTTGATATGAAAATTGTCTAACGAGGAGGTAGAACTCAGAAATATGGCTAATATCAATGATATATTTTCCAAGAAATAGAATAAAAAACTATTCACTGCAAATTACTCAATTTAGAGGAGATCAATAAATAAAGTAAAATAAGTAAACTAATAGCCTATTTACACAGGAGCTAATTGATCAATTAACCGCCCTCTGCTCGATTAAAACGCTTTTAAGATCGATTTAACATACAAAATAAAATCTACATTACTTTTTAATTGAATTTTAATCGACACGAAAATGAAATGCAAATCTGGCGAATTTTTTGATAAAAAAACTACGGTAGATGTCGCTGCTAAAAATATCAATCAGCTGATGAAACTTACCAACTTCTTATGAAAAGCAACAACAAAAATGTTTAACAGCTGATCGATTATCGAGTAGCCGGCAGTGTAAAAGGCAAAAAAAGGTTCCTCAATAAAAATTTTGATGGTCAATTAATTTGGCTGTCTAAAAACGATATAAGGGTCTCCCGCAAAATCTTCTCGGAAAACGCAGTATATTTTGAGAAATATTTTTTCATGTTTATAAAAATTCAACTCAAGTACGAAAAAATATTTTATTAGTTGGTGATAAATTTAAATTGCACTCACCGGTGCTCAATGCCATAAAGATATTATGCGTACTAGATATTTATCTGACTAAGTCAACTTACTTGACTTTTGTGCACACCCCACTAAATAACCGAACACATACATTACAAACATATTTACAACTCTACCAATGTATATGTAAATATGTACATAAATTTGAGGTCCAAGTCCACACCCGCTCCACTTTATATGCCTTAATCTTAAACTAAATAAACCTTGTATGCAAATATATACGAGTACATAAAATTTAAGCAAACATGCTTGCAAATTACCAACAACAACAACAACAAGAGCAACACAAGTGCTTTATTTAAAGCAATTAAGTAAAAATGACACAGATAATAAAAATAAATAAAAACATTTCGAATAATGTCGGTACGCAGTTGTCAACTCGCTGCTGTCAGTGGGCCACTTCGGTAGCTAAGGTGCACAAGATCGGGCGTTTTGCTTTTGTTGTGGTGTGGCGGTGGTGCGCGTTGGGAAAGCCGCCAAAATCATGACAATAATTTAAATGAATTAGCAGCAACAACTGTGTGTCATAGCTTGGCAGTGGTCGCACAGTTCAATACGGTACTGAATACCACCGCAATCTATCTATTTCGGAAAGTGTTTTGAGGCATGAAATTATACGCCGTACATACTTACATAGGCCCCTATGCCGAGGTATTTTTAGCTTGTATTTGTCACAAGGCTAGAAAGCGCTATTAAAGTAAACAAATTACAACCTTGATGATGCAGTTGCCACAAATAGAAGACCATAAGGGAGTGGTTATAGGCGAATTATTGTATTCAGTGATATGTCACAAGGTTGAAAAGATTCCGTGTTATATTGGTATTGTAATTTTAAGAAATTTTTGTGAGATAAAAATATTTTTTTTTTACAAAATAGAAAATATTCATGTTTTTGTATCATTAATAGCATTTTTTATGCTCCTGGTGTTGATCCAATTTTTAATAATTTGTGGTATACGTAACCTACGTGCCGGACGAGTCACCTTGGCCTTAGGAGGCTAACTGTAATGCCACCGAGACTAAAATCCCCTCATACTAATATGTCCTCATTGAACCGCTCAGTGGTCTTGATTAAATTAATTAATTCAAAAAGTTTTATCTCAGCAACTTCCGATACATCGTCGAGAAAACCGCGACCGACCGTTCCCATTTTTTGCTGTATAAATGTAATATTGTTTGCATAAGATTAGTGAGGGTGCTCGAGAACCGAGACATCAACATTAACAGCATAGTCTACTACATGTACGCCCCTTTTTTCTAGATCTAACAACATATTATTCATTTTTAAGACCCAGAGGTTCACTTCTCGCCTCCTTGAGGTGTACCCCTTTGGATATTTTTTGGTAACATGATTCACACTTTATTTTCTCTACTACCATATTTTCTCTCCTTCTCCCTCATTTTCTTCAAGTGTATTTCTTTGTATAAGGTAAAGTGAAGGATTTAAAGATGTAGTTATGAAATTAGAAACATATATTCTAATCTGTTTGCTTTCTAACTCTATTTTTTATACCAGTTCGTTGAATTTATACCAGTTGTATTTTCGATTCGTCTGCAAAATAAATGGTAGCTGATATTGTGAAAAAATAAAGTCCGTTTTACGGATCACTTAATCGAACGAACAGTTTTCTAACATTATTGTGGACCTGTAGAATGAGTAAGAGTCTTAAGGCGAAAAAAAGCGTTTTTTTAGCAATATTTTTTGAAAGGGAAGGAAATGATTGCGGTAAACGGAATTTTAAGACGATAGTATACTATATTTAAGGCTTAAAAAACAATATTTATTATTAAAAAATATTGAAATTTTTTCAAAGTTGTAAGAATTTTTCTGGAGCGTCTGCACTTGTAAATCGGTGCCGGTGATGAAGGTCGTGCGATGCATCTGAAACAGTCGCACCACATTTTTTTTTAATTTTTATAAGTTTCTTTTCTTTATGAACTAAAAAAATACCGAAGAAGTTATAAAATTCCAAATTTTTTCGAAGTTTGAAAAAAAAAATCACTTTTTTAAGAAAAAAAAAAATTGACTTTAAGTTGCAAAACTAGTAGTTTAAATAATACTTTTGTCCAACTTTTTTAGTTCAAATAGAACATAATTTAATACTGAAGCTAAATCACTTTGGTTTTTTTCGATCGGACATACATATATTCTTTTTGCTATCGCCGGCACCGTTTTCTAACACTTGTGAAAATGAAAATTCGAGAAAACGCGCTTTAAAGGTCTGCCTGAGCATTCGCACCTGCTCGACGCTCGGCCATTAAAACTGCTCAGCTTCGAAAATATGTCGAATTGGCCTCTGGAATTTTAAAGACATATTCTTGGATAGTTTTGGAAGAGATTGGAAAACAAAACAAAAAAATCGATTTTTTGAAGCCCTTAAACAAGTGTACATTTCTCGTTAAAAGCCAAAAAATTAATAATGAAAGGGCTAGTGTCCATTAATTATGTGGGTTCTCAAAAAGTGGGTCAAGTACATAGAAATTGTAAATTGTCAAATCAAAAAATATTTTATCATAAATTCATGTCACATAAAATTGATGCCATTTTCTAAAATTTTTTGTAATAATATACATGTAAAAATATGCATTTAATTGCGTGTGAAACAATTTTCTCTCAAGCGATTTTTTTGAAAATGTCAAAGCAATGTGTACAAACAAATTTATAAGAAAATACTTTCATACTCTAGAAAGTGTGTCCAAATTTTACCTGAGAATATGCTAATAATTATAAGGGTACATACAAAAATATTTACGAGTTGGCAAGAAATATTCGTATTTGCCAAGCTTATTCGCATGATTCTCGGAAACTAAATTAGATGCGCTGCCCGCTAGAAACAGCTGTGCAGCAAAGCAGCAGTTTCAATTTTGAATTCCTATCTGTAAATATATAAAATGTACGTCAAGCGACACAAACAAATTACAACAAATAATAATAATAAAAGTCCGCCACACACCGTTGGCCCCGACCACACTGCCACTAAAGATGACCAACGGCGTGAAATAAAAGCAAAAATAAATTCAAATGAAAATAAAAATAAAAAATAAACAATTTGCTCAGATTTTTCACTAAATGCTGACATTATAGAACTTAATTTTCTTTCAAAATGCTTTTATATACAAGATATGTGTGTGTGAGGCAGCCAAGTGTGGCCAGCCGCTGAGCGAAGCTTCGCCGTGCACTTGCCAGCTTCTGTTCCGGCATTTGAAAAGCTAACAAAAGACCAAAAAAATACAAAAATAAACAATACAAATTTTTGAAAACAAATTACACATTTGCAAAAAAAATAATCAAATAAAGTACACACGCTCAAATATACCAAGTGAGAACCATGAAGAGTGAATGAGCACAGTGCTCCACAAATGGAGCGATCTCGCCTAATTGAGAACACGTCTAGCATGTGTTCTCTCCGCTCCAATGCGCTGATCTCACGGCACTCGCAGTTGGGCGCGCATTTTGGCGAGAGACAGTGCCAAATATTAAACAGTAACTCACGCCCTCAGCAAGCAGTAGTGACTTTCAGGGGGGTTTCGGGTGTTTGTCACGACACTTTTTGCTCACACTTATCTCTTTGTGGGTATGTGTGTTTGTAGCTAATACTCGTACTTGTCTAGTGTTATCGGTTCCGCATTGTGAGCGTTGTACCGTACCGTCTTCCTCACTAGGTTCGGAGCAACGGCAAACTGTGCGGCTGCAAAGAGATTTCAGTTAACGTAGATATTTCGAGACATAACGACCGTAGAACGCGATGGCAGAACGCGTTTTAAACGAAGAATAAAAATAAAATTTTTAAAATAGTTAAAAAAAATTTAAAAAATACTGCAAAGCATTGACTGTCGAATTGATCTCAACAAAGTGTAGACAGAAAATATTTGAAAAGTAAAGAAGTTTTTTTAGTGTAATAAATAACAATAATTTAATAAAAAGTAATAAAAAATAAAGCAAACAATGTTGAGAACGCAAAAAATAATAAAAAAACAAATTTTTGAAGGAATATTTTCAAATTTTTTTCTGTTTTAAATTTTTTCTGTTTTTTTTGTTATGTTTTTTTTTACCAAAATATTTTCGCAATTTTTTTTTGCCACTCTAATAATAAATAAATTTACGCAAATAGTGCCGCCGCAAAATTATGATATTTTTACTTGAGAATTGTACGAATATTTCGCTTGCAATCGGATATCGCGTGGGTGGGCAGCTGAAGAAGCGGCTGTTGGCAAATATATTTACATACATACAATTGATATTTATACGACACTTGGAGGCATTTTCGATTTGATTTATGAATTTAGATTTTTCTTCAACTGTTCCTATACTCACACACTTATATTTATATATAGTTTCGTTGCATTTTACCGGTAGAACTAGTATTGACAAGATCCATGTATAACGGCGAAAGATTTTTTGATTTCGTCCAGTAGTGCATTTGTAGCTGAGGAAGGTGCATAGAGTGCTTAAGAAAACTGAATAAAAATATTTTGGAATTTTAATTAAAATTTGTGCATTTTGAAATATTTACATTGATAAAAAATAATAAAAATTTAATGATATAAAAAAATATAAAAAATAATGTATATATTAAAAATTATTAAAAAATAAATAAAATAATAAAATTTATATTAAATAATATATAAAAGTAAAAGTTAATTACTTGTAAAAAATTTACTATAAAAATAAAAAAAAAATTTAAAAAATATTTGAAAATAATAATAATATTTGAAAATAATTTACTACAATAATTTCTAATAAAAATATAATAAAATATTCATATTCATATCAAAATCAAATTCACAAAAATAAATTCAATACAATTGTAATACTTTGACATTGTTTTATAATAAAAGATGAAATCACTATAGTTAGAAAACAGTGTCGATTAGTTGATTACAAAAAATCATCACGTTTTTAATCTAAACACAATTTTACGGACAAATTAGATGTCTAAATAAAATTTACATCATAATTAAAATTATTACAATTAAAACAACATTAAAATCAAATATAAATATATAAAAAATAAAAATATATAATAGAAATATAAAAAATAATAAAATAAAAAAATAACTTATTTGAAAAAAAAAATCACAGTAAAGTTATAAATATACTAATAATAACAGTAATACTAAAATCCAAAGGTCATAATACGACAGCCACTAGGCCATATAAACTATGAAACTAATTGATCTTTTGTGCCTCAATATTGCTCAGAGCGCTTTTATGCTCAATAAAAGTATTAATATCGCACCAAAACGCATAAAGCTGATAACATATACAGGAAATAAAAATATGTACATAGTACGATTATAGTGAAAAAGAGCGGATGGCAAATTGATATGAACAACAACAACTATATTAAATAAATAAAAAAAAATTATTAATAAATCGACTTAAATACTATAAAATTATATGAAATAGTAAATTAATTTAATATTTAAAAAATAATAAAAATTAAAAAAAAATTGTACGTAGCAAAATTATGACAAATGACAGAAAACATCACCCAAATAATTTGGAGTTAATAGTTCTTCCAGAGGCATATCTGTCTCTTGGCTTAAGTTCTTCTGCTGCAATACTTAATACTACGATCTTTGGTAGAAACAGTTATTATCATATAAAGCACAGGCTCCTTATGTCAGATCAGATTTAAATACTTCATCAGATAGCATTAAAACACATTAAGGGTTATATAGTCCGATTTCTCCGAAGATTTTCATATCCTATACTCTTAAACACTAAATTATAGAGATATTTGGGGGCGAAGATGTGACACATTAAATAGATATTTTCAATTCTTTCTGATTTACATGGATGGTTTCCTTACTGGAATTTATCCCAAATAGATTTAATATTAATTCAAATAATAAATAATTAATGAATTGAAAATAAATGAAATTACACAAACTATAAAAATAAATAAATTAAAACCATGAATATTACAACAAATTAAATAAACATTAAAAAATCGTCTTCCAATTCTCGAACGATCCAATCAAAATTAAATACACTGGTTGACTTGAAATACGTTTCTTGTTAACCAGTGTAAACAATCCAAATAATTAGCAAAAAAACAATGAAAACTAAAAAATAAACTCAAAAAATTATTTTACAGTATTAAAGACGTGTAAAAAATATGAATTGTGAATAAAGAATAAATGCAAAAGAACTGAGACTTTGTGATTTGCATAAAAAGCGCTTGTGATAAAACAAAAAAGCATACGTACTACGAACAAACCTCCAACCTAATAAAAAAGACTTGAAAAGAAAGCAAAAATCAAACCGAGCTTGTACCCGCAGCACAAACACAATAATTAGCAATGGATATTGATTACCTCGCATACTGGGAGACCTTCCGTGTCTACTTCCCCTACCTCTTCTACAGTTTCGTCTTCCTCACGCTCATCCCAAAATCCCTACGACGCATAAAAACTTTCGCCGATGCCGACTACGAAGCGAATCGTCACAAATACCATCGCTGCTATGCGCCGGACATTTGTTGTCACACGTTTGGCGAAGTCGCGCCAAAGCCGAAACCGCGCAAAGCTGTAACACGCGTCTATCCGAAACGACACAGCACCGCAGGTACCACCGAAGCATACTACGCCAAACAGGACGTGGCGCCGACGACGACGGCAGTCAATCACATCAAACGACAGGTAGAACCTGCGTCCATACAGACCAATACGCATGTCAATCAAATTGCGAAAATGTTCGAGAATGTGCCCACGGTGACGGTGTCACCCGCGTTGCTGGGCAAGAAAATCAATCGCGTTACACCAACCATACAGTCACCGGATGAAGAAGAGACCACGCATGCGACTCAACCGAAGTCGACATTCAGTGCATCGCGCCTTTCACAGCTCCTCACACAGGAGCAGCTGGAGAGCTCGCTGAGTTTGTTGCAAGAGACAAACACGGACGAAGAGCAGAATTGCTGGCGCGATTCACCGCCACGACGCACACATCGACGCGCCGAGCCGCCAACATCGTTGCATTATAACGGCGCTGGCACATCCACAACACCATCGACTATCTCGCCAGCCGCTTCGTCACCACCCTCCGACTCGCCTCCACTATCCGCCTCGCCGCTCAACGCCTCATCGCCGGTGCTCTTCCGTCCACAATTGAGCATGAAATCCAGTTTGGAGGACATTTTCGCCGCCATCGCACGCAACGCCGAGAAAAGTGAGAATTTCATCTATGCCGGCTGCCAGTCACTGTCGCCCGTCACCTCCATCGATGACATACTATCGCAGCGTCGCCTATCGCGTCCGCTCTCCGCTTACTCGATCAGTGATCTGTTGAATGAGGAGAGCAGCGCCATGGATGAGGCGCGTGTGGAGAACTTTCTGACTGTGCTCAATAAGACTTGAAGAGGCGCTGGAGCTAGTGCGGCGGAGTCGTTAGCATATAAATATATATGGTATATATAATATATGTGTCTGTTTGTCTGTGTGTCATCTAGAGTTATATTTAGCGCGGTTGGGGCTGTGAAGTAGTTTATGAAATCAAGGATGGGTGTGTACTTCTAGTTAGCATTGTATGTGTGTGTGCGCGTTAGCCTTAAGATATATAGCATTGTAAAAGTTGACAGCCCAGTAAAAAATCGGATGATCCAAAGATTAATCTTAGATCGCTCCTTTGCGAGTAATGGATTACTCCACAATGCTCCGAGGCCCATGTATTTATTACTCCTTTTTAACATAGCATGTCCTTACGAGGGATCACTCCTTTTGAGCTCCTAATGGAGCATTCTTTTGAGCTCTTTTTGACCTCCGAAACGAGAGCAGAGGGAGTGATCTTTTTTATCTCCAGAAGGAGTACAAAAGGAGTAATGATTTTGGAATCGAAGAGCACAAAAAGAGTAATGATTTTTATCTCCAGAAAGAGCACAAAAAAGAGTAATATTATTTACATCCAAAAAGAGCAGAGAAAAATATAAACTGTTTTTTAAATAATTGAATTCAATGTTTTAATTTTCAAAATATAAGTATTAGTAATTCACATAAATTATAAATACATTGTATATGCATAGTTATAATGATTTAAAATCAAGTTATGATTTAGGAATTTTCCTGAGACGAAGCAGATTTTATTGAATAGGTCTTTCGGTAAAAAGTTGCCTTACATTTTCGAAAGGCCAGTTTAATCGCTTTAAATGATTCTGCAACAGATGAAAAAATACATACATATATGTATAAGTTATTTAAGATAAAATATACAAAACTCAGATCTTACCGAAAAAGAAAAAGTTAAACAGCCTCTCGATTCTTTGTAGAAAATGTTTGAATTCCTTTTTTCACTAATCGCCTTAGGTGACGCTTAAAATAAATATTTTCACACATTTTTTTTTAATTAATTATCACTTTTTACCCGTATATATTCAATAATGTTCACGCGTTGAATACAAAATTCAGACTATTTTAAAGTGACAAAATACGCTTTTATTGTAAACAAAAGAATTCCACAAAAATTAACAGTTATGATTGGCCGTTATGGTTAATCCGTTATTGATACATTTTGGAGTAATAATAGAATAATCGAAGTATTCGCATATTATAAGCTCGTTTATTCCTCCAAAATGTATCAATAAGCGAGAAAACTAACATTTTTTTTTTTAAATTAACGATACTGCCTTTATTACTCACTTAATGCTCGAAATGGATGAACAAGTAATTACTCCTTTATTACTCGATTTTGGTATTAATCCAAAGATTTTTTACTGGGAGCCAAGCGCTTATAGTAGTCGCAGTGAAATGTCAAAGTGCCATGCAAACAACAACAATAACAATAACAAAAATAAAGAAAAACATAAGCCGCCTCGAGTCGGACGCAGACTCACTTAGAGTTTTGTCTGCAGCCAGTGCGCGCCTTGCTGACATGCGCTCCGTCGAGCAGCTGCAGCTGCAGCTGTTCCAGCGATGAGTCAGACCCCCAGTCAAAGCGGCACGTCAGTCAGTCACAAGTCAGCGTTAAGTTTTGCGGAATTCAGAAAGATAAAGAGTAACAAATGGAAAATTATTTTTATTTTTCCGTAATATTTATCTATGCAGTTGTTGTTTTTATTTTTGTAGTATAATGTATGTTGTAGTTGGAAAGCATCAATGAAAACGAGTAACAACAACAAAAAACTGTGAATATCCAATTAATTTTTATGACTTGATTATTGTGTAACTCTTACGTACGCGCGCATAAATTGTAATTGTTTATTACTCACACTGCAGTTACATAAGTATGCCAACGAGTACAATTATGAGTTCCATATGTATGTAGATGCAAATATGAGATATATACATATTTACTTATTTCAATTACTAAACGGTTCATTTAAAATCACAAAAACGACAACAACAAATTAACTGTTATTTACTAGCTAGCTACTAAGCCAGCCAGCCAGTCAGCCAATAAATGCAGGAAGCAAGTCTTTTGCTTAAGTCTTAAGTCTCAAGTCTTATCTAACTATAATCAACTGTCAACTTAAAGCATTAAACTAAAATCTAATTAATGTCTGGTTGTCATTACACTTTTACTCTCTCATGTAATGGAGGCAAAGCGCGCAGATAAGTGGCATTGCATTTGTGCAATGGCCGGTGAATTTCAATTTAAATAAATATGCTTAATTAAAATTGTATTTTATGTAAATGTACTGTACTTATTATGTAATATTTATATATGAATTATATACAAATATGTATGTATTTGTAAGTTAAGCGCATTACTAACTGTTTACATATACATACATATATAAAACTGATGATAGCGATTACATAGCGCTTGTCACGCCTCTATATTGCTAGTAATCATACCTATGTATTTATGTATGTATGTATAGTATATTTGATTTAAACGAAACTTGAATGCCAGTATCTCACGAACGACTAAAATGTAGAACATTAACGATTGTATATAATAATTTTATTAATTTTTTTTTTTAAGTATGAGTATTAACAATTTTATGAAGTGTAAATAAATAAACGAACTTATGCTATTTTTAGCAAAATTTTGATGTGGTTTTATTGAAAAAAAAAAATAATGAAACAAGTAAGGAAGGGCTAAGTTCGGGTGTAACCGAACATTTTATACTCTCGCAATTTATTTATTTAACTTTATTTATATTATATAATACACAATTTGACCCATATATTCGTCATATATATTGTAGAAAGTCCATTGAAAGTTGGAAACCATAATATTAGGTTAGAAGCACCGAGTTCCTCGTGTTCGATATATGGGGCCTTAAAAACATATCGTCCGATTTCGGCAATTTTTAGAATGGGGCTGCCACACTATTAACATAGTATTTGTGCAAAGTTCTGCACCGATATCTTCACTAGTGCTTACTTTATATATTGTAAAGTAAACGATTCAGATTGTCTTCAAAGTTCTGGTATATAGGAAGTTGGCGTGGTTGTGAAGCGATTTGGCCTATTTTCACAACATATCATTGGGATGTAAGGAGACTATTACGAACCAAGTTTCATTGAAATCGGTCGAGCAGTTCCTGAGATATGGTTTTTGACCCATAAGTGGGCGACGCCACGCCCATTTTCCATTTTGTTAAAAAATCTGAGTGCAGCTTCCATCTGCCATTTCTTATGTGAAATTTAGTGTTTCTGACGTAACCCACTTTCAGTAATTTTCAACCTAACTTTTGTATGGGAGGTGGGCGTGGTTATTATCCGATTTCTTTCTTTTTTGGACTGTATTAAGAAGTGGCTAAAAAAAAGACTGCAGAAAGTATGGTTTATATGTCATACATATTCAATAAATCTTAAAAAAAAAATAATAACGACCAAAATTTCAGCGTTTGGTTTCCAATCCACGATTTGACCATTTTTCCCACTCTAGTTAAAAGGAACCATCTTAAACACACTAGTTATAGAGCCTTTTTGTATTACCATCTTAAACACACTAGTTATAGAGCCTTTTTGTATTAGTTGTCAAAACCATTTTATTCTGTTTCAGTCATTAACTCCCTAAACTCACCTCATTCCATCTGTCTTCCACTTTTATTTGCACCGATTTACTATTACGTTTCGATAACGTTGGGAACTCATTACTCATCTCATTCGAAAGTGTTGTCATCGTCGTTCAAGTTCTATACATATATCTCTAATGTAGGCTGTACGTTTACTACGTGCCGGTACATAAATTACATTTTCACTCTGTCCGTCCCTGTTTCTGTATAATAGTGTGTACTGATAATATGATTTCAACTGAAGTAGTTATTGTGTAGTTTAATTGTAAATTAAATTATACGATCCTGTTGGCATTTCTATGGATCGAGAAGGATTATTGCATATTTGTTTAAGGATCGGCATGGTACACTGTTAGGCATCACCTGAACAACTCGGTCGATTTAACGAAGATTCTGCGTTTTTTCCATCTCAGCTGCCCAATTTCTCTTAGATTAGGGTATTGAGAGCCATGGAAGGTATCTCTTTTTAACCGACAGATGGCTGGGCATTCGCGAAGATAATGCTTTAGTGTCTCGTCATCTTCTGCGCTCGCCCTCCATTCTACCGATTCTACTATACCAAGTCTCTGCAGATGGCCTCTTAGAGGTAGGTGCCCCGTGATAACCCCTGCAGCTTCGTTCTCTTTTGCTCAAAATAAGAAGTTTTTTGGTCTGACCAGTGTCAACATTACCCCATAGTAGTATTGTGATCTAGGACAGTTTAAGGGAACTGCGTTCCCTTTAAAAGGAATTTAAATACCGTCTCGTTATATAAATTTCCACTTTTTTGGAACTGTACTAGACTTATCACAAGATCGACTTTCTCACAGAATATGCAATTCTTTGTTCTTCTAAATTATTTTACTTCTCCTAGTAGTTACTCACACTTTGCCACATCTATGGACTTCTTATACATATGTATGTATGTATGCAGCTAAGTGTTGGCTTGTGTTTGAGTGCACTCAATTTAAAATTATCTTTCCTATTTGTTCAATTGACGCAAATTAATTTATTTAAAGTGTCTTTGCTATGAGCTAATAGCATCATAAATAATAACAAATTGAGCGGAAAACATGTAAATATGCATGACATATTTATTTTAGATACATATACATGATATACATATGTATGTATGTATATGATATAAAAAATCAAGTTTTGATGAAAATATTCTGTGTTGAAGGCACACCTCTATAAGAAACTTATAGTTGCATTAGGGCGGTTTGACTCGTTTCGAAAGCACATAACTGCATTGGTGTACAATCTCAAGTAATATTTTCTCGTTTTCAATCAACTAAATAATTTCCGTCACACGACTTGCATCATTTACTTAGATGTGTAGTAGAATTTGATGTGGATTAGAATTTCTTCATCAATATTTTAACAATTCGCTATTTTGTTCGACAATAAAATATTACTGAAATAAAAAACAAGAAAAAGCGTTAACTTCGGCTGTACCGAAGCTAATATACCCTTCACAGGTGCATTTCTTTTAGTAACTATGTGTTTAAAGACGTAAGAAAAAGTAAGTAAAAAACAAGCCCTTGATTCCGATCGTTCAGTTTGTATGACAGTTATAAGCTATAGTGAACCAATCTGAACAATTTTTTCGGAGATTACATTATTTCTATGAACAATAACTCACACCAAATTTCGTGAAGATATGTAGTAAAATGCGGAAGTTTTCCATACAAGCCCTTGATTCCGATCGTTCAGTTCCGACAAATGAGCAGCTTCTTGAAGAGAAAATAACATCTGCAAAATTTCGAAACGATATCTTAAAAACTGAAGGACTAGTTCGTATATATACAGACAGACGGACATGGCTAAACCGACTCAGTTCAACATACTGATAATTTATATATATACTTTATAGGGCCTCCGACGCTTCCTTCTGGGTGTTAAAAACTTCGTGACAAACTTAATATACCCTGTTCAGGGTATAAAAAAACTATGAACTATGAAATAGTTAATAAATTCTTATTGAACAGTTTTAACCTGAGTTCTCAAAAATTTTCCGATCTCACTGAAAACTGATCAGGGATATATTCGAGTCCTAACTAAGTGGACCTGTTCTAGAAATAGTGATTTCCTAAAATTTGTTATATTTCAGCAGTGCTTTCAAGACCAAATTAAAGATCATAGAAAGCCAGAAATCAAGGTCATATATTTTTCTGTTATTAAAAATTAGTTTCAGGGGAAACTGTTGACCTCTAAAGTTCCCTGTGTCCTCCAACTAACTTTCTTCAAAAAATCTGTTATTCCGAGGTGGTTTCAAACTTGTGGGCGAAATTTTCCCACTCAGATAAATAAAGTAAAATCGTTATATAAAGAAATTTCAAATCCAGCAAAAGAGTGCCACCAAATTATCCCATTTCGGGGGAACGGCGCCAACCAATTTTGATTCTTTCGCGTTTATAGTTTTAAGCAAGTCATTTAACTCTTGCTGTGGCGACAGCATTTACAAAATTGACTGGCGCCTTTAAAAATTAATTTTCATTTCCACTTTGCATTTTTGATGTGCGTCGCCAGAGCATGATTTGCACATATTTATGTATCTCATTATGTAAATATGTCAAAAGCCGCGTTTGCATTTGAGCTCTTTCTCCTTTGGCTTTTTTTGGTCCGTAGGCCAACGCAAGTGCCAACAACAGCCAGAAAATCGCGGCTTAGCACTTTGCAAGCGCGGATATTGCAAAATGCAAATATGCACAGAACGGCAGATATGTATGTACATAGGTATGTTTGTATGTATATAGACATATGCACGATAAGTTCCATAAACAAATTCATAAAGAGATATATCTCGCTTGTATGTCTGTCTGCCTGTTGTTATTGTAGGCTGTCAGTGCAAAAGCCAATGAACTTTAACTTCAACTTGTTGCATGCCGCCTGCGAGTAGGCGAAACGAACACACAGATACTTTTTAGTATCATATCTAGCATAGAAACATACTAATACACATATGTATGCACATATCATTGAGCAAATAATCATAAGCAAATAAAGCGCGCATTCGCAGCAGTAGGCACAATAATAACAACAACAACAAATAAACGCAACCAATTCATAAATAACAAGCAAAAGGCAAAATGAATTGAAGTTATATGTAGAATAAACAGTAAAAAAGAAGAAATATTAAATTATATGAAATGCAATGCAGCGAGTAATCAAGCAGTCAAAGCGTCAATCAGCCAACTAGGCAGCGAGGCAGGCAGGCAGTTACTTTGCTTGCCAACTAAACGTCCAATCAGCCGCGCCACCATTTGCTTATGTGCATGTGTGTGTGTGTGGCTCTACCTAACATATACATAAATAACTTGGAGTGAAGCTTTCGGGTCGGCGTGTATGACAGCGGGTCCACATTGGCTGCGGTTGTGCCATGTTGTCAATTAATTCAACCCAATTTACGTACTTCAGCGTCAACTTCACTTCAGCAGTGAGTGCGCTGCAGCAGTGATAAAAAGGGCTTGCTGCTTTACATACATACTCCTTCATATATACATACATATATACTTACATAGATACTTGTTTATAGAGTTATTACTTGCACTGCGTTTGAGTGCAAGTTGGTTACTTCCCTTTTATGAGCATTTAAAATTCTTATAGTGCTATATGCGGCAATATATACATATGTATGCATGTATAGAAATCCACTTCCACTTCGAAATAAAAACTTTGAACTTTTGACTTGACAAATTAGTCATGCAATTTTTTTTTTTGCGTGTTGCTTAGCTATTTTCCTAATTAAATTTTATTATACATATAACATCATCAAGTACTCTCTACCTAATTTAAACAATACTATATCCAACCATACATTTTATGATTTATTAAAAAAAGCAAATCTTTTTTTTTTCAAATTATGTTTTTAGACACTAAAGATTCATTACTTTTGATAGCTGATTGAAAACATTTAGTCTTAACTTTTAATATCGAGATTTTCGGAACTATGAATCCTATATTTTTGATAATTATTAAAAAAAAAATAGTTCTATTTCTACAATTTGTTTCACACCCCTATCTTTACTTTTGCGTACAGTTCGTAGAGTATAATATGTAGGTATCCTTTCAAAACTTTATAAAAATATAAGCCTATATGCCTGTAAGTCCGAGAGTGCACATATCATAATTTCATGATATACGAGGTGTGTTCAAAAAATAGCATGAATTTTCGTTTTTTTTTTCGGAAAAAATATTCATTCGTCTACGTTAATGTTGTCGCCTTCAGTTCCCATTCGATATTACGCACCTTTGCCAACGCATATGTCAATCCTCAAAACATTTCTCAAACTCGATTTTTGATATAGTCTTTGGCTCTTTCAGTGATTTCTCCTATGCCTGTAAAACGACGGTCCTTTACGGTTCTCTTTATTTTTGGAAATAGGAAAAAGTCACACGGAGCCCTGAAGTCTGGTGAATATGGAGGATGTGGCATCATTGCTGTATTGTTGGTGGCCGAGAATTCACGAACAAGCAACGCTGAGCTTTTAACAAACGAAACGAGTTTGGCGAGAGAAATCGAAATAGCCTACGATTTAGAAATCGCTGTAATCACTTAACTCTTAAAAACACTTCTATCCGTAGGCGTATTGAATACATCTGAAAATCGTATATCGTACTTCGGGGAGATGTATATCAAAATATTAAAAATGTAACATTTTGACTCTCTAAACCCGTGAAATTTTAAATTTAACCCATTAACATATATAACCCGTGTACATACGTATGATCTTCGAGTTCTAATCAAATATATTGCGACTGAAATTCAGATCATTAATTTCTTTTCCAACTATTTTGAATGAAATATCTCAAATGTCTATCATTTCTATCTCTATTTTTGGAAACGATCCCATCAAAAAAAATCATGGTTACCAGCTTATTAGCTCCCTCCTCAAAACCGAACCGTCTCCGTGAGAGTTGTACAATTATTTATATTTGCTACGGCACATTTTCTTATTTAAGCAACCGGTGTGGTAATAATATAATTTTTCCCAGTAAAGATATCCATTAAGCTTATTATGCATTCATTAGAATTATTTATCGGACACTTCTTCCATGTTGCTCGGATTTCATAATAATAAACACTGTTTGGCTTTCCCAATGACTTTATAAAAGTATGAAATATGTACATATCAGAATCATTAAATAAATAAATATTTCTATTTTTATTACTACAAACAAACATACATATTTATGTATATCTGACCAGTAAATATACAACAACTGTGCAAACATCAAAAGCAAACAAATGTGATGTTAACAAATAAAATGTGTCATGCGATTTCGCAGATGTCAATATATCACATGCAAACTTTTATGAAAAAAAAAAGAAAACTGCCTTCAAAACAAAAACAAAAAAAAAAATAAAAAGTCAAGCCAATTTTTTATAAAAAAAATTAACTATTCATGTACGGGCATATGTACATATGTATGTATGTCTTGAGACTTTTGTTTATGTGTCACTATAACAAATGCTTGTGCGCTGTCCAAATAAATACTGGACATACGAAATCAATTTCACGTTTTTATCAGTAATTTTTTATGAATCATCGTTACTTCATTATGACGAAGTGGCTAATGAATTGAAATTTATACTCTTTAGCACATTCCCTTCGTGGCGATTTTATGGTGTGAATGAGAGAGCGATTGCAAAAAAAATAAAATAAAAATATTTTTACACTATGTTTACATACATACCATTTTATTGACAAATATAAACACTGCCAAAGTTACAATGTTGAATTTGCATTTTTCGAGACAGCTTTATGGGTAGTATAAGGTAATACATAACTGTGTATATTTATTTGTTTGGCTGAAAGGAGTTAAACGCTGTAGTGTTTATAAACAAATGAAGGATTGGCTGACTCAAGAGGAATTTTCGAAGATGTTAAAGCAAATTTGAAAACATTTTTTTTATATTATATGAAATACAGGGTGGTTCAGATTCTTATATAGTATAGTTATGGCAACCAAGAAATTTTCAATAACTATTTTTTCGGATTTTTTTATTAATTTCAGCTTTGACTGATATTTTTATTTCTATGTTATATAATGTAAAATCTCATGCGAGAAAAATAGAAAAATATATATCACTCTTTCTTGAGACTTTAACTAAAGTGTCATGCAAATTCTAATTGAACTTTTAAATAAGTGATGGAATATAAAAAAAATTGAACATGTGTTTTAAAAAACAACTAAAATTTGTATATTTATTTTTTTTAATAAATTAAACAGCTTCGTTCAAAGATCAAAACATATTTTTCAAACCACCTTGTATGACACATCTTACATATAATATTACTGACACCAATAACAGCTAGTATAATAGCTAACGCATAATTTGAATATCGATGAATCATGAGTGTCTTGATTCATATAAATATCTACAAATGTAAAAAAAAAAAATATTTCTTCGAACATTGTTTTTGTTCATGCCTTTTATTATTATAAATAATATCTGTTTTTCGATTGACTAATTTCCATTATTTTTTATGCACAGTTCATTACTATTTAGCATCGCTTCCGTAATCGAAGATTTCTTTTTTATTCTTGCCATAAAAATAATATTTCTATTAATTTTGAGATTAACTTGTTTTGGATATCATCACTAAAAAATAATGATGCGGATTTGTCTGCTCAAGTACTGCCTTATAGGGAAGGTTGTACAAACAGCGATGATTCGATTATTTGCAGCTTAATGATGTAATTTAACACTGCCTATCGGTACTTAGAAGACAATACTTTTTTTTATTATTATCACATCTTCTTAATGTTAACTTAAAGGGAAGGAAATTTTAAGGCAATAGTCTGCTTTAGTAGCCGAAAAAAAGCGTTTTTTTAGCAATTTTTTTTGAAAGGGAAGGAAATTATTGCGGTAAACGGAATTTTAAGACGATAGTGTACTATATTTAAGGCTTAAAAAACAATATTTATTATTAAAAAATATTGAAATTTTTTCAAAGTTGTAAGTATTTTTCTGGAGCGCCTGGAGTCTGCACTTGTAAATCGGTGCCGGCGATGGAGGTCGTGCAATGCATCTGAAACAGTCGAACCATTTTTTTTTTAATTTTTATAAGTTTCTTTTCTTTATAAACTGAAAACATACCGAAGAAGTTATAAAATTCCAAATTTTTTCGAAATTTGAAAAAAAATTCACTTTTTTAAGAAAAAAATTGACTTTAAGTTGCAAACCAAGTAGTTTAAATAATACTTTTGTCCAACTTTTTTAGTTCAAATAGAAGATAATTTCTAACACTTGTGAAAATGAAAACTCGAGAAAACGCGCATTAAAGATCTGCCTGATCATTCGCACCTGATCACCGCTCGGCCACTAAAACTGACTGATTTTAACTGATTTTAAAGACATATTCTTGGTTAGTTTTGGAAGAGATTTAAAACAAAACAAAAAAATCGATTTTTTGAAACCTGTAAAGCAGACTACTACCTTAATACAAATCAGCTCAAAAGCTTTGGTTCTCAAAAAGAGCCCCTTTCGTTGCTTTTTACATTACCGTTTCCAGTACTTCAGGCGTTATTTCGACTATAGTCTGAACGATTTATCGGCCTGGGAAAATTTAATTTGGTTCTCAAAATGAGCCTTTTGAGCACATAGGGCGATCTGATCTCTGATCTATTAATCGGCCTCGGATCAAAAATTTGGAATCCGTCAGACACTAATTTCGGCGATTTGACATGAACGCTTGTCTTGAGCACGGCAATAATTCGAAGATTGTCCCGTCATTGTGATTTTCGTTGATAAATTTAATTCAATCAATTTAATATAAAATTGGTTCACTGTTTGCATACCGAAATGGCAGATGGCGCAACGTATTTAATACAAAATGTAACTAAATGAAATAAACTTAAAAGAATGTGTCTATAATTTCTTAATGACAATATTTTTTTTTTTAATTTTTATTAAGAAAATTTAATCGCTATCAGTCCTTTTGTTTTGTAACATATTTTCTTTATTAACCTTCTCAGCTAAAGAAACCAATTGATGTTTCACTATGCGCTCAGCCTTAAAAACTACATATGTAAATAGAGTAACTATCTTTGTTTACCGTTTGATTGAAGCGTGCTTAAATAACTTCGTATGATCGTAATACATATACTTATAAACAATCATAAAGTAATATTTCGCTGCGGAATATCCGTATGACTAAGCCAATTCACAAATGTTTTGCTTGTTTCTGTTGTCAGCACTTAAATTTAAAAAAATCACCGAGAGGCACTGAAGCTTTTTGCACTCGTAAAGTGCGAAAGTATTTGTATTAATATTTTTATTTGTTTAATTTTTGTACACCGTTATCTCACAACAACGACCTTACATTCATGATAGCAGCTGCAGTCAGTAGGAGCTTTTTTGCTATCTTATCAGGCATATGCTGGACTTAATTTTTTGACTCCCCTCGTTCGCAATGAATGATGCCAAGATTGTGAAAAATGGTTATATATAGATACATACTATATATTCGCTTCGGCAATATTTCATAAGCAAACAGAGAGAACTTTTGGCGTTTATCTAATAGTTGTGCGCTCAAGCACTTACTGGTTGTGAAGTACTTGCCCAAAAGCATGTCAAATTTAGCAGCTGGAATGGTGCGCAAAACACGGCGCTCCAGCAGTTTCGCGACTCTGCTCCATTCAAACGCTTCTAAAATGCGTCGCGTACCGTTAACAAGCTGGACTCAGCTGATTGAAAAATAAAAAATAAATATAAAAAAGTAAAGAAAAAACTCCGTGACTTTGCAGTGCAAACACATTTGTTTTCCAATCGCTGTTTGTTTTTATTTTGTCACGTTTGTAATTTTTCGATTTCGCATAAGTGCTGGTTTTTACCCCTTCTTATTTGCTCGCAATAAAAACAATATTTAACTTTTGTGCAAAGGTTTTAAGTGCACGCATATACACAAAAGAAGTGCAAAAACAGTTGAGTTCCATTGCATTAAATGCAACAGAACGACAAGTGTTACTCGGCTTCGTACGATCGGCGGCGATCACAGGTGTGGCGCCTTCTTTTTTGGAAATTCGCGGCAACGCGTCTTTAGTTTTCGGTAGTTTTTAAGGAAACAGTCGATATTGTATTTTCATAAAGTTTATTTCATTCAACGTTCGGCAAATTTTTGATCTCAATATTGGATATATCCATATCTCTTCTCTGGGCTCTCAATTAATAAAAGTAATATGGAGAAGGTCAAATTGGTAATTATTATTTTATAAACTTTTTGTTTGTAATTTTTAGTAAATATAAATATATATCATATTATGGATGCCTGAATTCATAATCTATAGTATTATGTATATTTTGAGTATTTAAGGTTAGAATTTTGTTTAGCGAAAACGATTAGTTAAACTTCGGTTTTTAAGTATAAATACTTGCACCGATTTATATATGACTAGCAGACCGGTCCAGCTTCACACGGGTTTAAACAAACATTTCAAAATACTTTATGTACTTTCCCGTTTCTTGCGTGGGTTCATTTTAAAAAAGTAAAATGAAGAAAATTCGAACATGAAATTATATTTTATTTGCAATGAGCTAAAACTTGATTACGACCTCTAGTCTTTGGTGTCCGTTGTCTTTCTCTCTGATTATGAAAGCTCAGAGTTCGACGCCCTAGTGCGAGCTTGTATATTTCTAATATTTTGTTCTTTAAGCCGCTGTACGCCCCGTACTCGACTTTCAAGAACGTACTTGGGAGGTTTTGAAATTTTGTTCAGCCAGTACTCTTTACTCGACTCTCTGGCACGCGATTGCGAAGCGAAGAGAATGACTTGCAAGACGATTATCAATTTCAGAATAAGATTCTCTATCACGGAGTCTTTTTGGTACCCTCACTTGGGGACTATTTCCAAAAGGCTGAGATTCTAGCAATAAATATAGCCTATGTTACTCGAAGTGAATATAGCTTTCCAATTGTGAAAAAAATTTTGAAATCGGCACAGTAGTTTTTGAGTTTATTCGTTACAAACATACATACAAATATTTCCTCTTTATAATAGTAGTATAGATAACTTAAAAGCTAGGCGTAGTTTGACAGAAAGCGTTTTTATGTTTCCGTAATATAGAGCTCAGATACTAATATGTAGCCTGTTTCATTACATATTAGTATACTTAATTAAGGACCGGTGTTGAAGAACATATTTTCTCAAATGGACTGAAAAGTTCGTATTTATTGAGAACTTTTTCCAAGATCTTCCAACTGTTCGATAAAATTTTTATGGTAAAAGATATGGCTTCATAAAAGGTTAAGATCGCGGCGATTACTTCTTTATTATTGCCAAACCTCATTCCAGTGATCATATTCTTGAGGTCAACCGAAAGGTTTCTTCGGTGGCACAGTGGCCTGGCAAGGCTTATCAAGGCACTTTGTATTGGCGACAGTTCCACATGAAATTTTTGTTTTTCCGAATCAAGAATGATCTACCTACAAAGTACATGGACTAATTGCTAATGAGATCTTCGAATTCTTCAGTTTGTCGTTTATATAATTAATTTTTTTATTGCTCTAATGTTCAAAATTTTCGCAAATCATTTCCTGTTCGATCATATAGAATTGAACCAAATAATAATAATTATGATAACTTTTGAAACTGGTTTCTTAGCGATTCTGATTTCCAACTGTTCGGTATCTTTTTTGTGTTGAAAGCTAAATAAAAATATATATTTTATCGTTTTTTTTAACTAGTTCATAAAAATTATTTATTTTTATTAAGTCAAACCTTATTGTCATGCATTCGTCAAATAAAGTATTGAAATCGATTATATCTATTTATATACTAATAAAGCTTTGTAATCAACGAAAAATAAAATTTCAAGGTTACTACTGCATAGCCATAAATGCTCTATGACCGCAAGCAATTAAGCAATTCAAATACTGAAAATTATTATTATTTTTTTTAAATAATCGATTCATCGATGTATTTGCATATAATGCGTGCTGCTGCCAACTGCAATTTGTTATGTAAATATCGGCAAAATGATTGCAATAAAAATTGATGTCGCAGCAAATGCGATGTTGTGATTGCCACATTCACCAATACACACTTGTGCTCTCCACCGACAAGTGTTAGACCGCCCCGTGGTGTTTTTAAGCCGGTCACGGTGCTGAAATACGCGTTCGTCAAAGTGATCCATATAAGGACTAAGCATGCATGCAAACCAGTACAAAGTGATTTATGTACTTACATATACATAAACTGGGCCTATAAAAATATTGAAAATAAAATAGAAATTGAAATAAAATTGAAAATTAACGCAAATGGGAAAACCATTAAGGGGTTCTCTCTCTCGTACATGATAAAAGTGCGCATTAGCGACGAATATGGGTATGATTGATTTATTTTTCGTGTGCACGAGGTCAGTTGGTTGTGGTTGGGAGAAATATTGCACAATATTCATATGATTTTCAATTTTTTTGATTTAATTTAATGATATTTAAGTGTGGCGGAGTTATGAGAATTGGGTTGAATGAAGAGTTATATGTATTTTTTTTTGTGGAAGTTACTACACGGTGTTCAATAATCAATAATTATTGAAAAAATATATCTAAATAAGTCTCTCACGCCCTCTAACTTATCAAGCAGCCCTCGTGCTGGCATAATTTCAAATGTGTGTTCATCATAATATTATTATACTATATATTATATATCTAAATGTGTAACTGTATATTTGTAATGCCTTCAAAATTTGAAGTGATTATTTTTAATTACGCCTTCGCATTGTACATTTTTGCATAGCTTACCCTTGTTGTTTTCGACATTTCTAATGCAAAAACATGAAATTTCCAAACAAGCAAATAAACCAATAAATGGTCAGTGGTGGCAAATTTTGGGTCAATCAAAGCGCCCACGCGACAAATCACGAACAGATCAGGTGTACAGACATACAAACAAACATATTGTATATATATGTAGATGAAAAAAAACAAATTTTTGAAAGTGCGCATAATTTTGCATAAGTTGACAAAAGTGAAACTTTTCATATTTATTTATTGAGTTTTGAATTTTATTAATTTTTTTTTTATTTATTTGTGAAATTTAATTTATTAAAATCTGATTAAATTGTTTGTTTATCAATGCTTATAAAATATTTATTTACTACATTTATTTAAGTTTGCATTGTTTATTTATCAATAATCTATTATGTATATTTATTTATTATATTGTTGATACATTAGCCCCCAATTATTGTTATCACAATTTGCCATTTGATAACAATTTCATACTTGTCTCCACCATTGATTAGAGTCTTGAGCGTAATAAATTAGTTATTCTTGAAATAAATCATGACTCACATAACGTCTTCTTTTGTTTTCGATTTATGAGAGGTAATTAGAATTGATATAATTTTCATTATCTTGTATTTATTATATTTAGTTTGAAAGACTATAATAGGTGTATAGGAGTTGTACCAGATAGCTTGGGTCTTAGACATAATATATAAATTATATACTACAAATTTCAAAACTATATTCGAAAACTGTCTGCCCTTCTTTATTAAGGCCAAAACTATCCAAGAATATGTCTTTGAAATTCCAGAGGCCAATTCGACATATTTTCGAAGCTCGAGCAGTTTTAGTGGCCGAGCGTCGAGCAGGTGCGAATGCTCAGGCAGACTTTTAAAGAGCGTTTTCTCGAGTTTTCATTTTCACAAGTGTTAGAAAACGGTGCCGGCGATTGCAAAAAGATTAAATGTCCGATCGAAAAAAACCAAAGTGATCTAGCTTCAGTATTAAATTATCTTCTATTTGAACTAGACAAAAGTAGTTGAAGTTGGACAAAAGTATTATTTAAACTACTTGTTTTGCAACTTACAAGTCAATTTTTTTCTTAAAAAATTGAATTTTTTTTTCCAAACTTCGAAAAAAATAGGAATTTTATAACTTCTTCGGTATGTTTTTACTTCATAAAGAAAAGAAACTTATAAAAATTAAAAAAAAATTGGTTCGACTGTTTCAGAACACGACCTCCATCATCGGCACCGATTTACAAGTGCAGACTCCAGGCGCTCCAGAAAATTTCTTACAACTTTGAAAAAATTTCAATATTTCTTAATAATAAATATTTTGTTTTAAGCCTTAAATATAGTACACTATCGTCTTAAAATTCCGTTTACCGCAATCATTTCCTTCCCTTTCAAAAAAAATTGCTAAAAAAACGCTTTTTTTCGGCTTCTAAAGCAGACTACTGCCTTAAATCAGTATGTGCGCAATCTGTAGACTCCGCTACTCACAACTTCTATAAACTCGTAGCCTAACAAAAAAAGATGTACTAAGAACTATAGTATTATACAAGATATTTATCTAATTCCCAACTGCGGTTTTAGTTTTAGCGGCATATAAACATATTATTATTAATTTTATTGGCTTTCTGTCACATTTACTGACCTATATTTTACATTCTTTTATTTTTCCAGGAATCACTTTCTTTGACACACTCACTATCCGACAAACCACTGCCACATTCACCACTCATACCAAATTGCTTGGAGGGTGGCAAGGTTTCAGATCGTTTAGGCAAATTGAAAACATCTTCGGAGAAGTGGAAGGATCGTATTGGTATGTACACATTTTTAATTTTTGTAGAATTTATTATTGAAATTGAATTGAATATGAAAAATTAACGTTGATGCAAAAGAGTTTCATTATTTGTTCAAATTTCCTCATTAAACTAATTTTCGAATCGTTTGGTCCGAGGTCAGATGTACGATGCACGAAGGACGGTCCAAAAGGTTCATGAACGGTTGCTTATCGAGTATTTTTGCTTCAGATCGAGGATCGCACCCTTTCGAGAATTTTTTTAAAACACATTCGGTTCTCGCCAACTTGCTTTAAGTGCTCTTGACTCTAAAATTGGTCGAGTACACTTTTTAGTTTAGGAACACACTTAATAACTAAGTTTAGCGATAATTTAATTTTTTGTCACCAGACATTGGTCAAAGCAAGAAAGAAGAGTGTTCGTAACGAAATGTTTTCCGGTGGATCTGACCTTTGAACACCGAACCCCTAACAGATTTTATATAAGATATCTTCTATTTACAAATGACTTCGAATATTCTCTTTTCTTTCATTTTTGTTGAAATCGGGCTTTCGCCTTTTCTTATTAGAATTTTCTTTTTACCCGTTATATAATTTTTACCTCCACAGAACAATCCGATGCATCAAAATTCACAGTCGCTGGACGTCTGCAGAAGAAGGCACAATCACCGATCGAGTTGCAATTTGAGCGCGAACAAAATGCAGAACCGAAAAAATGTCCGATGCATGTGGTGCGCAGCGCCAATCAACCACAACTTGGACTCGCCAAGAGTCCATCGATGATGGTAACAACAACCAACACAAATGGTGGCACCAATGGTGGTACCAACGGCCATAACAATTACCTGCAGCGCAGCTTGAGCGTAACAGCCGAACGCCCGAATAGCGAATCGGCAAATTCTAGCTCCGACTCCGATTCCGATGGACGTTGCAATGAGAAGGAGACAAAGAATAAGGCAAACACGATAAGTGCCGCCGCAGATCGTGCAGCGCTCGGTACACGCGTTGCCGTGCCAAAACCGGACGACGAAGAGACATTCGAGAAATTCTTTGCATCAAAGAAGCAAGCGCCCATACAGACCACCGTTATTAGTGAGGACGCCGAAGTGAACGATTTCGATTTTGACAGCATTAAGACGACACAGCGGTGAGTATTAACATTTGGTATTATTTATTTTTTTCTATTTTTGTATTTTTTCATGATTTGAATTTTCTATATTTTGCTTGTGTTTCGTTGAGTGAAAGGTGTCAATCAAATAGAAAAGTCAAAATTCGAAATTAACTTCGGCTAATCAAAATTTACTGCTCCTTTTCTTACAGTTTGGTTACAAAACGTACCATACAAGGTCCGAAGGGTAGACGAGCAGCACGCAACCCACTCAAGAGTTTAGCCGAACGCACTGATATTACATCCGAGTATACCGAGGTTAAGTCTGGTGTGGCTGAACGTGAAATGCGGCGTTTGAAACTCGAATCATGTAAGTACTTAGACAGCACCAAAATCAAGAGAAGTCAAATTTTATCAACGAAAGAATACTTAATTTACGTCATTTTCTGCTTTCAGATGGTCATCGCAGCAGTAACTTGGCGGCCGAGGCCATCGCAGGTCTCGCATCAGTCGAAGATTTCAAGTCGGTTGCACTAAAATCCTCTTCGCTGCCGCTTAACCAAATGTGGGTACCCTATAAGAAGCTCATGCTGCTGCATGTCAAGGGTCGTACACATGTGCAGACGCGTTTGGTTGAACCCACATATAAGTCCGTGAATCGCGGTGATTGTTTCATACTCGTGCATGGCGAGCATTTGTATCGTTATGTCGGCTCGTATGCCAATGTCATCGAGATTGCGCGCAGCAAGAAGATTTGCGCTTATATAGTCGAGAATAAAGATCTCGGTTGCACCGCCTCAGCCGAAGTTATACTTACCGATGGCAAGTTCTTGAATGAACGTCACTGGAAGAAATTCTGGGAGCTGCTAGGCAAGCCGGAAGATTATATAGTGCCCGATTGTGGTCACGCCGATGAAGATGATCTCTTCGAAGCAAGTCTCATAGAGACCAATAAAATCTATGAATTCCAAGACGACTCATTGGTGCCGATGGAGAAGTATTGGGGCTGCATACCGAAGGTTGACATGCTCGATCCCAATAAGGTGATCATTTTTGATTTCGGCAGTGAAATGTATGTGTGGAATGGCAAGACAGCGTCGACGAATGCCAAACGCGCCGCCATTAAGTTGGCGCAAGAACATTACGACACCGGCGATGTGGACTACTCCAGCTGCTATGTGAATCCTGTTAATTATGCAACAATTGTCGGCAATCGCGAGTCATATAAATTTCTGCGGCGTTGTGAGAAGCGCGGTGACTGGTGTATTTTGGGCAAGATCACACAAAATATGGAAACTTCACTGTTCAAGGAGAAATTCTCCGATTGGCCCGAGGTGGAGCGTGAAGATCTAGAAAAGGATTATCTCATGAATGGTGTGCACGCGGTAAAAGCGCTCGATGGACGTGCGATCTTCAAGGGTGAACCTTATGTTGAGCCCAATTTGGTGTTGGAAAACTCAAATTTGGGGCGTGGCAATTTCTATTACGACAATGACAGCATGCGTCACTTCGATGTCATCACAAAATCCACCGACAAATGGCAGATACACGAATTCAACTTCGACAACGCCAAAGCTAGCAGCTACGGACATTTTTACTCTACCGAGAGTTACATCGTGCGTTGGGTATATCAGATTTCGGTAACGGTGCGTGAGCTGAGCGGAAAAATCTCCAATCGCGCCACAGTCGGTCGCGATCGTTGCGTCTACTTCTGCTGGCAGGGTAACGATTCCAGCGCCAATGAGAAAGGTGCTGCCGCACTGCTCACCGTCGAGCTGGATAAGGAGAAGGGCGCGCAAAAGCGCGTGGCGCAGGGCGATGAGACGCCGGCCTTCATAAGGCTCTTCAAATTACTCTTCCAACACAAAGGCCGCAAGGATGATTGCCTGCAACGTCGCAATTCGTGGCGTCTCTATCAAATCACTGGCAATGTGCCGGAGGAGACGCTTCTCAGCGAGGTCGACTGTCATGCGCGACAATTGCGCTCACGCGCCTCCATGTTGCTTATGCACGGCGATAAGGGTGTTTTGTATATATGGCACGGTTGCAAGAGCGCTAAGCATACACGCGATTTGGCTGAACAGGCGGCTAACCACTTGAAGTCGGAGAAGCCAGAAGATTTGTTTAGACACAGCGTGAGCGTAGTGCAAGTGGAGACCGTGGAGGAAGGCCAACGCGCAAGCGAATTCGAAGCGGCATTGACGGGCTTTGATAGCAACGCTTATTATAGCCTGCTCAAAGAGACTACCAAAGATTACGCTTATACAGCGCGTCTCTTCCACTACTCAAGCACGCAGGGCGTGTTTAGCGCCACGGAATTGCAATATGCGCTACGCTGCCAGGATCTGCACAGTCCATATCCATTCACGCAGGCGCAATTGTACAGCGCACGTCAACCGACGATCTTCATGCTCGACGATGGTGATATGCTGTGGCTGTGGATGGGCTGGTGGCCGTTGGAGGATCTCAAAAGTGAGTTTGTTGGTGTTGTTGTTATGATGAAGCTGATTTAAACGATTTTATTGTATTTTTGTTTTAGTAAGCACCGAAGAGCGCAGCAGTCCAACGAATGAGAATCGCGCCGGCGTGAATCGTTGGATATCGGAGCGACGCGCTGCTTTAGAGACCGCTGTCTCGTACTGGTGCGCCAAATTTGGTATGTCTAACGCTTGTTATTTATTACTACATATATTTTTTATTTATATTTAATAAATGTTTTATTTTTTTTTTTCATTGATTAGGTGAGAATAACGAAAAAGACTTCCATGACATTAAGGGTTATGTCGTATGGGCTGGCCTTGAGCCATTGGCCTTTAAAGCTCTCTTCCCCGATTGGATTGAACGTGATGATATCAAAGAGATAAACATGCAGGTGAGTTCTATAGCTAAGGATTTTAGAAGCTGATTGACTTTCAAGACCCGAATAATCGAAGAAATGCTAGAAGAGCGTGTAAAATGTTGGTCTTTGTAATGTCCACAGTTCAAAAGCTCGAAAAATTATAAGTTTATAACCAAAAATAATATTCCAGATTCTACATTTTATTAACTATGCTTTAACGAGAAGCCTTTAATAACGAAAAAACAGTTAAAAATATTTTTTGGTATAAAATTATTTTTTTTCCTCTTTGCAGGATGGTCGCATTGATGAACCCACCCCCATCACTGATGTCCTCAAACAACTAACACAAACTGAATATCCGCTTGCCATATTAAAGGAACGTCCACTGCCCGAAGGTGTGGATCCCACACGCTTGGAATTGTATTTGAATGCGGCGGATTTCCAAACGGCGCTCGGCATGACCAGCGCTGAATTCGAACAGATGCCATTATGGAAGCAAACCAATCTGAAGAAGGAGCGTGGCTTATTTTAGTTTTAGTCTAAACAAAAAACAACAAAAATTAAAAAATAATATTTTGCTATTTAAATTAAATAAGTGAAAATTGCTTAAAGACTAGAAATGCTAAAGTATAGAGAGAAAACAAAAACAAGAAAAACGCTAAAAAATTGAGAATTATATTTTGTAATACCATAAGCATACATACATACATATGATATACCCTATATATATATATATGAGAGTGCACGCGTACGCACAGCAGCACATGAACACAATCATTTTTTGATATATGCATATATGCAATACATACAACAACAACAATTAAAACTAAAATATTTAATAACTTTTTACATATTTTACAAGCTTACAAAATATATATACAGTTATACATACATATAAAAAAATGCGAGCGATTGATTCTAATATATATTATATACTACATATATACTTAGGCCTCATCTACATACGATACATATACATGCATATACTATATACTCTTAAATTAAAATTAAAAATATTTAAATGCAAAAAAATAACAAAATATATATATTTATATAAATGTTCTTAACACTCACACACGCATACACACATATCTAGCAGGCCATGCGCGGCTTTTTTGATAAAATTTTACAATTTGCAAAAATTAAAAAAAAAACAATTTAAAGAAAATTATGAAAACAACAAAAAGTAAGCAAAAGCAACGCTGCGTGCGGAAATTATAAAAAAAAGTCTAAAAATAAACATTAATTGCTTGCATAGAGGCAGCACCAGCGCACAAGCTACACACACAGCTATTGATTTAAAATTATATTATATAATATACAACAAATGCAATTGAGCGCAATAAATTGTTTAATTATTTTCCAAAAAAAAACTAGTAATTGTTTTGCAATTAAAATTTTTAAATATTGTGTTTGTTATTTTTACTTACATTGATTATTGCAGCCAACATTATAACAATAACAAAAAATTATTAAATTTTTAAATTAAATTATATTAATTATAATTTCATTAAAAATTTATATTTAAAATATTTATACATATGTATTTCATAATTTTTAATTAAAACGCATACAATTGTACATAAATATTCATTTGTACAGAGTTTATTTTAAAGCAATCGTTTTCTCACACTTTTTGTTTGTGTAATTTATTATGTAATTATATACTAAAAATAAAACTTTTATGTTACTTATGCATACATATATACACATGTGTATGTAAGTATAATTTTATGTATTATGTGCTATTCTATTTTTATATACACACGTGTGTGTATTTTATTTTTATGTTTTGTAAATGTATTTGCAAAGACGAAAAACGCCCCGAAATTTAGTTCAAATTATTTTAATGTATTTTAGTTTTTTTAGTTCTATTTTATACAGCTTAAATATAATTTTCTATATTATATATGCGCCTTTTAAGTTAACAATTATTTTGTATTAATTTCTTGTTATTGTATAATTAACTGTTACTTAGTTATTGCATACAAAAGCATAGCCCATAGTTATGGGCGCGCTAACATATTGCTTAGTACATTTCAATAAAGTTGAATTTCTAGCAAAAATACTTTTCTTTTTATTTAAACCACTATCTACACACGAGAAATATATGCAATAAATAAGGTCAAGCAATTTCTATAGATATTTCAAACAAATATTAATATAGAACTTGCATACCAGCACATTTGGTGTGTGTGTGTGTGTCAACTGTGAAAAAGTGAATTTCGCGCGAGCCATTTTCCCAGCCAAAGTACCAGGCGAACAGAAGTCAGCAGAAGGTGGCTGCCGAATGAAAAACGCTTATAACTCCGGAACGGTAGGTCCTAGCGGGTTCTGGTAAGGACGTGTGGTTGGGCAATCGCTTGATCTTTAATTTGATATTAAAAGTGTTGTTGTTGTTGTTATAGAACTTTTATTAAAAATTAAAAATCAAATTTGAAAGTGTAATTGAAGGGATTTCATAGCTAAAATCGACTTAGTTAATCCTTTATTACTCTCCCTGCTGCATCATAACGTTAATTAATGCTTCCCATACCACTACACACTCTAAAAGCAAAAGAAAACGGAAGCGGATATCAAATATGTCAATATTTCAAACAAACCCCTGGAGGTTTGCTACACTTACATACCAGAACATTTGGTGTGTGTGTGTGTCAACTCTGAAAAAGTGAATTTCGCGCGAGCCATTTTCCCAGCCAAAGTACCAGGCGAACAGAAGTCAGCAGAAGGTGGCTGCCGAATGGAAAAACGCTTATAACTCCGAAACGGTAGGTCGTAGCGGGTTCTGACAAAGACGTGTGGTTGGGCAATCGCTTGCTCTTTAATTTGATATTAAAAGTGTTGTTGTTGTTGTTATAGAACTTTTATTAAAAACTAAAAATCAAATTTGAAAGCATAATTGAAGGGATTTCACTGCTAAAATCGACTTAGTTTAATCCTTTATTACTCTCCCTGCTGCATCATAACGTTAATTAATGCTTCCCACACCACTACACACTCTTAAAGCAAAAGAAAACGGAAGCGGATATCAAATATGTTAACATTTCAAATAAACCCCTGGGGGTATGCTACACTTGCATACCAGCACATTTGGTGTGTGTGTGTGTCAACTCTGAAAAAGTGAATTTCGCGCGAGCCATTTTCCCAGCCAAAGTACCAGGCGAACAGAAGTCAGCAGAAGGTGGCTGCCGAATGGAAAAACGCTTATAACTCCGGAACGGTAGGTCGTAGCGGGTTCTTGTAAGGACGTGTGGTTGGGCAATCGCTTGATCTTTAATTCGATATTAAAAGTGTTGTTGTTGTTGTTATAGAACTTTTATTAAAAAATAAAAATCAAATTTGAAAGTATAATTGAAGGGATTTCATAGCTAAAATCGACTTAGTTAATCCTTTATTACTCTCGCTTCTGCATCATACTGATCATACTGTTAATTAATGCTTCCCACACCACTACACACTCTCAATGCAAAAGAAAACGGAAGCGGATATCAAATATGTCAATATTTCAAATAAACCCCTGGGGGTGTGCTACACTTGCATACCAGAACATTTGGCGTGTGTGTGTGTCAACTGTGAAATAGTGAATTTCGCGCGAGCCATTTTCCCAGCCAAAGTACCAGGCGAACAGAAGTCAGCAGAAGGTGGCTGCCGAATGGAAAAACGCTTATAACTCAGGAACGGTAGGTCGTAGCGGGTTCTTGTAAGGACGTGTGGTTGGGCAATCGCTTGATCTTTAATTCGACATTAAAAGTGTTGTTGTTGTTGTTATAGAACTTTTATTAAAAAATAAAAATCAAAGTTGAAAGTATAATTGAAGGGATTTCATTCCTAAAATCGACTTAGTTTAATCCTTTATTACACTCGCATCTTCATCATACTGTTAATTAATGCTTCCCACACCACTACACACACTCAAAGCAAAAGAAAACGGAAGCGGATATCAAATATGTTAATATTTCAAACAAACCCCAGAGGGTGTGCTAAACTTGCATACCAGCACGTTTGGTGCGTGTGTGTGTCAACTGTGAAAAAGTGAATTTCGCGCGAGCCATTTTCCCAGCCAAAGTACCAGGCGAACAGAAGTCAGCAGAAGGTGGCTGCCGAATGGAAAAACGCTTATAACTCTGGAACGGTAGGACTTACCGGGTTCTGGTAAGGACGTGTGGTTGGGCAATCGCTTGATATTTAATTTGATATTAAAAGTGTTGTTGTTGTTGTTATAGAACTTTTATTAAAAAATAAAAATCAAATTTGAAAGTATAATTAAAGGGATTTCATAGCTAAAATCGACTTAGTTTAATCCTTTATTACTCTCCCTGCTGCATCATACTGTTAATTAATGCTTTCCACACCACTTCACACTCTTAAAGCAAAAGAAAACGGAATCGGATATCAAATATGTCAATATTTCAAACAAACCCCTGGGGGTATGCTACACTTGCATACCAGAACATTTGGTGTGTGTGTGTGTGTGTCAACTCTGAAAAAGTGAATTTCGCGCGAGCCATTCTCCCAGCCAAAGTACCAGGCGAACAGAAGTCAGCAGAAGGTGGCTGTCGAATGGAAAAACGCTTATAACTCCGGAACGGTAGGACTTAGCGGGTTCTGGCAACGACGTGTGGTTGGGCAATCGCTTGATCTTTAATTCGACATTAAAAGTGTTGTTGTTGTTGTTATAGAACTTTTATTAAAAAATAAAAATCAAAGTTGAAAGTATAATTGAAGGGACTTCATTCCTAAAATCGACTTAGTTTAATCCTTTATTACACTCGCATCTTCATCATACTGTTAATTAATGCTTCACACGCCACTACACACACTCAAAGCAAAAGAAAACGGAAGCGGATATCAAATATGTTAATATTTCAAATAAACCCCAGAGGGTGTGCTACACTTGCATACCAGAACATTTGGCGTGTGTGTGTGTCAACTCTGAAAAAGTGAATTTCGCGCGAGCCATTTTCCCAGCCAAAGTACCAGGCGAACAGAAGTCAGCAGAAGGTGGCTGCCGAATGGAAAAACGCTTATAACTCCGGAACGGTAGGTCCTAGCGGGTTCTGGTAAGGACGTATGGTTGGGCAATCGTTTGATCTTTAATTCGACATTAAAAGTGTTGTTGTTGTTGTTATAGAACTTTTATTAAAAAATAAAAATCAAAGTTGAAAGAATAATTGAAGGGATTTCATTCCTAAAATCGACTTAGTTTAATCCTTTATTACACTCGCATCTTCATCATACTGTTAATTAATGCTTCCCACACTACTACACACTCTCAAAGCAAAAGAAAACGGAAGCGGATATCAAATATGTTAATATTTCAAATAAACCCCAGAGGGTGTGCTACACTTGCATACCAGAACATTTGGCGTGTGTGTGTGTCAACTCTGAAAAAGTGAATTTCGCGCGAGCCATTTTCCCAGCCAAAGTACCAGGCGAACAGAAGTCAGCAGAAGGTGGCTGCCGAATGGAAAAACGCTTATAACTCCGGAACGGTAGGTCCTAGCGGGTTCTGGTAAGGACGTATGGTTGGGCAATCGCTTGATCTTTAATTCGACATTAAAAGTGTTGTTGTTGTTGTTATAGAACTTTTATTAAAAAATAAAAATCAAAGTTGAAAGTATAATTGAAGGGATTTCATTGCTAAAATCGACTTAGTTTCATCTTTTATTACACTCGCTTCTGCATCATACTGTTAATTAATGCTTCCCACACCACTACACTCTCTCAAAGCAAACGAAAACGGAAGCGGATATCAAATATGTCGATATTTCAAATAAACCCCAGAGGGTGTGCTACACTTGCATACCAGCACATTTGGTGTGTGTGTGTGTCAACTGTGAAAAAGTGAATTTCACGCGAGCCATTTTCCCAGCCAAAGTACCAGGCGAACAGAAGTCAGCAGAAGGTGGCTGCCGAATGGAAAAACGCTTATAACTCCGGAACGGTAGGTCCTAGCGGGTTCTGGTAAGGACGTATGGTTGGGCAATCGTTTGATCTTTAATTCGACATTAAAAGTGTTGTTGTTGTTGTTATAGAACTTTTATTAAAAAATAAAAATCAAAGTTGAAAGAATAATTGAAGGGATTTCATTCCTAAAATCGACTTAGTTTAATCCTTTATTACACTCGCATCTTCATCATACTGTTAATTAATGCTTCCCACACTACTACACACTCTCAAAGCAAAAGAAAACGGAAGCGGATATCAAATATGTTAATATTTCAAATAAACCCCAGAGGGTGTGCTACACTTGCATACCAGAACATTTGGCGTGTGTGTGTGTCAACTCTGAAAAAGTGAATTTCGCGCGAGCCATTTTCCCAGCCAAAGTACCAGGCGAACAGAAGTCAGCAGAAGGTGGCTGCCGAATGGAAAAACGCTTATAACTCCGGAACGGTAGGTCCTAGCGGGTTCTGGTAAGGACGTATGGTTGGGCAATCGCTTGATCTTTAATTCGACATTAAAAGTGTTGTTGTTGTTGTTATAGAACTTTTATTAAAAAATAAAAATCAAAGTTGAAAGTATAATTGAAGGGATTTCATTGCTAAAATCGACTTAGTTTCATCCTTTATTACACTCGCTTCTGCATCATACTGTTAATTAATGCTTCCCACACCACTACACTCTCTCAAAGCAAACGAAAACGGAAGCGGATATCAAATATGTCGATATTTCAAATAAACCCCAGAGGGTGTGCTACACTTGCATACCAGCACATTTGGTGTGTGTGTGTGTCAACTGTGAAAAAGTGAATTTCACGCGAGCCATTTTCCCAGCCAAAGTACCAGGCGAACAGAAGTCAGCAGAAGGTGGCTGCCGAATGGAAAAACGCTTATAACTCCGGAACGGTATGTCGTAGCGGGCTGTGATAACAACTGGTGGTTGGGCAATCGCTTGCTCTTTAATTTGATATTAAAAGTGTTGTTGTTGTTGTTATAGAACTTTTATAAAAAAAAAATAAAAATCAAATTTGAAAGTATAATTGAAGGGATTTCATTGCTAAAATCGACTTAGTTTCATCCTTTATTACACTCGCTTCTGCATCATACTGTTAATTAATGCTTCCCACACCACTACACTCTCTCAAAGCAAACGAAAACGGAAGCGGATATCAAATATGTCGATATTTCAAATAAACCCCAGAGGGTGTGCTACACTTGCATACCAGCACATTTGGTGTGTGTGTGTGTCAACTGTGAAAAAGTGAATTTCGCGCGAGCCATTTTTCCAGCCAAAGTACCAGACGAACAGAAGTCAGCAGAAGGTGGCTGCCGAATGGAAAAACGCTTATAACTCCGGAACGGTAGGTCGTAGCGGGTTCTTGTAAAGACGCGTGGTTGGGCAATCGCTTGCTCTTTAATTTGATATTAAAAGTGTTGTTGTTGTTGTTATAGAACTTTTATTAAAAAATTAAAATCAATTTCGAAAGTATAATTGAAGGGATTTCATTGCTAAAATCGACTTAGTTTAATCCTTTATTACACTCGCTTCTTCACCATACTGTTAATTAATGCTTCCCACACCACTACATCTTTTCCAACACTTTATTTAATGAAAAAAAGTTTTTTATTAGAATTTTAATTTATTGCCGAAATATTTTTCAGTAGATATGGTTTGAATTTTGACTTTCCCGTATTTATATAATATAATTACATAATAATATATAAAATAGATTTTGTATATTTAACTAATTCCGCATGCATCCCTGCAACCCTCGTTCCTCATGTTGAACAGCCACAATCAGCTGCTCCACTTCCCCGCTCAGCTGCTATAGACTTGATCATGCGACACATGAGATCACGGCAAGTACTCTCCCGACTTTTGCCCACCGCTACGACCTCAGCATGATTGGCATACTCCTTCTTTTGGTAGTCCAGTGATGACTTGTTGGTGATAAGACTGAATGCGAACACCTTCAGACCGCAGTGCTGGGCCACAACCACTTCGTGAGCGGTCGACATGCCGACAGCATCTACGCCACAAGTGTGCAACATCTTACACTCCGCAATTGTTTCATAGTTCGGACCACCGAGGAAGCAATATGTGCCCACCTTCACCACATCCGGTATACCCATCTCTTTGGCAATACCCTGGGCACGTGTTATCAACTCGGGATTGTATGCGTCGGTCATGGGTGGAAATCGTGGTCCCAGCCGGTCATCGTTCGGTCCACGTAGTGGCGAATTGCCAGAGAACCCGACGAAGTTGATATGATCGCGTATAAGCATAATATCACCCACCTTATAAGTGGGATTTATGCCGCCCGCAGCATTAGTCACCATCAAGTACTCAATACCCATTAGTTTCATGACGCGCACCGGCAAAGAGCACTTCACCAACGGATAGCCTTCGTAGTAGTGAAAACGTCCCTGCATTGCCAACACTGGTAGGCCCTCCAGCATACCGATGACCAAGCGTCCCGCATGTCCGACCACAGTTGAGACCGGAAACCCGGGTATGTCTTTGTACTCTATATTTTGTGCATTCGTAATGGCTTCGGTTAGTGAGCCCAAACCCGAACCGCATATAATACCGATTACAGGCTTTACTTTTATGCGTGATAATATATGATCGGCGATCTGTTTGACCTCTTCGTAGGTGATGCTAAGGGAGGGAATTAATTTAAATGCATTTGTAAGTAAATGTTGGTAAGTATTTACATATATTGAGATGTCTTACGTCTTATCTTCACATTTGCCAGCCGCGCACTTTGTAGCCGACATTATGTATGCGAAACGAGGAGACGATGCAGCGGAATATTTAATTTATTTTATTTTATTTTTATTATTTTAATTGCAAAAACCAATAATTTTGTAACCGAAATTTGAATAAGAGAAAATTAATTTAATTTTTATTATAATTTCATAACAAATTTGTTTGACGGAAAGTTCCCAAGTGATTATGCTGAGAAACAGGTAGAAATTTCGACAGCGTGAACGTTTTAAACGATTACTAAAATAAAACATAATTTAAATATATAAGGTATTGAGAAGCATAGTTCTTTTAAAAGAGTTTAAGTTGTAAAAGTTATAAGGAAAATGTGGTCACTTGTATTCGAAAGTAATAATTAGAAAATTAAATGAGATTAAAAACAATTTCTATATGGTATACAAAAAAATCTGTTTGCGAAGATTTTATAGCCACAAACCCAATTTGTTTTTAGTGTTGCAACTTGACTTTGTACAAAAAAAATTGGTTTTCATGGTAAATACAGTTCCATAACTCGAACTTCTATAAGCCGAGGATCTCGATAACTCGAACTTTTGAATAGAGTATCGATATATACAAATTTCATACACATTTCTTTCCATAACTCAAACTTCTATAACTCGAAGTTCTCCATAACTCGTACTCTAAAATTTGCAATAGAAGTGAAATTTCGTAAAAATTTTCTTCCATAAATCGAACTTTTCGTCCAGCGCTTAATAGAAAATTTTAAATTTTACTATCGAGGCAGAAACTTAAAAGGGAGGATTATGGTGATTCGAGTTAGAGAAGTTCCACGGTAGTTAATTTACATAAAATACAGTGTGAAAATAATTTTAAATGCTTTAATATAAGTATGGCATGAAACAAAGTTGCCACATTATAAAGTTTTTATTTTTTGTTCCAATCTAAAATGCTTAGAACAATAACGGGTTCACCATGGTACATTCCAATCTAAAATGCTTAGAACAATAACGGGTTCACCATGGTACATGCGTAACGAAAATATCCATAAAGATCTTGATATTCCTATGGTAAAGAAGGAAATAGAGGACAGCAGAAAGAAATATATTTCTAAACTTCGTGAACATCCAAACCCATTGGCTAATGCCTTGGTACATTCCTGCAATCAAACACGTTTAAAAAGAAGAGATCTACCTGCCTACTAAAGAGCAACGTTCTACCAAAAAGCTCAACCACATTCTTGAGCTTTCTTAGTTGTAAATAGATTTAAGATTTTAATACTTATTGTTAGGCTTTAACCAAAGCAGATTCAATAAATAAAGAAATATTGAAGAAAAAAAAATTTTGTTTATATTCAAAGAATTTCATAAAATTTTATTTAATATTTTGTCAATAAATTTAATATATAAAAAAAAATACTTTTTTACTGAAAACTTTTACAAAAATTTAAATTATTATAACAAAGAAACTTGATAGATTAAAATTCATGACATTTATATTAGAGATAACGTTTTTACTATGCCTGAAATATAGCCGAAATATTTCCATTTCGTAGTTGTCTCAGTTTTGTGTGCTAATATGCATTTTTTTCAATTAAAATATATTTGCAATATTTGAAAATTATAAATATATTTAAATACGTACATTTAGAATTTAAATATTTTATATATGGTTTACATGCATTTGCTCACCCATACATACACACATTTGAAAATCTCCAAACTAGTGGAGAAAATATTTAAATAAAGAATTCTTTGTAATTCAGTCTAAATAAAGTATACTTTTAGGCGGCAAAAACTCTCCAATAACAGCATTTGAAGCCATTTGAATTACAATTTCTCCCTGCAATGGAGCCCCATGATGAGTGAGTCGATATCTATATACTTTATATCGTTTTTAATTAATTTAATTATTTATTTTATGTTTTACTTACTAAGAGATTTTATATTTTTTTACTGATTTAAGACTGAGTAGGCAATTGAACTAGTTATGTGTGTGTTTATTTTGAAAAAAAAAAATAAAAAATGATAACTGCTAATAGCACTTCATTGTATATGAAAAACACAGTCGGCTGTGTAATTGATTTCGAATTATATATTTTTAATAATTTTTTAATAAAATTAACTGTCTGCGAAGAAACCAGTTCTACTTGCGTAGAGCAATCTATAACTTCGGTAGACCATTCGATCAAATGGGAATTTACACATGCATATATTTAAAAGGCAATCAACTCGTGAGAAATTATAGTTTTAGTGCTGTTCATAATAGTATCATTCTCCCTCTTTATTTAGTGCCCTGATAATTCTGCGAACATCTATGTACATATGTAGCTGCTATGTATAGTATTTTAAAGGTTTGGGTTTAAATCGCCCAATACCTAAATCCATCTCGTCAAAAATTCACCACAAACAATTTTTAAGAATTTTTTAGAGTTTAAACCTCTAACTGTCATTTGTAATATTTTTTTTCTTAAAAAACTACTTCACTTTTCCTTCAGACCTCAGGAAAATAATATCAATATTTTTAACAGTGAGAAAGGCGAGTGAAAATATTTTTGTTATAGAAAGATATGTGATAATTTGGCTATTTTCTTGTAAAGAACTTAAATGAACACATAACCTCTTTATAGAAAATTAATTGCATTTTTGCATGTATCTTTCTGTAGAACAAGTGAACTAATAAAAGCGTATTAAAAAGGTACATATTAAATAGCAAAAAATCTCCACATAAATAGCTTTAATTTCGCCCAAAAAACTCAAATATTCGACTTAAGAGTTTACATCTTTGTAGAAGTTTCAAAACCAATCGAATTTTTATTTCATTTTCGTAATATCAAAGTGTATTCAACAAAGTGAACCAGGTATATGACATTTCATTTTTTTTACCCGAATTTGACATATTTGTTGCCATTGATTTAACCCATACATTTATTCAAAAATTCAAATTTTGAAATTCAAAAGTAAACAAATTTCAAACCAAAAAAAAATATTTTTTAAATGGATAAAAGAAAATGCCGAATACTTTCTGCTTAGGCAAAACAACTCATGGAAGCAATTTACTAAGGTTTTGTGCTCGAACTGACAAATTGCAAACAATTTTATCAATATATATTATATTGTTAAAGTTAAAAAAGACGGGTTAATGTAAACAAATACATGAATTGTTTACTATTTTATTGTCAAAAGCGGGTGTGTCAAATACTTAGTTCACTTTGTTGAATACACTTTGCGTAATATAAATTTATTCAAGTAAACACTCTGAAAATTTCAAATCAATCCGATGGTAATTTTTGAAGTTACACGCAGAAAACTCGGAAATGATTGAACCGATTAGTGCCAAAGTTTTAGACTTCTGAACTATATTTCAAGTATCTAGTACTTAATCGAAGCCATTTTTTATTACCAATAAAAATTCTTTTTTATACACAATTAAGACAAAAATTATGACAAAACGGGAGGGATTCCTGGAGATCTCCAAAAACTGTTTAAAATCTCCAAAAACTTTTACAAATAAAAAACTATTCAATACTCCTCAAAGTTACCATAATATGTGTACAAATTCTTAGAATAATAAATTTCGAACTTTTCTCAAGAAAAATCTTTAATTTGTTACGGCTCCTAACTAGATGTAACCCCTTAAACTAATTTTCCAAGTGAACACATTTTTAGTTTAGTAAAAGAAAAATTACATTTTTTTTAAATCAAAGTGAGTTCAAAAACAAATCTTTTGCGTGCTCAATATAACTACTGATTTTTATTATTTGATCGAAAATATATTATTGTTTCAATACGTCATTCAATATACTTATAATTGTGCATATTCGTATATTTTAAAATAATAGTATATTCATATATAAATAATGTTGAATACAGTATACAATATACATATATGTAAATGCTAAAAGTAAACAATTGTACAACACATGTCAACTTTACACTTAAACATAATAAATAAGTAGCTTATAATACACTAGACACGGCGAATTGGTGATGAACTCGCATAAACTCTATAAGGATAAGTATACTACACTGGACTTGGACTGTTGTAATGCAATAAAAGACTATAAAATGCAACAAGTGGTAGGTGACTCGAAGTCTGTTAATAATCTATAACACTCTCTATATAACATACATCAATAGATTTTACAGAGTCAACAAACTGAGCTAAGACAAGACATAATAATGACTACAAAAGACAACTACAAAACTAGTACAAATCTACGAAGTAAACTTTTATGACTTAAGTGTTACCTCATAATACGTGTGAGAGTAGTGAATAAACTGCCAGTGGTTTGTGTATGCGCTAGGTGCGTAACTAGAGTATATACGTACACATTAACACGCGCTCTAACTCTCTCTCTACTCTCTCGCCGACACCAATGCGCTTGTCTTAACTTATGTCATTTATTGTTTTTGTTTAACGTAACTACGTAGCAAGCTATGCTATATGATTACACACTAATCTATTTTTGGTTCCATCTACTCCACACTTCCAACTTATTTGTTGCCATTCTTCTGCTGCGACTCCTCAGCCAACTCGCGTATCATTCGGCACATTAATTCACCACAAATGCTTTGCCGCGATTTGCCCACCATCACCACCTCTTCGTGATTGGCATCCTCATCACCGCTATCGTAGTCTGTGGCACATTTGTTGGTGACCAAACTGAAGGCGAACACAGTGAGATCACAATGACGTGCTGTGATCACCTCATGCACCGTGGACATGCCCACCGCATCGACGCCCATAATGCGCAACATTTTCAACTCGGCCACAGTCTCGTAATTGGGACCACCCAGACATGTGTAGACACCTTCGTGCACGTCATTCTCAATGCCCATATCACGCACAACCTTGCGCGCCTTACGCACCAAATGCCGGTCGTAGGCGTTCGTCATGGGCGGGAAACGTGGTCCAAAGCGTGGATCGTTCGGTCCTTGCAGTGGTGAATTGCCCGCAAAACCCATAATATTGATGTGATCGCGCACGATCATAATGTCACCGACCTTATATTTTGGATTCAGACCGCCCGCGGCATTTGTGGCGAACAGATACTTAATACCGACCAATTTCAGCACACGCACAGGCATGGAACACTTCGCCAACGGATAGCCCTCATAGTAGTGGAAGCGGCCCTGCATGGCAACGACGGGCATACCTTCCAAATAGCCAAAGATCATGCGGCCCACATGACCCTCCACCGTGGAGACGGGGAAGTTCGGTATATCCTTGTACTCGAAGGCTTGTGTGTCGGTAATGTGATCGGCTAGTGAGTTCAAGCCCGAACCGCAAATGATGCCGATGACGGGACGAATGCTGGTGCGCTCCAAAAAGTAATCGGCGATCTCTTTGATCAACTCATAGGAATAACTGTAAGGAAAGTGAAGAAGAAATAGAAAAAATTAAAATTATTTTTCATGAATTAAGAAAATATATTTTTTTAATTTTTATGTGTGTGTTGTTGTAAGTCAGTGTAAAACAGAAACCTCGATGCTATGTAAGTGACCGTTGTTTGGTGATGGCGCAACATTTTGGTGTAGAAAAAAATAAAATTTGATGCAAAAATTATGTGTAAATACAAAAACAACAAAAATCGAAAAATACAAAAAACACAAAAACAATTTTGTTTACAACCCCACGGTATTGTTGCTCAGCATTGAATAATTTGCGGCAGTCAATTGCAAAAACGTTAGACCAACAAAACAGTTACAAACACCTCCTTATATTTAGTTATCTCTTGTGATGTTTCACTTAAAAAACAAAGTTGAAAATATTTACGTTTCCAAAATTTGTTATCGCAAACAACACAACTCTGTCTTCTTATCTTTTCAATTAATAAATTACGTTTGATGACTTTAAGGCATCTCTTGCGAAGAGTACCTGCCTACAAAGGTATTCGAACTGCAGCTCACTTTTCTCAAATTCAAATTTCGGGATTCATATTTTTTGTTATAAACGGAAGACCGAGCTTTTGGTTGAGAATAAACTTCAAAAATCATAACATCAAAATGTTTTTGAAATTTTTTATTTATTTTAAGTGTTTCGAGTGCGTGCTTCTTCTTGAATTAATTTACTAACCTCAACAATAAATTGAAAATAGCGATATATTTAATAGAAATTCAAAGTGAGTAAAATTCCTTGAAAAACTTGAATAAATTATAAATATTCTGAATATGTATTATATATTGTGTATGAATCTTGAGGTATTCGGGATTTCGAAGAACAAAACGGAGTCATAGACATGCATACCTCAAATAATGTAAACAACAGATGAATCATCTGAAGCACTATCGACAATGACAAGCCCTCTTCCACTCATTACAGTTTATCACTAAATATTTTCTATGTACATATATACCATATATAGGCATATTTAATAAAGTTTTAGTTCTATCTACGATCTAACTTTTTTCTACGAGAATTTCATTATTCACTGACACTGTTTTGACATTGAAAATGCATTGAAAGAGAAAGTGCGATAAGATAAGTGAGGTAAGCAAAAACTGATAGATAACATTTCAGATGGTTCCAGAGGGTGTACAGCCAACGTACGATTGGAAATGTGGGAACACCAGAAACTCAATAGAAATGAAGGCAAGTGAATTAGCTCTTAAAGAGTACTATTAAAGATTTAATTGAATACATATATGGAACTTTAAAGGTGTCTTGATTGCTGTTTCTTGATAATCTTGTTTAATATAGCATTACGATGAATATATCGCTTTTTATATTATATAAGCTAAGTCTCCAAAAAGTCGATTAATGGAAAATAAAATTCGACTGTCGTCCCTTATTCGTTAGAAGCCTTCAATAAGCGTCTTTATTAAGGGATCAAAGTAGAACAAACAACTTTTTAATACATTAAAAATGTGATCTATACTATTACCTCATACATTATTAAAATATTTAATATCACAACATCACAATTCCACTGAGAACAATTTTCCAAGTATTTTTTTACTATAAATATAAATAACTGTTACCATTTGTATTATCGAATTTTTTTCCCACAAATCATCTGAATGGAATAGTTTCTTTATGTTTCCTGTGATTATGTCATCCGAAAACTTTCAATTAACTCACTAAATCTTATCGTTGATGTTCGGAAAGTAATCAACTAATTAAAACTGTCAAAAAAGTAATTAAACATAAAATTGCAGAACGTGCAAAGATTATTTTATGCTGCTAAATTGCTTTGAACTGATAAGGGAAACTATTGGGGGTAATAAAAAATTTATGAATGAGATTAAAAAATGTGATTTCCAAAAGCATACAGAATGAACTAGAACTAAGGAACTGACTACACTGAAAAAAAAATATTTATTTTAACGCAAAAGTAATTGAAAAAAGTAAATAGAATTAATTAAATAAAATAAAAAATAATAATTTAGACCAAAAATAAGACACAAAGTATGAAAAAATAGACCCCGAAAATTTAGTGAAATAAATAAAAAAATAAAAATAAAATAAAAATAAAATAAAAATAAAAAGACAAATATAAAAATATAAAAAAATAATTAAAAATATTAATTTATCAAAAAAATTAAAATATATATTTATAAAAAAAAATAATAAAAAAAGTAAGAAAAAAAATAATAACAAAAATTATAATATAAAAAAATAATAATGAAAAGAAAAATATATATTAAAATATAATAAATATAAATATTAATTTATCAAAAAATAAAAATATAAATTTATAAAAAAATAATAAAAGTTATAAAATAAAAATAAAACAAAAAAATATAAATTTATTGAAAATAAAATAATATTAAAAAATAATTATAATAAATATTGAAAACCAAATAAAATAATTAGAATAAAATTGTCTGAAATAAATGATTTAACTATTTCACAAAACAAATTAAAAAAAATAAAAATAAAAAAAATAAAAATAAAAAAAATATATATTAAATTTTGTTTCAAATATAAAGAAATTTTTAAATAGAAGTTAAAGTGGGAATAAAAGCAATTAAGAATAAAAAATAATAAAAAAACTTCAATTATTTAAATAATTAATAAAAATACAAAACACATATAGTTAATACAATTTAAAAAAATATTAGTCACCTAAAATAAAAACAAAAAAAAATTGATATTCAATTCTTCAGCGATAGGGACAAACACAAATATTTTCAGTAACACAGGTAGGGGGAAAAGGGAACAGGAGACGACATATAAACGTTTTTTTTTGTATAAATGAGTAAAAGTTGCGTGTTTTCTTATCAATAAAAAAAAGTGAATGCCAAACATATATTGTGTAAATTTTGATGAATTTTTTGGAAACAAAAACAGTGTATCGAAACGTGTGTGTTAATATAAAAAAGGACAAAACACGGAATTTGAAAATTTCGAAATTTTGGACTACAAACTTTTCTTCATTTATAACCAACTGAACGCGATTTTCAACTTCTACTTCATCCACGAAGTGTTCTTCAACGTTGTTGTTATTGTTGGTGGACGTCGAGCCGGTGGAATCACTGGAATTACAACAAAAGAGAGAGAGAAAGAGTTTAAACAAAATGACACATTTCGATATCCTCAAGGCGATTTGTTGTAGTTGTGATGCAAAAAAATTGCATTTTGTTCAGCGTGCGTGTGGGTGTGAGTGTCTAAGTATGCGTGGGTTGCGACCTTCACGCTAAAATTGCAATCTTCAATTTCACGTGCTTTGAGAGTGTGTTGTGTGTTTTTGTATTACTTCTTAGTTGTTATTTGTTGTTGTAATAAGAATTATTCTCCAATGTGTTTACTTTCATATTTGAAACACTAATTATTATTATTAGTTGTTATGTTGTGTGTTTAGTGCTAAAATTACGCCCCTTCCAATAATTATCAGTAATTAAAACAGGAAAAATGCAATAAACCCCCCCTTTGCTGGGCAAACTTCTTACGTTTCCGATGAACTAAAACTTTTTTTTACAACTTAATTGATTGACAACACAGTCGATGTTGTGCAAGCAACTTGCATATATATTTTGGATTCAAAAATTAGGGTGTGACCAAATGAGGCGAGAGATTTTTTAAGGGAAAAACTTGATTCGAAATAATTGAGAGGATATCCCTCTTTGTGAAAAAGGTAATTAATTCTTGAAAATGATTTTAGAATATACAATAATCAGCACTTTATCAAAATTTTAGTATTTTTGGTTTAATCAATAGAAGAATAGTTTTCAATTAAAGAAGCGACCATTATATAACTTTATTAGATCTCAACAGATATTGAAGTAATTTCGGTTTAGATTTCTTTTCCACCTAAGAACAAATAAAATACATATTTCTCCTATAAAAAATGCAAATTTTATTTTTAAGGCAGTATTCTGCTTTACAGGCTTTAAAAAATCGATTTTTTTTGTTTTGTTTTAAATCTCTTCCAAAACTATCCAAGAATATGTCTTTAAAATTCCAGAGGCCAATTCGACATATTTTCGAACATATTTTCGTGAAGCGCGTTTTCTCGAGTTTTCATTTTCACAAGTGTTAGAAAACGGTGCCGGCGATAGCAAAAAGAATATATGTCCGATCGAAAAAAAACCAAAGTGATCTAGCTTCAGTAATAAATTATCTTCTATTTGAACTAAAAAAGTTGGACAAAAGTATTATTTAAACTACTTGTTTTGCAACTTAAAGTCAATTTTTTTTCTTAAAAAAGTGAATTTTTTATTAAAACTTCGAAAAAAATTTGGAATTTTATAACTTCTTCGGTATTTTTTGAGTTCATAAAGAAAATAAACTTATAAAAATTAAAAAAAAATTTCGTTCGACTGTTTCAGATGTATCGCACGACCTTCATCACCGGCACCGATTTACAAGTGCAGACTCCAGGCGCTATAGAAAAATACTTACAACTTTGAAAAAATTTCAATATTTTTTAATAATAAATATTGTTTTTTAAGCCTTAAATATAGTACACTATCGTCTTAAAATTCCGTTTACCGCAATCATTTCCTTCCCTTTCAAAAAAAATTGCTAAACAAACACTTTTTTTCGGCTTCTAAAGCAGACTACTGCCTTAACAGAAATTATTTCATCAATTAATTAAGAACAATCCTAATGTGTCAGCGTAAATATTGCAAGTTCAGCAATTTTTATGAAGTGCCTCGCCTCGTTAAGTAATTCGAGTAGTATTCGTATTTATTATCAAATTATAGAACATTATTCTGACGTTGTAGTAAGGTCAGGATTGATTTGTTTTGAAAACAAATTGTTTGTACAGAGCATATATACTTGAGTGTACATACTTGAATACATAAACACGCTGTTGTAATTTTGATGAGTAATTTTGCATTCTACTATAATTTGTTTAAACACTTGTTAAAATGCGCTCCTAACTTAATTGAAGTATTTCCAAACATAACAGCAGAAAAAATGCTAATTTAATTATAGGAGGAATTCTCAATTATAGACAATTTAATTTATGTACATTTAAAGTAGTTAATTTTTCAAACGGAAGTGGGAAGTCAGTTAGTTATACAATCTACTCTACTTTCCTTTTCCTAATATTAAGGAACTGATATTTACATGAGTAAAATTATATTTAATACACATTTGCATGCACGCTTCAATCAATTGTTTAGGAAGTAAACAAATTCAATTTTAATATTAATACATAAATTGCGCGCAAATTTAGATTGAAAATATTGTTCAAAGTTTACAGTTTTGAAAAGATAAGAAACCTAGCTGTAAATGGCATAATCATAGCTTTGACGTAATATGCATTAGAATTCTTATTTGACAGCTTTAAATAATATTAAGTTCTTCCCTCTACCAGGAAATTCAGTTCAGTGCTTGACCCTAGAGACATTCCCGCAAACGTCGAGAATTCGGCTCAAAAAGTGACATTTTCAGTTGAGATTAAGTTTGGGATGCAAACAGATCTCTACAAATATTTTGTTGGGTTAATGTTGACACAAATGTCCAAGATCGATATAAAACGATCGATTTAAGCGACCAGTGCGTGACCCTAGAGACATCTATTGGAAAACGGCGGAAGCAAAGTTGTAGATAATATATATGTATATTGTAATAATACCAGCTTTGTTGAATGAAGCGAGTGGTTTGTTCGATTCGGCACTTTCCCAATTTCAACGATTCGACAAATGTATTGTTACTATATACATAAATTTCTACTATAGATCTCGAAATTATAGTAAACATTCTGTATTAAAAATGTTCTCAAATTTAAAAGATCATTCGAATAACGGGAAGTGAAAGAATAAAAATTAATAAACTGAATGGTTTAGGTGCTCGTAAACTTAAATTGGCGCGCACTTTACTCTACCCACACCGGCATATATATATTTATGCGAACATAAGTCACTATCTCTCAACATGTCAAGGTACTTTGGTATAATTTACGCATTAACCAAACATCTTCAATCAAATTCAATTAAAGTTAAAAAAAAAACGGCGACAAATATGCGTATTAATGTACTCTTATTTACTTCAATTGTTCTAAGCGACGCTGTTGACATGGATTTGCTCTAAAATTGAAATAAATTGTACAATTGTTGGAAAAAAGATATACAAATAAATTAGTAAATTTTTGCATTTGTGTGTATATATACGTGTATACGTTGAAGAAAGTTGGAGATCAAAAGACACCTAGTCATCAACACTTTGGAGTCAATTAATTTGGATGACTTTTTGGTGACATTGTCAACGAAGCGTATTCCTTTAATTATTTTCAGAAAATAAATAAGATTATAACTATTAAAATACACTACGGAATATATAGTCTTTTTAGTCTAACCTATAGCAACCACTGGTTCGATTTTTATAAGACCAATAGTAGATTTTCAATGTCAAGCATATGTTAAATGTCTATAGTTGCCTTGTCTTGCGTATAAATGGTTTCTTTTGGCAAAGTTTTACTATCAACGTTTCCTGCAAGGTAGATATTAAAGATATTTTTGCGATTAATTAATTTAAATAGTTCAATTTTATAATTTATTATTAAGGGCGTATTCTGGTCTAGGATTTTCAAAAAATCGATTTTTTGCTTTTGCATAATTTGAAAGTTTAGACTTTCAAAAATATGACCTTGGAAGGATTTTTCAAAAATCGACTTATTTTCGGAGATACAGCCGATTTGTGACGTGGCGTCCGAGCCGGCCGAGCGGTCTCCTAAACTTTAAACGCATTTTTCTCGAAACTACTTTTTTTGAGGTGGTTGACATGATATCTCAAGTTCTACTGAACCGATTCCTTTGAAATTTGGAATATATCTTCTTTATACAATGTCTGCCTTGGATTTCTAAAAATTTTGATTTGAAGTATTTTAAAAAAATTGGAGAAGGTCGAAAAAATCGGGTAAAAAATATTTTTTTTCAAGTCGACAATCCTTACTAATGAAGAATCTTCTTGTTTTTTGTGTTTTAGATCTCTACAAGGGTTGAAATCACGTCAACCAGGACGCACCGTTTTTTTGAAGCATTTTTTTTTTGTGATAGTAAAAATGTTTTTCATTTTTTTATCTTAGTTTAAAAAATTCTTAAAATTCATGCGTCTAGACCAGGACAGCCCCTCGACAAAAATTAACTTTGAATCAAAATGTTTTTAGATATTCATATTGACTTTGCGATATGTTTAATAAAGAGACTACTGAGAGGAAGATTATTGGCCATGTATGCAGTCAAACATGATATACCATTACTAATATCGTTGAACTAGAATCACTAAATTCAAAGAAATCGAACTTTCTCATGAAATTAAAAAAATTATCGCGGTGTGTTCAAAAAATAACGGGAATTTTGGTTTTTTGAAAACAAAATATTTATTCATTCGCCTATATTATTGTTGTCGCCTTTAAAATAGTCACCATTCAATATCATGCACTTATGTCAGCGCTTTTATTGTAGCTCAGTGGTATGTAAATTTATGCTTATTAAAAAATACCCGAAAAAAAATTAACAAAAATGTCTCTGGTACTTTGATAAGAAAGCAATAAGCAATAAATTCTTATTACCAAAATAACTGCACAATAAAATGTCATAAAGTCAGGAACAAATTATGAACTTGCTAATTTATCACAAAGATAAAGATAAGCGATAAGTTTCTATTAATTAAGAAAAAGAATGGGTAAAGTACACAAGCAAATCAAACAAAGACCTCACAGAAAATTAAAAGCACTGAAGAATCCAAAAAAAGACCAGAGAATCAAAAAATTTAAATAATATAGTAATTTAACTAACTGTTCTAACATTGACATTCAATTCTTCGATACAGGAATCGGGAATTTCGTGTTCAAATTAATTGAATAACTAATATATGCTATACATATGGTAATAAACAAGTTTATCAGCCACGTACATGTCCATTTATATGAAAGTGTATTTGTACATATGGCGCACACACCCACTTTTTACAGCCAATGACACTCACTGCACATATGTATGTATGTCTGTATAAATAAGAATAAGTATGTATTTGTTTTCTGACTGTTTCGCGCTTGTTTGCGTGCACACACCTACTTATGTGCCTACAACTGCCGCAAGCGATCTCTCCAAGCAGCTGTGTTGTGGCAACAGTTCGTGCCAATGTGGTCAAAAGAGAAGTCTTATGGTTTTTATGACCGCAGGTGCGTTTCTTAACACATTTTTTGTTGTTGTTGTGTTGTTATTGTGCGTGCTATCTTTAATTGCATGTACATACTTTGGCAATTGCTGGCAAAAACCGCGCAACCGGTTTATGTAGAGCCGAAGACGGAGACGCAAACTAATAAACATATTTTTTTTACTTTATAGCGGATGTGCGAATAAAATTGGTTTAAAAAACTCGGTTGGCAACGATATTAACTGGCTTTTCTCATTTTTAATTTTTTATTATTTTAATTTATTTTATTTGGTTTTTTAATATTATTTCTAATTTTTTATTATGTACTTTAATAAAATTTATTTATTTTTTGTTATTTTATTTATTTTTTTATATTATTTTAATAATATTTTTAATTTTTTATTATTATTCAATTTTTTTATTATTTTAATAGTATTTCTAATATTTTATTATTTTAATTTAATTTATTTTTTTATATTTTTTTATATTGTTTTAATAGTATTTTTAATTTTTATTATTTTATTTTATTTATTTATTTATTTTTATTATTTTAATAGTATTTCTAATTTTTTATTATTTTAATTTTATTTATTTTTTATATTATTTTAATAATATTTTTAATTTTTATTATTTAATTTTTTATCATTTTAATTTTATTTATTTATTTTTTTATTATTTTAATTTTTTTTGTTATTTATAATTATATTATTTCTAATTTTTTATTATTTTAATTTTTTTTGTTATTTATAATTATATTATTTCTAATTTTTTATTATATACTTTAATTTTATTTATTTATTTTTTGATATTTTAGTAATATTTTTAATTTTTTATTATTTTTATTTTATTTATTTTTTTATATTATTTTAATAATATTTTTAATTTTTTATTATTATTCAATTTTTTTATTATTTTAATTGTTTTTGTTATTTTAATATTATTTATAATTTTTTATTACTTTAATTTAATTTATTTATTTATATTAGTATTTTAGTATTTTTAATTTTTTATTATTTTAATTTTATTTATTTTTTATATTATTTTCAAAATATTTTTTATTCTTTTATTACTATATTTTTTATTTTCATTTTCTACTTTTTATATAAGTTGTGTTGTCTTTATGTATTTATTTTATATTAACTTTTTTTCAGCTACGTCTTCTTCTTCTTCTGCACATAATATTTTTGTTTACTCGTGATATCAATTGGCAACACTTAATAGTGTTGATAATAATCAATTTGCCAACAAAAAAATTAATAAATACATAAATATGTCTGTAGGTATGTGTGTACATAAATATTTGCATAGTTACTCGTACTATAATATTAGCACAAACACATGCGCTTAAACATACATAATTTGTTTATGCCGTTTTTGCCGCTTACGCATTACATACACTACATACACTCGTTTATATGTATGTATGTAAATTTTTGCCTACTTTTTTGTTGTTTATATAGTTTTTTCTTATTTAGTTGTTTGTTCGCATTTTTCTGTTTTTTTTTTGTTATGAATAATTCACCCAATTTAGTCGACATTAGTTATGATGAACGTGAAAATATTAGTTGTTATTGTTTTGAACCTGCGCTGACGCACAAGCGACGTAAAGACAAGTTCAGAAAGTCACCTATGAAAGCCTGTTTTTTTGTTTTTTACATATAGTAGTTTGAATAAAAAAAGTATTTATACAAATTGCCACTAATTAAAATATTAAAAATGTATGTGAAGGGTAACATGATGTTTTTTCACAATTTGTTAACTGCTTGGTATTAAGAGTTTAAAGAGTATTTTTCCAGAACTCATTTTTTATGGAGGGATTTTAATATGTAGACAGTTAATTTGGCTTTTTAGATCATATTCCATGTGTTAAGAGAGAGAGGAGAGGATTCTAAAAGTGTTAAAGTCTACTAAATCTTATTATTTTTATAGAAGATTTGATGAAATTCCGCGATATGCGTCGAATTGATGATCTTTTGACCGACATTGTCTTAACGAAATTTTTATTGAGAATAAAGTTTCTGATTATCGAAATATGGAGAGTACATAAATAGGTTTAAAAAATGGTCATTAAGATATTAAGAAAAATATAAAAAATATAATTCGATAGATCTAGACATTCTTTGAAAAAACAGTAAAATATAAATTTATACCCAGGTTTATTTATTTAATTCGCAAAAAGCTTTATTTAAATACGTTCAAACATATATTCTGTAATTTGGTTTGTTGCACTTTGCTATTTTTTGGCTCTTTACATCTGTATCCAATGCCGTTGTTACATTATTTATGCAATCCATAAGTGCAATATTATATTTTTTGTTCGCCTCCGAACGATATAGAGGGACTCTTTTAAAATTGTGCCACGATAGTAAAATTTTAAATTTTTTATTATGTCCTGACCAAAAAGTTCGATTTATGGAAGGAAATTTGTATGAAATTTGGCATCTATACGCCACTAATTTAACATTTAAATTTGATTTTGAAAACTTTCCAGAGATCAAGGTTAATTATGTTAAATATTCTGCACAAAAATTGATAATCTTTTGTGGCTTTTTAATTTCTACAAATTCTCCAATATTGTTCATACACGTTTTTCGTTTCTTTTATCTATGATTGCCAACAAACAAACAAGCAAAGAAAAAAAATTGGACCCAAAATCTGGCTTTAACCGGCTACAACTGGTTTGATACTTAATCTGAGGTATTTTGCCGGTGTATATATTGAATATACATACACACAAATATACAAATAAATAGACACACACATGTGGATTTGAGATTTCTTGCATCATACAATTGATTAAATATTGTTTAATAAGTAAATTTGCGGACAAAAAAAAATTGTTTAAAAAATTAAATTAAATCCGAAATTCGCTGTGTGACTTACAAATCACATAAATATGGCTTCTTAATGTCGATTGCCGTTATACGATACTAGATCGATTCAATTGCAATGGTTAATAAAAATTTTGGAAATTTGATCATTTTGGCACAATATTTTCGTATTTATTTTCGTTGGACAATTCGTATAATATTATCTATTGCATATACTATGTTGTTCCACTACTTTGTTATTAAACAAAAACGCAAAAACCTGCTTAGCTCCACCATTCACTTGTATAACACTTTATCGTTGCATCCTTTTTGGTATGCCGTTTGTTTTGAATTTGGTGTATTGGCATGCAAAAGGTGTGCGTTTTCAAAAGCATCTACATAAAGCTAGACAAGTACATATGTATTTTTGTATGTACATAAGTAAACACATTTAAGTTAATGTAGGCCGAACATGATAGAAATTCAACAGCTGTTAGGTTGACTGCCTATATTTGTGAAGTGTTTTTGCACTGAGTTTAGTATATTTAAAAGAAATTATTTAGAAAAGTTATATAAAAAATATAATAAATTATAAAAACAATATTTTTTTTTTGGAAGTCAGTCAAAAACAACGTTTTACTAATTTAAAAATAATAATACGGGCTTTACATATTTATTATATGATTTTACATATTACGAGATCGTCATAAATTAATAAAAAAAAATTTATAAAATATATATAAAAAAGTGTTACAATTTTTTTTTTTAATTTTTTAATGTAGAATTCCTATATGTAGAATACAAAAAGTTCAAATTTTCAAAAGTTATTTCTTAATACAAATTAAATATTCTGATCAAAAATCTTTTTATTAGAATTCGGTTAATTTCATTAAAATTTGATTTGAAATGTTTAAAGTAATGAAAATAGTTGTTTTCATAAAAAACTACAAAAATTTTTTTTTTAATATTATTTTTTCTAATTAAATAAAATTTTATTGTAATACCAGAATTCATTGAATTTAATTAAAACTGGTTTTACATTTTTAAAATATACAAAAGTTTATTTTTTATAAAAAAAAAATAATTCTAAAAAATTTAATTTTTTTATAATTTTTTTTAAGTTTATTTAAAAGTTTATTTTTTATAAAAAAAATAATTCTAAAAAATTTAATTTTTTTATAATTTAAAAAATGTTTAATATTTTTTTATTAAAAAAATTGTTAATATTTTTTTATTTAAAAAATTGTTAATATTTTTTTATTTAAAAAATTTTTAAATATTTTAATTAAAATATTTATAAATATGTTAATTGAGTACAGTAGTACATGTACCTACAAATATTTAAAATATTTAAAATATTTAAAATAATAAAATATACAAAAATTTATTTTTTATAACAAAAAATATCTAATTGTTAATATTATATATTTTTTTAATATTTTAATTAAAATAAAACAAGTGTTAATTGAGACCTATGACTATTTATAACAAAAACAAACTACAAATTTTGTTTTAATTAATTTTTTGCTTGGTTTAAAAGTCTTTTTAAAACAAAAAATACGTTCAAAAATATTTTTTTTTTTAATCACTAAAATGAAAAATTGTAATCAAAGTGTTAGCTATTTTTTTGCACTCTGGTGTTGCACATGTGCCTAGCATTAGTGTTCATTGAAATTAAATTAGTAATTAACCTCGACACTTTTCAACAATTTCTTAGAATTTACATATATAGTACATGACTGTATGTATTTCATATGAATGATATAAAGAAACTTCAAATCTACTTACTTGGGACATTCCTCGGCAATGTAGTTGTTCCTGCCATTCGTGTCACCGTTGGTGTTGCCATTGACGGCTTTGGTTTTCAGCAGGCTGGTGCCGTTCAAATTGAAACCCGTCATTTTTGTTGTAGATTAGTTTCTTGCTTTGATACAAAAAGTTTCGGTTATCTCCGTCTGCGCTAATTTGTTTTGAGATTTCACTTAATTGGTTATTCAATTGTCTTTCTTGTATTTATACAGCAGTTCACGTTTAGATTCCGCGAAAAAAAAAATTGTATAACTGCTAAAAAACAAGTGTCACAAGTTTTTTTTTACACTTTGTATTAGTCCACAGTATTTATATACATAAATGTCTTTCTTTTCAGTCTTCGACCAAACTCCACGTTTAAAATGTTTCTAGCAAATTCTTTGAGTTATTTTTGCTGTTTTCTTTTTCAACAACTTCTTCAACTGTCTCTGTTTCTACGATTACACGTTTATATTTTATTTTTTGCTCCAAAGTATTTTAGATCTTCACTGATTATATGCACGATGCGCGCTTATTAGTCTGTTTGTTGCTCACCGGCTTGCTGCTTGTTGGTAACTGCTCGTCGGCACTGGACATCGGCGCAATTTATGCTTGTTGCGTTGATCGCTGCCGCGCTGCCAGCACACCCTACACGCGGCACTTTATTGTCTATAAGAGTGGTGTATAGAAGATTACACAGATGAGAGTGCAGTGAGGCAAGCTGCAACGTCACTTTTCTTGTTAAATTACTCGCTTTATCGGCAGGTGAGATTAGACACATGCGAAGAAAGTAAATAGGTACACATTTGTATGTAGAAATTCTTTACTCTTGTTGTTGACTTTTACTTTTTCGACATTTTCTTTCGTCACACTTTTGGCTAATACGCTCTTACCACATTGCCAGTCGGTGTTTGTTGAGTTTAAGAGAGCAGATAAGTAACCTCACTTCACATACATACATGTACATGTATAGATAGATATTTATATATAGCGGCATGTTTGTTCTGTTATAACTGCTTTATGAGCTGAGCGTAAAGTCGGCATATTTAAGAGATCGCTGAACATTGTTTGTGCTATTGATGTGTTATGCAGCTCACCATCTCTCTCACAGGTAACCGGTTACTTTATATAACTTACTATACAACACTTCTATACGCTGCAGAAATATCTAGAATTGAGGAGTTCTAATTATTTGTACTATTGTAAAATAATTTAAAGTAAAAAATTTAATAAAATAAAAAACTTTCTAATAAAAAATTAAAATTTAAAATATATGATATTTTAAATGTTTACAGAAATTTATATAAATTAATACGAAAAAAATTATACAATATAAAAAACCTTTTAAAAAAAAATAAATAAACATACCTACCTAGGCAGTTTCCGAGAAAATCTATAACTTTTCGAAAATTTAAAACATTTATAATCATCTTAACAACTGATAAATAGATGATTTTAAATTTTCAAACCGCCTCTCATCACGGTCCCACACCAGTTTTTGTGAATTTTATAATAAGCTTTTGATATGACAAACCTTTCTTCAGTTCTGCCTCCCATCTACTTTAACCCACTTAACAATGTCACTTTCTTAACAAACATATGTTTCCAGTAGACTTTGTATTCTTAATCGCGGATCCCAATTAAAATATAATCTTTTAATATTGTTAAACATTGATATGGTTTTAGATGACCCTAATCTCAAAAGAGTTATCCCTTGAGGTTCTCCCTCAATATTTATAAAGAATAAAAGTTATTGATACCACATATGTAGCAGTTATGGTGAATATTGGTTGAGTTGATCTACATGAATCATGATATTAACGCATCGCTGAAATGTCAGCTATAAACAAAGAAACATACTCCCTCTAACTTCGCATCCATTCTTCATAAGAGTTTATAGCTGAATTTCCCGAAATAATGAATTTCACGAATATATAATATTTGAGTCTGCTTGTGGTAACCACTTTTAACTGGATCGGAATAAATTTTTTACTACCGTCTATATATATACAGTATGTCACGTTTGAGATCTAACGGCAATGGCTAAAATAAATACACTTTTTCACTTTCCGCAGCAAAATTTTTTACTTTTTACTTCAGTTCAACATATTTTTTGAATCAGGGATGGTTACTTACAGTATTTCAAGAGATGTGATGCAAAAAAAACTGCGAAAGCAATGCAAAAACCAAAGCCAGAAAAAGGCCCTAAATTATAAATAAGTAAATATTCATGTCGTAGCATGTTTTGTCGCGCAGTTTCATGAGAAATCTGAATATTGCACTCCTCCTAGAACTCTTTCGTAAGAACTATTTAGAGGGTTAAAGAAAACATTGCTGTTAGATCTCAAACGTTTTTATCCCATTGGGGATTATGGGGCAATAGTTGGACCTCTTCAAACTAAACCCTTTGCATGGAATATTAAAAAGACAATAATGGGTACTTCAGATATGAAAAAAAGCAAAAATTAATACCCAACTAATTGACAAATTCATTGTAAATGCCTTTGCGAAGAATAGGTAACGGTGAAGTACGGTTAACTGTATAACACGTGTTTAACAAGTAAAATAATCGAAGTGTGTAAAGTTTTTCTTGACACTAACAAAATTGAATGATTTTTGATTTTTGTTGTTCTTGGTTGGTTTTTGCATTGCTTTCGCAGCTTTTTTTGCATCACATCTCTTGAAATACTGTAAGTAACCATCCCTGATTCAAAAAATATGTTGAACTGAAGTAAAAAATTTTGTTGCGTAAAGTGAAAAAGTGTATTTATTTTCAATGTGTAAACTGTTTCTTGACATACTGTAAGTATGAAAGATAAATATTATTGCGATACAAAAATCAAGATACCCATAACTTTATACTTTATTCTTAGGAAATGCTGAAATATGATGCGAAAAAGCAGAAAAAGAAAATGACAAAATATACTTGATTGTGTAATGGTCAGCATCTCAAATTAAATTTCATATTCGAAAAAGTAATTGTAAGCATATTAAGGAAGCATTCGCATATAAGAGCTCAGTTGACTTCAAAACAACCGATTTCTAGGAATATTTTTTCGTAAACAAATGTATGAATAAATATGATAAATTGGGGAACCACCGCATATCCATTAAATAAGTAGTGAATAGTTCCACAATAAGAGGAACAAAAAAATAGTAAAAGAGAATGAATTCAAGAAGATCAATTCTCCAATATTTAGCTACGACGAATTGAGAACAAACCTAAAGTCAGTATTTAATTTTTTTATAAATCAAATGTAACCAGGAAACTCAAGATTTACTAGAAAATTTTCAGCTTATCATTATTAAATTTAACAGTAAATATTTTTTTATTTAACAAATACCTACAAGTATTTCAAAACATGTCAAGTGAATTCTATATTTTCCTTGTTTCTGAAGTGTTGGTTAGTTTCAAAACACTATCATTATGGGTATATTTCCATGGGACTTTTTTCACAAATCATTAGTTTCTTAGAAATCTAAAGTAAATAAAATATAAACCAGCTGAAACAGCCTTTGATAAGATTTCTATGAAAAACATATGTACTTAGGAATATATGCAATTAGCAATTGGAAAATGCTAGTAAGTAAACAAATGTTTTGTAATAAAGAAGAGTTAATTAATAAGATTTGCAATGAGAGAAACTCCTATAAAGTTTCGAAAATGACTTAGTGCAAAAAGGAATATAGTCCCAAAAAAAGTTGAAAGATTTAATAAGAGTTTAAAAACAGAGTAACAAGCATTTTCGATAACATTTAGATCTAATACAGGGTAGGCCATTTAAAGTTGACCCATTTGTTTCTAAAAAAAAGAACAAAAGAAAACAATGTTTTTTGTTCATTTCAAAAATAATTTATTTTGGTCCAAGGAGATTTGTTTCAGCTAATATTTAAAAATTAGATCGCGTAAATGGGCACCTTTAGCTTTGACAGCTAAATGCACTCTTTTTTCGACATTTTCCATGACTTTGGCCAATGTTTCGGATGATATGGCGGCTGTTTCACGTCGAATGTTGGCTTTCAGTTGAGCTAAGGTCTTTGGCTTATTAGCGTATACCTTGGATTTCAAATAACCCCACAAATAAAAGTCTGGTGGCGTCAAAACTGGTGATCTCGGTGGCCAGTCAACATCACCATTTTTCGATATCAATCGCCCGGGGAAAAATGGTCGCAATAAATCGAGCTGTATGGCATGTAGCCCCGTCCTGTTGAAACCAGAAGTTATCCATGTCATTTTCGCGAATAATGGGTATCACAAAATCCGTTATCATGGCTCGATAACGCTCACCATTGACTGTTGTCGTGGCTCCATCATCGTCTTCGAAAAAATACGGTCCGATGATCATATTCGCGCAAACACCGCACCAAACTGTTACTTTTTGGTCGTAAAGAGGCTGTTCTTCAATTAATTGAGGATTTTCGGTGGCATAAAATCGGCAATTTTGCTTGTTTACGCCTCCATTCAACGAGAAACGTGCCACGTTGAGTTAACACAATTGAAAAGTTATTTTGAATATAAAGCTGAACAATTTCAGCGCGTTCTTTTGGAGTGTACTGTTCCATGGTATAAATTGTCTTCGAATGACGCTTCTAACGCGGTATGACATTAGCGCTGTTAAAAGTTACAGCGTTGCCAGATGGGTCAACTTTAAATGGCCTTTATTTATAAGCGAAATTTTGCAAATGCGTGTTTTGAGATACAAAAATAAACATAAAAGATTATAGGCTGTTAAAATCCATAAGAGATCTCTTCATTATTTGCTGTTTCTTGGAAAAAAATCGATAAGAACTCACAAGATATGGAGCCCAACTAGGAAACTCAAGGAGATCTATGGTACTAGACCGCTGATCTGTTAAATTGATAAACATCCATCTTGAAGAGAATCTAAAATAGCGTTAATAAACGTTTGTTGAACACGCTCAAATTGATTATTATGAAAGGTATGAAGGTCTTGAAATCATAAAGTATAGGTCACCTTCCGGTTGTACGGAAATCCGCTTTAAAAAATCCGAAAATTTTTATACAGTTTCAATGAAAGTCTCAAGTCTTTCAGTTTCTTATCTTGTTTGCTTTCGAGACAGCTCTCTTACTCTCGAAAGCAGATTTTAGAACCGATAGACAATTTTATTTATAAGCTACAAAGCTACAGAGTTTTTGAAAAGCTCAAATCTAAAATTTGATTCAAACAACCAAAAAAATCAAGCTAATTAATTCCAATTATCAGTTTATCAGCAAATATTAAAACTTGTTTATTCAGCAAAAAATTGTTAATACTTATAAAATAATTAAATTAAAATTGATGCTCTTGGACGTATATTCATATACGTGAAGTGTACAAATTTATTGCGCGTAAAAGTCAAATCGACGCTGACCTCTAAGTCATTAATGCTATCCTAGAGGCAGATTATAATTTAAATACGCTGCTAATTAGTGCTTTAAAACTTTGTTATCAACTCGGTAAAATAGAATAATGAGGAAAGCTATGTGATTACCACCAGCAGGCAATTATCAATTTTTGTTATATATAAAAAAACTGTCGCAGGACGATAAGGTCAGGATAAGGTACGACTTCGAATGCATTATCAACGTATTAAAATTTCATTCATATTTTCATTAATTCAGTAGAATATGTCATGTTTAGTGAGCTATATAACTTGACCTTTTTATCGCTCTTTTATTTTTATTTTTCTTCCGATATTTAAATTAATTTGAGTTACAACTGTAAGCTTAAGGGGTTAGGGGTAGTCAGAATTTTCAAAAAATCAATTTTTTCGTTAAGAGTAAAATCTTAAAAATAGTCTCTGAAAATTTGAAGTTGATCCGATAATTACTTTTCGAGTTATTCGAAACGAAACGAAACTTTAAATGCGTTTATCTCAAAACTATGGTTTTTGAACTGATGACAACTCGACAACCACTTAGTAGATTTTAATGAAATTCATACAATTTTTAGAATACATAATAAACTCAGACCCGATCTGAGGGATTTTTTTTTTTTTTTAATTTCGATTTTTTAAGACCAGTTAAATGTTGATTTTTTCCCGAAAATCTAAAAAAAATTTCCTGAAAAGCTTCGGATCTGGATTATCTATTTATAAAACTAATTTTTTTTATCCGATTGATTTTAGATGAATCTCCAAGGACTTATGATTGCCACCGCAAGGACCTTTCTTTGAAACTGGGTTAGCACAGACAGCTATAACTTTGGAAATTATAATTTTTTTTCTCATATTTTCGTGACTTTAAGTCAAAATATTGCATAATAATGCTATATTATTACTTTTGTAAAATAACATGATTTAATAGAAAAAAAATTACTGAAAATTCTCATTTTTTCGTGTCTCTGACTACCCCTAACCCCTTAATGGAGATCACTCATTGAAATGTAAGTCATACAAGTTTGATTTTTGTTTAGGATGATTTTATATTTCGTTATACTATTACCTTAAACCTGTTTATAAGCGGATCGTGCTACCAAAACTTCTAAACTATCTACTTTGAGCCCTATTCTCAAAGGTAAGGAATACTGCTAAGATCTTGTAGATCTTGCCCTTGAGCCTGATCGAGTAAAGACAAGCAACATAGACACATATACTAATCACGCTAACACAGTGAGGCCTTCTGGAACAATTTTTTTCCAAACAAGTAAAATTTCTAACAGTAAAGAATGGTAATCTTAATAATCTATTTATGGAACTCCTATATTTCTCAATAGCTCCTTTGCTTATATATTTACTTAATTACTTTATTTGAGTACTATGTTGCATGGTTTTGTGTATAATAGAACAAAATTGCTTAAGACAGGCTTGGGCAACGCCCCATTACTTCATGGGGGGTAATCACAAATTCCAAGCTATATGCGTATATATGTCTTAAATATTGAATATCAAAACAAATATATGTACGTAGATCTATTTACTGCTGACGTAGTTAAGAATCAGTATATTCATGTTGACTTAAATGAACCCAGTAGGCATTAACAAGGCGAAAACTTTTTGAAACGGGCCTCCAATATAGATTGTAGATAAGCTTCGAAAACCACAAACAGCCTTTCTCACTCAACATAGTTTTATTATATATACATATATAAATAAGATCTGCAGAATAATATATACATTTTTTATTACATCTTTACTGTGTAATTAACCCCATTGGAATATTTCTGCTTGCTATTTACAGCGATTGCTCGGTAGAATTACGTTTATGACACACATTTGCATGGCAAAGAAGACACATTATGCTCGCATACGGATGTTTTTACACAATTGATTTCTATAGATATTGGTACTTAGAGATGTCTTATGCATACGTCAGCAGCTTATCAGTTCGCATGAAGTAAACAACTTGAATGTAAATAAAAACAGTAGCGCTTTTATTATTACATTATGAGTAAATAATATGTTTATAAAATATTTCAATCAAATTGTTAAAAAAAAACATTAAGAATTCCATAACAAGATTCAGCTCAGACGATGAAATGGAAAAATTAAGGATTTGTTTTCGATTTGGGGGAGCTTTCATCTTTGGTATTAAGTGGAAGCTTTGATATTGAGCTTTCAAAATCAGAAATTAATAATAAAGTTACCGAAATTGATCTATAGAAAAACTATGAGATTATTAAGGATTTATTTTGGGTATTGGGAGAGCTTCGTTCACTATTGAGAGGAAGTTTTGGTATTGACCTTTCTAAATCAGAAAACGATCATGAAGTGATTCGAAGGAAGAAGCAGACATTTATCTATAGAAATCGAAATAATAAAAATTAGTTTGCTGAACTCCGGAAGCTTGGGACTTACATAAAAACCGCATGGTCCAACGGATCGAAGAGTACTTTCGAACAATGAAAGATTTTTTCGATAAAATTAATATTTTTAGAAAATCCAGCAAAAATTTACTAATTCCGATGAAGCTACTCTTCTTATAAAATTTTTGAGAAACTCTCCCAACAACTCTCAGTTCGAGTACAATTTACGTTCATAACGTGCGGCTCATGCTTTCAGAAATCGCTTAACAATTGAACGTTTTTAATCACGTGACATTAAGACAAGCCTTTAAATAATTTGGTGGATTTTCAAACCGGAATTAAACGCATTTCCATATTTAAAAATATGACGAAATGAAAAGTGAAAACAAATCAGAACGGCAATGACCAATATGCACCAACAACAAAGCACGTATTTTTATATTTAAAAATAAATAAATAAATTTATAATATAGCAACTCACACACACACAAAACTCTGGTATGTAAGAGATGGCAAACAACCTCACGTGTCGCCGATAACGGTTCGTTTTGCAAGTCGTATGATGTGAGAGCTATACTAACAAGCTCAATACGAACGTGATAAGAAAACAATTTTGCAAAATATGTAAATATGCGCTATATTTGTGTGAGTATGTGTGTTTTTGTAAAGCAATAGCCTTGATGCAAATATTTTTTTAACCTTACAAAAATACGCTCAGGTTGTAGCTATGAAGCTGATCAACAATTTTCAAAAACAGTTGCAAATAATTGTTTTAAAATTAAATTGATGGTTTCTGGTTAATTGAAAATACTAATTCTAGTTAAATGAACAATAGTTTGCGCAATATTTTGCTAAAGTTTCCCGAAAACAATGGAAAATATTGAAACAATTTACATTAATTTTGATTAAGTTAGGGCTATTGATTTCAAATATTTTTATACTCTCGCAACAACAAAGTTGCTAGAGAGTATTATAGTTTTGTTCGCATAACGGTTGTTTGTAACACCCAAAACTAAACGAGTTAGATATAGGGTTATATATATCAAAGTGATCAGGGTGACGAGTAGATTTGAAATCCGGATGTCTGTCCGTCCGTCCGTCTGTCCGTCTGTGCAAACTGTAACTTGAGTAAAAATTAAGATATCTTGACGAAACTTGGCACAAATATTCCTTGGCACCATAAGAAGATCAAGTTCGAAAATGGGCAGAATCGGACCATTGCCACGCCCACAAAATGGCGAAAACCAAAAACACATAAAGGGTCATAACTAAGCCATAAATGAAGTTATAAAAGTAAAATTTGTAATAAAGGATCACACTAGGAGGGGGCATATTTGGATGTAATTTTTTTGGGAAAGTGGGCGTGGCCCCGCCCACAAATCGGTTATTTGTATTTAACTCGCAAACCAATAAAGCTATATAAACCAAACTTTCTGCAGTCGGTTCTCTTATGTACACCACCACACACCATGAAAATAGTTGAAATCGGATAATAACCACGCCCACCTCCCATACAAAGGTTAGGTTGAAAATTACTAAAAGTGGGTTAACTAACTAACGAAAAACGTCAGAAACACTAAATTTTGCAGAAGAAATAGCAGAAGGGAGCTGTACTCAGATTTTTTTACAAAATGGAAAATGGGCGTGGCATCGCCCACTTATGGGTCAAAAACCATATCTCAGGAACTACTCGACCGATTTGAATGAAACTTGGTTTGTAATAGTTTCTTGACACCCTGATAACACGCACAAAAAATGGGCGAAATCGGTTTACAACCACGACTACTTTCCTTATAACTCAATTTTTAATTCCATCTTATTCCTTCACTTTATAATGTATACATAAGGAACCAATGAAGATAGCGGAATAAAACTTTACACAAATAGTGCATATCATCTCTGGCTTCACTTGCGAAAAAATTGTTGAAAACGGATCAAAACTTTTCAATGCCTCAGATATCGAACATGTTGAACTCAGCGCCTAAGGATAAATTTTAACCGAAAATATGGGTAAATCTCTCAGATATCTCAATTTAATTCAGAGGAAATTGTTTTCTTCTAATAGTGTGTCTCTGTTCCAAAAATTATTAAAATCGGGTCATAACATTTCCATATATGTACCTCATTGTAGGTTTTTCAAAAGCATCTTCTCCTAGCTCCCATATACCTAATTATAGGTTTTTCAAAAATACGGTGAGCTTTATTCCGCATATATGTATTGGTTAAATTTCTTCAATAAATTGCGAGAGTATAAAATGTTCGGTTGCACCCGAACTTAGCCTTTCCTTACTTGTTTTTAATAAATTTACTTGTGCTCCTTGGCATAAGAATATGTTTTGCACAGTGGTTCGGCTTGTATGAAGGTGCGGTCATAAATACTTCCCGTTGAGATATCGCTTTGAAAATTTCACCAAAAATCTAGAAAATTATGTTAAATATATAGTAAAAAATTTGGCCCCATCGGACTACTAGGTGCTATAGCTCTCATAGAACTGTAATTGCCATTATATGGCAATGATGCGCAAAAATACTTCTCATGGTCATGGTCGGAGCGTCAAAACTTTCAGTAAGGCTTTCTAAAAACATTTAAGAAAGCGATAAACAAGCTGAACATGATTTAACGTTATAGTTTCCCCATCCAACCCCCACATTCAACCTGTAAGAATAATATCATATAAACAAATCATGTAGGAAAAAAGCAAATTATCAACCAATTTAATACAGTTCATTTTTTCACTGCCATTTAACAGCCATTATAATTAGAACAAAAACTTATAATGTATCCTCTAGTAAACCGTACATAGATTGAAATAAAGACGATTTATTCTTCTTTCCAAGCTTTCTTAGCCCCATTATGATGAGTTTGAACTTAAAAATAGTTAATTCAAAGGCCATTATTATTTTGACGATTGCAAATACATCCGCAACTTTCCGCACCCAACTTTAACACTTTTATTACCTTAAGACTCTGGTAAAGACAATGTAAAATAAATCTAACGGGGGATCGCGGGGGAACACAACTAAAACTTTATGTAAACACATTGAAGACGCAGAAAAAAGGTTCAAAAAATAGGTGATATAAAACACTAATTTCACAAAAAATACAAATCACGTTAGTCTTAATTAATTTCACAAGTTAAAATAAATACCTTTAGCTTCAAAAGCCATTAAAAATAATCTTGATTCGTTACCCTGATCAATTACCAGAACAATTTGAAGTGCGTTGTTGCTGCGAATTTAAAAAAAATGTCTGATGTGCTTTAGAAAAATACAGTTGTTCATGCATTTAACTCTATTTTTAGTACCGTTAGATTTTTGGGAAAACTCGGTTTGAAAATAAAAAGTTTAGACAATTTAGAGGCCATCAGTTTACATTTTGTAAAAAAAATCGAGAGATTAATTTTTTTATTTTTGGCCTACGGCGGAACCACTGTGTTTTGGTGCGTTCGTTGATAAGATTTTCGCATCTTCAATATTTCGATCACTCACCCATGCCTCATATTCACATACAAATTTACAATATACCGTTTTTCAATTAAAAAGTAATGCAGCGTATTAATTACATCAGAGAGATTGGTAAATTTCCATTTGGAACATGGTAAACGAACATATATGTATATATGTATGTGTGAAAATGGCAAATAGCATTATTGTTGTATGCATGAAGAGATAAATCTAGTGTAATGAGTCTGCCAAATAGAGCAGACTGTCTGACCTAACAAATTCGTTAAGTTTTTCAACATAACAAATCGTACAATTGCTTAGATCTAGATTAAGCTGCATGTTATGCAAAGCATTAAATTTGTATACTCTATATTTCAGAAGATTACAGTAAATACTTCGCGAAAAGAGTTTTAATCTCTATTTAAATTCGCGAGATGTCTTATTGATATTTCTGTATTGATGGCGTACAATTTTCGAACAGTTTCGTCCAGTCCTTTTAATTGGGTTCGATGGTTTGGTCTATGAAAATAATATACTGAATACTCGATCAGGGGTTTTATAGTGTTAAACATACAGTATCCGACAAAATTATGGATACCCCACGATATTTTTTACCATTATTTCAATATTTCTTGATTTGAATTTGCCAAAAAGGGTTATCAAATGCCCCCAAGTTTTTGAAATATACTAATTTGGAGTAATGGGAGCAAGCTTTAATTATAAAATACGAAAGGCAGTCAAAGAGTTTGACAAAAGTGTCATGAGAGGCTCCAAAGTATGTACATCCAAGGCACCATTAAGTTCGGAGGTAAAAATATTTTAGTTTGGGGTTGTTGTAGCTTCAGTGGTCTATCAAATCTGGTATTAATTGAAGGCAAATGACGGAAGAGTCCTACGGAGTGATTCTGAGTACAAATTTAGAGCTCTCACCACAAAAAATGGACTTAGAAGAACTCTATATACCAGCAGGACAATGAGCTCAAACATACAAGTCGGGTTACGAAAGAATGTTTCGATCAAAAATCGATAGAGTCCCAACTGTGGCCTACCAAAACCTCTGACTTAAATCCCATAACAATATTTGAATGATAAGCTCGTCCGATATTCTTGTCGTCCCAATAATTGAGACATTCTGGGAAAACATACCACAATCACTTTTTCTGAACTTAGTAGACGGCATACCTCAAAGTATTTTTGCTGTAATTAACGCTAAAGGTGCCGAAACTAAATTTTGAAGTTCTATTTAGAAGCTAACCTTATAATATATATATCCATTCGATATTATGCAGTTATGCCAGCGTTTCTTCCAATAGTCGAAACATTTTTCAAACTAGATTTTTGAGATAGCCTTGGCTCATTATTTTCAACACTCTTTGTAGAAATGCTCTGCTGTTCTTAAAAAAACTCTCATACCCGGGTTTTATACTGATTGGAGATCTCTATACTAAATTTGAGTTCTCACCATAAAAAAATTATTTAATATTTTTCCTTATGTACTTTTATTAATATGTTTGGACTTATTTACTTAACTTGGAATACATGTATTGATTAAGATTTTTTTTTTTAAATAAGAGTTTTAGTAATCTTACATACATACATACGTTTTTCTACATTTATTATATAATATTATATATTATATGTACGGTATTCTATAATAATAATATTGGTACTTCATCATAGTCATGTCAAAGTCAATTTATAGTTATCAATGGTTTTTATTTGTATAATGAATCCAATTCGACTATGTTTATCATAATGTAATTCACGCGCGCTCTTTGTCTATCTCTTTCTCGCTCTTTCTATTTCTCTCTCTTCGCAATTTTACCGCAATTCAATTTGGAGATATATCCAAGTCTCAAATAATCGATTTTGGAATTTTATGTTTTATGAAATCTTCAAAGACTCTCAATTTCAGAGTTAAATCTGAAATCACTTCGATGTTCTTCAATAAAAAATTAAGTTTTCAATGCAGAGAGTAAACAGTTTATTACATAGATGTAGATCAGAACTGCGAGGAATAAAAAATATGAGCCTAGAAGCATATACTTTTGTCTTCACTCAAATCTAACTGTTCGTCTCTCTTTCTCTCTCTCTCTCTAGCTCACAAACTCACAATTTTCACGCTTTCTAACGGTTTTGCAAAATTTTAAAATTGGTTTCAGTGCATTTTTTCTCTTATTATTAAATTGTTTTTATGAAAGTGTTATTGACTAGATTTGGTAATTAGTATAGTTTTTTTACGGCTAATAACATTAACTACAATATTTTTTTTTTTATAATTTTTCAATAATTTTACTTTAGATAATTGTGTAAGAAAAGCATGATTTGTTGAACTTTAATTATTGACTAAGTAAAATAGTAGTTGAACATATTTGTTTTACGCGTACATAAAATGGCAGGCATAATGTTGAAGCTGACATAAGATAAGAGTTATGTAACAAATATTTAATAATGTAGCAAAAGCTTATACTAACACGGCTGTAATTTATTGTAATTAAAAGAATTTTGTGAAGCAGACTTTTGGTGTATGCTAAATATGTGTATTTACGAGGGTGGTTTGATACATCAGAGCAATTTTATTTGAAAATAATTTTTTGCTCCATATATTTAAAACAATTTCTCAAAATTATCCAATTCCTTAATATCGTTAATATAGATAATTTTTTAAGACCAGTTTCAGCCAACGATTCTTCCAGCAGATCAATGTTTTGTGTTAGATTGATTGAATTGATCGATCGATCATTCTTCTTCTTTACTTCCGATCAACCATTCATTATAGTTTAACTTTTCAATCAAGTTACATCGTGGTGAAATTCAAAAATCTCAAAAAATATCAAGCTACCCTCGTATTTACCGTTCATACAAACTGTAAGCAAGTATAAAACATCTGTTATGCGATTTTAACTGTATTTAAAGCACACGTAAAAAGGATTTAAGTATATTTAAGGTTATAATGAACTAGCTGACTTATTATTAACATCAATTTGAGGTTAGGTAATATACATACATAGAAAAAAACCTTCATTCACACATCAAACAAAAATTAAATAAATAATTAAAAATTATAAAAATAATTCTTTTATAAGTAGAGAACTTTGATTGCAAGGAGATATAAACAGAATTTTTTTAAACAAACCCACGATAAACAACCCTATTTCCAGATACTTCAAAAATCAGTTGATAGCGATACAAGAACTTTATCATAAAAAACTATAAAAACTAAACAATTTCAAACCAATGATAAATTATATCAAAAAAGGTGTTGTTTTAAAAAAGAAGCAATATCTCAAAATATTTCACGTCATTGAAATATTCACCACAAACAGCTGTGAGTTGAGTTCCAGTCCAAAAAAAGTTGAGTTCCAAAAATAATACTTAATAATTATGTACTATTTCAACAAATACAGATCGTAGCATGAATAGAATGATAACATCGGACCAAAGTAACACGATATGTAATGGATTTATATCGATCGAAGAACCTAGATTTTGAGAACGATTTAAATAGCTACAACAATAGTATTAAGTCACCTAAATGGAACAAATATTTCGTAGAACATCTAGTTATAAATCTAAACTCAATAATTTACCGAGAATTTAGAAGAATAATCGATTCTCGCGCTCCTGGTAACGTTAGGATGGCCACTAATGACGGTAATTGTAGCCAAAGTCGCCCGAAGCGTTTGAGTCATCTCCCGAATGCACCCGATCTTCTCGAGCGCGTCAAAGTGAAAATATGCTATTTAATTAGGGGCTGGAGAAAATTTAGTTCATAGAAGATTTCAGTACTGAGAGTAAAAATTATTTAAGAAGCGAATTTGGAAAAAAAATTTAAAAAAATAATAAAAAAATACTAAAAAATTAAAGAGTTATCCATTATAAAAGGACAAAATATATAAATTATACATAAGTAACTATTTCAGCTAATGTAAATCCAATAGCTACTGTTAAACTCACTCAGAATCAACTCAGCATTGCCAATCTTATATTTTACATCATCTACATACGTACATGAGAGTATTTATGTATGCAATGACAAACGGTAATTTGCAGAAATGTAATGTAATTTTGACTACTAAACCGCAATGTCTCAGCTGCAATTAAGGCAAGACAAAATGAATTTTACGCGTGCTGAGCGCGGTTTAGTTTTACAAAAAGGTTTAGTGGTTAAGGCGATATGCAAGAGTGCATGGTTCAGTGAGTCAACCATACAAGCAATTATTCCTCTAAAGTGTGGGACGGTTTTACACAATGAAAGGCACGAATGTGTATATGTGTGTGTATTTCACTTGTTGCTGGTTACTGAGTAAAAAAGTGAGAATTTCTCTCTTCGTTTCGTCTGTATGGCATTTTGATTGTAGTATAAAAAGAGTTTGGTTTCTAAAAAAATATATGTATTTAGATAAAAAATGTATTATTTTCAATTTATTATTTTTTGTTTTAATTATTTATTTATTATATTTTTGTTGTGATATTAAGGCTTACGTGTGTTTGCCAAAAGTGGAGTTATATTACAATTTAAACAAAGAAAAGAAAAATATTTTCAATTTACAGAGAAATAAATTGAAAATTAAAAAAAAAATTGTTATAAAAATTTTAATTTGAAAAATGATTAAGAAAATTTATGTTATATAAATTCATTGAGGGTATTCACAAAATATTATAATTTTACTCATAAAATTACTAATTTAAAGAATATATGGCTAGCTGAAAATAAAAAAAAAAAAACAAAAACTATTTCAAAACTATAAAAGAAACATGTTCTTAAATTGAACTGATTTGTATAATAAACTTTTAAAATCCACAAATTATAATTTTTATTAATCGCTAATCCAAATTATTTAAAAAACTATTTTTTCTCAAAAAAATATGAAATTATAAAATATATTTACAAAACATATAAAGAAAATTCAAAAAAGCAAATTTTTCTAAAATAAAAAAATTAAAAAAAAAAATTTTCAAAATAATTTTTTTATAAACAATTTTTTTTTTTAAACAAAAAAATTATATATGTATATAGGTTAGATTAGGTTGGTCTGGTAGGCCTGCAGGCTACGCATAGACCAGTTATGGTAAATATATATATAATTTTTTCCATTTTGTGAATACCCTCAATGAATTTATCGTATTTAATTTTGTTTTAAATTTTTTATATTTTTGATTTTTGTTGTTTTTTCAATATGGCACTGTTTTTAGGCGAGCTTTTCGAAAGCTTTATTTAAGAGCAATTAGACAAGACAACGACTAATGCACATGTGGTGAAGTTGCACTAGACTGGCGAAACACGCATGCGCATGCGCACAATTTACACACATACACACACATAACCGGTGTATGTATGTGAGAGCGCGTCTGCCAGATTTGAATTTTTGTTGATTTTTTTGGTTTGGTTAAGTTGTAATTTAATTAATTTAAGACTATTTTTGAAGATTTTGGTTTAATTACAAAATTTACTACTAGTAAGTAAATGAAATTTTGCGTTCAAATGACGAGCGTTTTCAACGCTTTAGCAAAAAGAGTAAAGGACAATTGAATAATTTGAATATGGTAAATGTCTATAAAATTCATACAAATTGTTAAGTTCATCGTTTGATAATTGCAATTATTATATTTTTTGGCTTTGGCTGGGACTGCTGGTGCAAGGGTTAACAGTGTTGGAGTTTACATAGCGTTGATTGGTTGGGATATTATAAAAATATGGTAAATTAAAAATTTCTATGTAAGATTTGATAAATAAAAATTATTTACTTTTTAATGAATTTGTGGGTTAAGTATAAATGAAAATACAATTTGGTCGGACATAAATAGGATAATAAGATGAACGAATAATGTAATAATGATAAAAATTGCGGGTAATTATGCAAGTAATTACAAAAATTTAAAAAAATCAAAAAAACTTGTGGACATTGCTATACTACTATAAATAAATAAATTTTTTTTCATAAAATTACTTATATTTAAAATTAATATAAAATCAAAAACTAATCTCGGATTTTAAATAAAGAATTTAATAAAAATATCTATAGTTTAAACAGCTTCCCAGTACCAGAAAATAATTAGCTTCCAAGGATCTTAAGTGGAAACGGTCCCCAGATGGTTTATAAGAGAAAATCGCAACGAATGCTTATATTATTTCAAAAAATATTTAATATGAGAGATCAAATAAATTTCAAAATTGTAATCAAATCCCCGATGTAGAATTTTTTTTAAATACAATCGAAAATTTCACAATTTTTTCAAAAATATTTTGCACTCAACATCACAACTGTCACTTTTGTGGCAAATAAAGCCTTCAAATAAAACCAAAAAATTATTAATTCTAATTAATAAATGACTTTCGCACATTTAATAATTCAATTTCGCATTTTAATGAAAACAAAATATTATAAACAAAAATTAACATAAACATTTAAACAAAAAAGTTCGATTTGTAAATCATAAATTATAAATAGGTACATACATGTTGTTAAATTATCAATTATAAATTTATTAATTACAAAAAAGTAGAACAACACACATATTCATATGCCATTAAGCAAACTACATACATACACAACAATGGACAACAGTTAGTATGGGTGTATTGTAAAAATAACATATCTGTGTTTAGACACACATATGAGTACATACATATACAATAGCCAAGTATAGAAATTTAAACTATACTAGTTTAAAGTAAAATCTTATAGCTGTAGAGTGCATATTTAGTACAGCTAATTTATTTATTTATTTACTTCTTTTTCACTTATTCAGTAGAATGAGAACACTGCTTAAGTACTATAGCGATGATTTTTTGATGATGACTAATGGCGAAAGGTAGTAAATATTTAAAAAATGAAAGGCAATGTGACTGGCGTAAAAAGTAGAAAACAAATGCAGCAGCTCAATGTTGATAAAAGTTGATAAAAAAATATAATAAATTAAAAAATAAAATAAAAAATTAAGAAGAAATAAAGGAATTGTAATTTAAAATAATAAAAAATAATATTAATATGTAAATAAAAATATTTAAACAAATATTTAAAAAAGTTAATGAATAGAAATATAAAAAAATATTATTAATTATAAAAAAAAATTAAAAATTATAAAAAAAAATAAAAGTAATAAAAAAATTAAAAATAAATATTAAAAAAAATTATAAAAAACATATTAAAAAAAATTAATATTAAAAAAAGTTAATGAATAGAAATATAAAAAATATTATAAATTATAAAAAAAAATTAAAACTTATAAAAAAATAAAAATAATAAAAAATAAATAAAGAATATTATAAAAAATATTTAAAAAAATATGTAATAAATAAAAAAAATAAAAATTATAAAACATATTAAAAAAATAATAAAAAAAATTAAAAAAAAAATATGTATTAAATAAAAAAAAGTTAAAAAATATTAAAAAAAATAATAAAACATATTAAAAAAATAATAAAAAAAATTAAAAAAAAAATATGTATTAAATAAAAAAAAGTTAAAAAATATTAAAAAAAATAATAAAAAAATGTTAAAAATTCTGTACTTCATGCACACTTCTTTGAACCTTTTATACTTTTAAATACAATTTCTTTCAAATTTCCTTAGCAATATACAAAACTTTAATATAATTTATATTAAAAAATGATAAAAAGTAAAATATATTGCCTTAAACACGTAATTTTCTATAAAAATAAATTGTGTTTTTAAGTTTAAAGTATACAGACTTATTAAACATGTTTGAAATGACTGTATTTATAAGGTTGGAACAGTTGAAGCTCCAGATGGTAGTCGGTATTTATTTAGTAATTTGATATTTAAGCTCTCAAATCTTTTTATTGAAGTTCTTCAAACATAACCTCAAAATAATATTACAGAAAATTAAAATTAAAATTTATAATTCAGAAATTAATTTAATTTTTAATATATAATTATTTCTAAATATTTAAATAATTTTTTTTTCACCACTGCACTTGCTTACTGCCTACGCCAACACATTTTACTGCAGTTTCTCATTAAAAAAAAATATTTATGGAAAATACATCGCATTTTAAATGAAATAGAATTTGTGTGTTCATTGTTGTTGTTGTTATGTGTGTGTGTTTTCTTTTCACTAAATTATTTTAAGTTATTTGCGTTATAACGCAATAAATAGTAGTTAAAGTTAAAAAATAATTATTTATATATTTTTTATATTTATCGATTAATTTATTTTATATATTAATATGCATTAAACCTCGTTAAGTTGTTTTGCTTTACTCGTTTACATTTAAATTAATTCATTTATTCATAAAATCAGTCCATTGTTTATATATTTTTCTGTTTTTTTTTCTTCTTATGCTTGCTTGTTGCCAAATTTTGCCTCAATTAATTAATTAATTTTCAGCAAACGGCTTAACGCTTAAACACCTAACTTTTCACTTGTCATACTCGTTACAATAACTTCGTCAGTTAATTTCAAATGTTTTGGAAATATATTTCAATTTTCTTTTTCTCTAAATTCAATTCATTTCATTTCAATTTCGCTGCTGCTGCGCGTTCACGTACAGTTACTTATACACTATGCTGCATAGTAATTCATATTCAAATTTCGTACAATTTACTTAAAATTTAAAATTACAATTCGGCGAATTTATATTATAATAAATTACTTAGTATTACAAAAACAAAAACGTACAAGTAGTACAGTTGCATTGAGAGAGTGTTAAAAAATTATTCACTTTTGATTTTCTGTTTTTCTTCACGTGTTTCCAGTACAAATGAACGACGTCAAACTTGTATTAAAAAAAAAACGAATGCAAAAATCAAATAATTCTCCAACACATCTGCAACAACTCACCACACCTTTTCAACACTCAAACGCAAACGCTGTGTGACCACTCAACTATGTGCTGCTTACAATTAGCGTACATATTTTTGGTTGTCGCTTACAATTAGTGCATTAATTATCGTTTGTTTTTCAATTAATTGTTAAACTTTACTATAGTTGTTGCTATTATTATGACTACTATAACTGCTAAATCTTATATATATTCCATATATATTTGTTGTGTTGTTGTTTTCCACTAATTTTACTTTTACTTTGAGTTTCAGCATTACTAAATTTAACTAAGCCTATTTCTTTTTGGCCGCTTTTTTCTCTGCTTTGCGTATAGCTTTCTCACGCTCGCGTCGCTCGCGCTCTTGATCTTTGCGCTCCTTTTCGATGCTCGCCTTCAGATCCTTAAGGCGACGCTTCAGTCGATGTTTGTCGTCACCGCTAACGCCGAGCGTTTTGAAATCCTTCGAGTCCAGCGACAAGAGTGCGCCTCCCTCGACATTGTGCTCCTTGAAAACGGGTATGTAACGCTCCAATTCGATGCCCATCAGCCAGTGGCCAACCTGTTGTTGCAGCGATTTATTGTATTTGTTAAAGAAATATTTTATTTTTGATTTTCATTTAGTACTCACCTGCTCCTTGGTCCATTCATGCACGGGTCCACCTTTGTAATTGTAGCAAGCGGCTGCTTTGCGATCCGAGAAGCTGCTACTCGAACCGGACAAATCAATGGCACGACTGGGCGAGTAGCCGGGTGAGGAGCAGCCCGATGACATGCTCGTGGGTGAGGGTGGTCCGGTGGCTTGTTGCTGTTGCCATGGTACTGTGCCAGGCGGAGAGAGGGATTGAGGTATAACTTGTTTAACTGTATGTACACACATTTAATTTTTTTAATTTTTTGTTTTTGTGTTCAAAATGTAACCATGTAACCACCACAAATGTTAAAGGTTATGTAATATAAATATTGGTTTATATTTAATGTAAGGCGCATGAGGGTTAAATTGTTATTATTATTGTATTAATTATTGTTTTACCACAACGTAGTATGCGGCAGCATAGCATGATTTAAATAAATTATTTATTATAAAATTTTTTCATTGTCATTATTAATTACCATTACCATCAAGATAATCAAATACAAGAGCAAACGTGAAGAAAAAGAGAGTACAAAAAAAGTTACACGGGTTAGTATTTTATGGGCGCGCAAATGGTACATACATACACATATATGTATATATGTGTTTATACAGTTGCATTAAGTCATAAAAAACAGTTACGGGATAGCGCTAAGTTAAGTAATGTACGAGTATAAATTAAACAACGAAATGTACGAAAATACTTAGTTTGGGTGCAAGAAATGTGGATGCAAACGACAGTTAGCATATAGTATAATAAATAGTTATATATAAATATATATATATAGATACGGTTATATAAGCATATAGTATATGAGATAAAGTTTATATGTGAAAGAGCAAACAATATAGCTTAGAGATAATGCATTGGTTGAGTGTTTTGACTTGGTTTTGGTAGAAAGTGATCGCAAGTAATTGAAGTGATTTCCATTTTAAAAGGGGAAAATATCAAGTTAAATGTTGTGCAATTAAATGGCATAAATGTTATTGAATTCGAATTGTTTGTGACTTACCTTTGGGCTGCGCCTCATTCACCGCTTGTCGTATTTCATTGATTAGTGTCTTACAGTTAATGGCCGCTGTGCTTTGGCTTTTATTGATTTCGGTGTAATCATCACTGGAATGACGCGAGGAGCCATCGCCAAGTCGTCTGCAAATGGAAAATAAATTATTTATAAATAATATTGTGCAATATTTCTATTATTTATGAAGGAAATATCACCCAATATATAATTTTTGAGGTTAGGAAGGACTTTAAAAGTAAAATAATTAATAATCTACTAAGGAACTGATTAATTTAATGTAATTTCTAATAAGAAAAGAGCCAGATGAAGAGAGATGTATGAAACTTTAGATCACAAGTTTTCAGGGGGTTGCAAGACCTCATATACTTATTTAGGGGTCTAATTAGATATTTTACGTTAAAAAAAAATGTTCTCATAACAAATTTTGGTTCCGGAAAAATCATTATGAACATTACTAATACTATTTTTATACTCTCGCAACATGTTGTTGTTGTTGTTGTTCCCTATTCTCTCAAGTTTATTGTTATTATATTAAATTACCCCGCCCCCAAAAAAGGTTTTTTGCATATATCTTGCAAACAAATTATATAAACCAAGCTTTCTGCAGTAGTTTCTTTTGGCTATTTCCTTATACAGTCCAAAAATGAAATAAATCGGATAATAACCACGCCCACCTCCCATACAAAGGTTAGGTTGAAATGACTAAAAGTGCGTTAACTCGCTAACGAAAAACCTCAGAAACACTAAATTTTACTGAAGAAATATCAGAAAGAAACTGCACTGAGATTTTTTACAAAATGGAAAATGGGCGTGGCGTCGCCCACTTATAGGTCAAAAACCATATCTCAAGAACTACTCGATCGATTTCAATGAAATTCGGTATATAACACTTTCTTGATACCCTGATGACACGGGTGGAATATGGGCGAAATCGGTTCACAACCACGCCTACTTCCCATATAACTCAATTTTGAATTCCTTTGATTCGTTCACTTTATACTAATATTAACATTGGGAACCAATGAAGATAGCGGAATAAAACTTTACACAAATACTGTATTTGAGCTGTGACATCACTTGTGGAAAAATTGTCAAAATCGGACCATGACTTTTCAAGGCCTCTGATATCGAACATGAAGAACTCGGTGCCTAAAAATAAATTTTCATCTAAAATATAGGTAAATCTCTCAGATATTTTAATGTAATTCATTTACTCTGAATTTTTTTCTTATAACAGTTTGTCTATGTACCAAAAGTGGTTAAAATCGGGTCATAACTTCCCCAGATCCCATATACCTAATTATAGGTAATATAAAATTAAGTGAGCGTATAGTCTTCGATATATTGTATCTTGGTGGTGAAAACGAGTGATATCGGTTTAGGAATTACATCAGCCCTCATATACCATATATGATGATTTTCGTTATTCTATTGAACTTTATGCAGAATATATGGATCGTATTGTGTTATCTTTATAAAATTACATCAATAAATTGCGAGAGTATAAAATTTTCGGTTGCACCCGAACTTAGCCTGTTACTTGTTGTAGGTTAGGTTTGGAAGTTTTTCAGGAAGGTTAAAGAATTCTTGCTTTTAACGATTGTAATTGGTGTAAGGTGATTATGGGATTATAGTTAGAACACTCATATATAAAATTTTGGAAAATAAATATAAAAATAAATTTTATAAAATGTATAAAACTTTAGATAAAAAATGTGCAAGGGGTGCCAAAACACCATATACTAATTAGACCCCTTTATTACATTTTTTTCGATACAAATGTTCTCATCGTGGCTTCTGGTTCCAGAAACAATACGAAATACATTGGTATTATCATTTTTGTAGGTTAAGTTTGGAATTTTTTCAGGAGGGTCAAATATTTCTTCCTTTAACGATTGTAATTGGTATAAACCGAAAGAGGATTATGGGATTATGGTTAGAACATTCAGTAATAAAAATGTAGTAAATGAAGAATAATACAAAAAAATATTTTCGATCTTGATCTTTGAAACCATGAGTATTTTTTCAGTGTAGTTTTGGGACTTCTGAATGAATCTACCTGAAGATCTAGCTGTTTTATATTTTATATTAATAAGATGTTAGCATATTTTCTCGGTTGAACAGTATATAATTTAAATAATTGGCTATAAAATTTTCAAAAATTTTATACAAAAAAAAATTTCGAAATCGAATTTTTGATTCATTGTTCTACAGCTATAACTCCACTCACCTCTCACGCTCGGAGAGCGCCTGATTCAGTTGCTCCGTGAACGATGATGGTGGCATTTTACCACTTATAATGGCACCAGTCGGTCCGACACGTCGCCGACTCGGATACATCCAATTCTCCGATGATTGCTCATTCTCGGAGAGTTTATCGTTTGAGCCTAAAATGGAATCGTATGAACTATTGAGATCACGACTGCTAGTACCGAACGTTGTCATATTGCTGCGATGGAAATCGCCAACACCGCCAACGATGCCGCCGACACCGACGCCAACGCCTACGCTTACGTCGGGCGGTGAACCAATAGCATTCTTAAATATATTCGGTATGGTCGAATGACCGAGACCAGCAGCTGCTGCCGCTGCCGCTACGGCGCTCTTATTATGATCCTTATGCACTTGTGCATACAACTGATTGATTTGCTGTTCGCGCGCAGTCGCAACACCACTACCCGCTGTGGCGGTCGAATTCAGCAGTATGGCAGTGGTTGTGCCTGCACCGACACTGCTGTGATGACCGTTGGTAGTATGTTGTTGCTGCTGTTGTTGTAAGTAACTGCGGTGGATAACGCTACTGCCACCATTGCTGCCGTTCGACAGTCCATTGCTATCGGAGGCGGCGCTGGCGTGCACATGCGCCACAGTGGTGGCGGTGCCGTCGTCCTCACTGTCTTCGAGCGCACAATCCGAGCTGCTGTTGCTCAGTGTGCGCTTGCCAAAGCTGATGCTCTTGATGCCGTTATTATTGCTGCTGTTGCTATTGCTACTGCTGCTGTTGTGGCTGTGGCTGTGGCTGGTGGTGTTAGTAGTGGTGTTAACGGTTGTGGGAGTGCTATAGATTTGGCTATTGTTGCTGCTGCTGCTGCAGCTGTTGTTGGTGGTGACGGCAGCGGCGTTTGTGGTAGCGCTAACTGAGTTGGCATTAGTAGTTGCAGTGCTGGTTGTATTGCAGTTGTTGTTGCCGTTGTTTGCTGTTGAAGGCAGCTGGCGATTAGCTAAACCACCACGTGATGCTTTTTTGTTTTTGTTTTTATATTTTACATTTTTTATATTTATTTGTGTGTTTATTTTGAGTTTGAAAGGCAACAAGCGGCGGCGGCGAAAGCGATTTTATTGGAATTTTTTGTTTTTGTTTTGATTTTTTGTTTGTAGTGGTTGAGCGGCAGTCAAGCAGCAGCAAAATGTAGGCGGCAAGTAGTGTAATTTTTTTTTGTTTTTTTTTTTTTTGGACAAAAGCACATCAACAACACAAACAACAATATATATGCAAATGGCAGCAAACAGGACACAGGCACAATTTATTGAAAGAGATAGAAAGAAATGTATAAAAATAACGAATGTAGAATTAGGTATGTATGTCGAACGAAAAGCAAAGAATTACAATGGAATTGTTTAATATGAGATTGAATAGTGATAATTGTTGGTATGTAACAGCATAAGTATATTTATGTATGTATGTAATGTGATAAGTTAGCACACTAATAGCAAAAAGTGCATAAATCGAAATTGTAATTTTTTTAATTTTTATTTTTTGAATAATTTCCAATATACTTTTTAATTTTTATAAGCTGGATTGCTAACATATAACAGATTATTTGACAAAATAAACATTTTTGATTAATTTGAAAAAAAAAATTAAACAAAGTTTTAAAATTTATTCCTGAATGATGGAATAAAATATGATATATTTATTAAAAAAATATAATAAAATAATTAATATTTTTTTTGTATATTTTTTCTATTGAATAAAAATATAATTCCCTGTCCTTATATTAAAGAAAAAATATTTAAAAGTTACTGAATTATATTTTGATTTTTTTTTTTAATATTTTTTGTGTTATGCACTTTTTGCAATTAATGTGTTGATGATTTAATACGATTTATGATGAATATTACAATGAAATGTATGTAATATGATTTTGAATGATTTGAAATGGATTATAAGTACTAAGAAGTGGCTATAAGCAGTTAATAAGAACGATTGGATTAATAGGCATATAATTATATAAATATTAAATAATTAAAATGTGCGCAATAATCTTATAGTTTTATCAGAATTGCTCTCTTTTGTTCTATTTTGGTGTTCTACACTTGGTACAAATTTTGTATTTCAAAGAAACTTTTCGGTATTTAAATGAATTTAATTTAACTTCAGACCTACATAGTTTTAAAACTGGAAGAAGCACATTTTAAACTAAATAAATTTAGAGGAAACAAAAATCCAACTGAAGTTTAAATAAAATAAAATTTAAAACTTCTCTATATAATTTAGTTATAATTTATTATTTTTAATCTGTTCTAATTAAGAAGATATAGAAATATTTTCCACAATTTTACTAAAGAGTTTTTCAATAAGAGCGCTGTGAAAGTACATTCGTTGCCATTAGGTATGGAACTCGATTTCTTTCGCATGATCACCACCGGCACGCTTGCAGAAGTAGAGTCGCTGAATAAAATATTTGACGATTTTCAAGCAAAATCGGCCGATACTGCTACAATTTCACGTTCGCTATTCGTCCGAAGTACATGAATCGGCGCTGGCTTGTTGACATAGGCCATAGACTTGAGGTAGCCACACAGGACATAGTCCAACGGTGTCAAATCGAACGACCGAGGCGGCCATTTCGTGAGATAACACGTTCACTAATTTTGGTTTTCAATAAATTCATTGTGACATTCGCTGTGTGGCTTGTGGCGCCGTCCTGTTGAAACCACATATTGTCCAAGTCCATATCATCCAATTCGGGCCAAAAATATTCGGTTATCATTGAGCGGTAGCGATTCCCACTCACAGTAACGTGCCGGTCTTGATCTTTACGGAAGAAGTACGGCTTAATGACGCTGTCGGCCCATAAACCGCACCAAACCGTAAATTTTTCGGTATGTAATGGTGACTCATGGAGTACGTGTGGATTGCTGCCTGACCAATAATTCATATTTTACTTATTGATGAAGCCATTTAGCCAAAAAGGAGCCTCATCATAAATTGGGCGTAGCGTCCTTAAAGTTGAGGAATTTTGGTAGTAAATTTAAATAATTTCGACTCGTTGTTGAATCGTATATCTTTCCATGATGAAATGACAAACCTTACTGATGAAAAATTTCAACTGAAATATTGAAGAAATAATTTTAGCAGGGAGATGCTGCTGGATTGAGAAACCTTTGCCGAAATAATAATCCAACTCGTTTCCGTTTATAAATTCAACTCTGGAACAGTGTCCGATCGAACGGATGCTGTTGGATTGAGAATCGATTTCCTTCGAAAATCCGACAGTTGGAGAAACAATTTTAGGAATGAGATGCTGCTGGGTTGAGAACCCTTGACGGGATAAAATTCAAACTCCGACTGACTTAGAAACGGTGTCTGAATGTCTTTTACAGTACAGCCAACAAAGACGAAATTTGCTGTCCCTGTCGGTCTACTTTTGTAGCGTATCTTTTGAAAAACCTTTTATAAAATTAATTTTTAATGACATTATATTTCTTTTCTAATTTTCGAAATAAAAATTAAAGGAGTTCCAAAAATAAAATAAATACTCGTAGTAAGTATAATACCAAAGTTTTTTTTAAATAACTATCTAACTGGAACTATCTATCTGGAAATTAATTAAGTTTAATTTAAAGAAAGCTTTTTATGCAATTTTAAGCAATTTAAATGATTTTTTTTTTTTCATCTACTAAAAAGAGACGCACTAAACTATCTCGTTTACCTCTCAATAATTCTACCTCATTTTATTTAGTTCGACTAAATCGAATAAGATTTAATTGTAATAATAATAATATATATGAATACTATCATTGTAGATTATAACCTACAAAAGTACGATCTCTTTTGTAAACAGAACAAATATATATACCTTGTTTAAATTATTTTATAATAATTAATTTTCTAATATCATTTATTATTTCAGTTAATATTATTCGGTGCAAGTATTAATAAAAATTCAAACAAAAACCGCCACCAACAACTTGCTGAACTACAAGTATTTTGAAATATAAAAAACGAGCCAAAGCATTGCCAACTCACACAACAATTTTAGACGAGTAAAATAGAGTTTAACAATTTGTTGTATAAAATCAAATATTTATACATACTAAATACTGTCAACATAAATAATGTAGCACTTCACACACACACTCTCACTTACCTAAATCGATTTTCGTCTTTGTTACGGTATTATCCAAAAGTTCATGCTGCGGCACTGCAGCATCCAACTCATCTTTGATTGGCACTTTGCGCTCCACAGTCGCCGTTTTGACACCCTCGCCATCGGGTGAGAGATCAGAAATCTCCGTATCGGACAATTCCGTTTCGAGTTTCTGGAACAAGGGTTTTGGCGGTGTTTTACGCATCATTTGTGGTGTCAGCTTGAGCGTAGCGCTATCGTACGGCAAACCGACAGGAAAGCCGGCCTTACGCTGTGTCTCCTGCAATTCATGTTCCAAATTGATGACACGATCTTTTAATTTCTTTACAAGTGCATTGTATTCGGTGTCTTTCTCCTGCAACAGTTGCTGGTAGAATTCCTCACGATGACACATATCCACTTCGCGTTGTTGGTACTCACGTACCAAACGTTTGGCTTTGTTGTATTTCTTATCGAGCGCCATGTACTGCGCCTGTGACTGTTGTAGCATATTTTGTAGATTTGAAGCCTCTTTCTTGATGTTGGTCAGCTCGCGTTCGCTTTGACGCAGACGTTCGCTGAGCAGCTCGTTCTCATTGCCGGTGGTTTCCAACTTGACGAGCTGTTGTGGTGTGGGGGAAAATGGAACGATTAATGTTTGAAGGAGAGAATACGAGTTACAGAAAAAAGTGAGGTTAAAATGAAAGCGCATGCGTACAGTGGAATAATCATAGCAAAGAAAAGCATCGTGAGTAATGATTAGTAATGGTAAGCAAAATAAAGTATAATTGTAAATTAAATTATAAAAAAATAACGGCGACACCTACCTTACGCTTAAGCGTATCAATAATGTCGTCTTTCAACAGGCAACTCAATTCACTCTAAAATAAAATTAACGAAAAGAAGAACACATTCAAAAGAGGATTTAATAAAAAATTAAGTGGAAATACAGTGAACTGAGGAGAGTTAAGAATTATTGTGAATAAAATTAATTTAAAAATACTAAAATACACTCAAAAAATGCAAAAGAGTACTTCGGGCAAAAAAACGAAAGAGCACATGAATTCGCTAAAAGTTATTTAAAGTTATTCGTTTGAACCAATTACCGCTTTATGCTGCATTTTCGTAAAGTTTTTGTTTCATTTTTTCGTACATATTCGTTTTGTTTTCGTTATATTTTTCGTGAATCCACGTCATAAGTAAATCACATAAAGAAACATATAAAAGGTTTAACCAGATTAAAACTCTTTGAACACTCCAAACGGTTTATTAAAGACCACATTTTAATTGAATTTCATTTTACATACCTCCTGTAGCAGTCTCTTCAGAGACTCTACCTCCTGTGAGTGTGTAGCCTCGACCTCCATTGGATGTTCGACTTGTACGGGACTTGAGGGTCCCTCGCAAACACTAGAATTGGCTGAGACGGGTTGTGTGGAGTCCTCTGAGTAGTCGAGTGTGCGTCGCAGATACTCCTCTTGTTGTCTAAAAGTCAGGAAATACATATATACAATTCTATTTAGGGAAAGTTCACAAAAACACACCTTTTCAGTCTCTCCTCCTTTTCGCGATCCGCTTGTAGACTCAAGCGTATAAGTTGTGCCACTTCGGAATTTTCCGGATCACGTTCACGTCCAATTTGAAATTTCACCAAACCGGATGTGTTGCGCAACACCGATGCTGCGTAAGCTTGTGTAACGCCCACTAAACTTTTGCCATCCACTTCGATAATTTGATCATTGACCTGAGCAAATTTAAAAGTTTTAACTAAAGCAAGTACAAATGCGCTCCCAAACACCCACACAAACGAACCATATACATACATACATGTATAGAGATGTATATGCCGTCATGCGTCGATGCCGGGAGCTGACCATAATGTACACACCGTCGGTGTCAAAACTTGAAAATTTCAACTCACCTGAATGCGTCCGTCTCGTGCTGCTGCACCGTTATCGGTTATCGTCTTTACAAATATGCCCAATTTTTCTAGACCAGCATCGGCGCCAACGCCCATGCCAATAATGCTCAAACCTAAACCTTCAGGCCCTTTCATCAATTCCACCGGGAAGACATGCATCTTTTCGACACGCTTCTCCAGCTCATATTCGGCTGAAGCGGCAACGGGATCAACATCTTCATTGCGGCGATCATAGTCAGTGACGGAGAATGTGGAAAATACTTGTATGGGTCCCGAGCTGAAACGGACTTTAGTATTCTTCTTCACTGGTATTGGCGGGTAGGAGAGTTCGTCGTCATCAAAGTCCAGGAGACCTAAGAAAAGAAAGGTGTAAATTGAAATAAGATTACTTCGAGAGTTTGGTAGCAAATTTCTAATGTTCGTAAAATGAAGTAAACTGTAAGATAAACCCGAATTCATTGAAGTTTTTTTATATCAGTCGGATCTAAAGACTACACCATCTGGTATGATTAAATAAATGAAATATAGAAGAAATCCTTTTAACAGGGAGATGCTGCTGGATTGAGACCCCTTGGTGAAATAATAATCCAACTCGATTCCGTTCAACAATTCGGGAACAGTGTTCTATCGAACGGATGCTGCTGGATCGGGAACTTTTGGCGGAATAAACATCCAACCCTTTCCCGTTTGTAAATCAGACAGACTTAAGAACAGGGTCCGGCGGAACCGGGGTAATCGGATGAAATATTGGAGAAATAATTTTTAAAAGGAGAGGCTGCTGAGTTGAGAAACCTAGGCGGGAGAATCCAACGCGTTTGTGCTCGTAAATTCGACTGTCTTGGGAACGGACGCCTTTTATAATGCAGTCAAGCAGAAAGCAGAAAAAATATACGAAATGAAATTGTAACGTTGAGTCCTCAATTAATGGCTCTGACTTGTTTGAACTCACAAACCCCAATAGCATGCAATTAACTCAAAATTCCGATTAACAAAACTCACCAGGAACTTCCATCCAAAAGTTGCCATCTTCAAAGTAATGCACACCCGACTCCACATAAACTTCCTTACTTTTCACCGGCGGATATTCGGGTATGTAGAATTGTGAGTCGTCGAGTTCTGCACCAAGACTGGTTGTTGTTGTATTTGTATTAAGTGAATGCAGTTCACCTTCGGCTAATGAGTAGGTCGAATTATGTTTGCTTGAGATTACACTATCATCGATGGTTGTCGTCTGATTAAGAGTGCCATCAGATTGCGTTGACTCCACAGACACAATTGATTCTTGCAGCGATTCGCCCGTTTGACCGTGTGGCGTTAGACTGCTTTGATCCTGTTGTATAAATGATTGATTCAACAGTGATTGCTGTGACTGGAGCACTTGTGTCTCTGGTGACGTTTGTGGTTCTTGTTGTTGTATGAAAAGTGTAGAATCATTGTCGGCATCGTAGCTGGTCTCGACTTTCGATGCAGTCACCAATTCGGAATGTTTGCTTTCAACAACAACACCACCACCGCCACTTTGACTGTCTTCCGAACGGCGTCGTTCACTGGCAGCGGTGCAACGGGAAATTAGCAAATTCTCAAGACTGCGATTAGGCGCTTCAAGTACGTCACGTAGCCATTCGGGCTCATCGTCGTCATGTGTATTATTATTACTATTGCTGTTGGTGTTGGCGTTGCTGTTGTTATTGGCCTTGTTAGTTACGGCACTGGAGCTGTCCGCCTTTGTGAAGGTCGCATTCAAAATGTGTGCAGGTGCGGCACCAATGCCAACTATGTCGACATCCTCATCCTCATCGTCCTCCTCATCATCATCATCATCATCCTCGTGCTCGTCGTGAGTGTGCTGTTCCTCAGCCGGCTTTCGCTCGCCAACAAAGGTAAGACCACCTTCGCCGTTGGCTGTTGCTAATGTGACAGTTATTGGATTACTTCCGCCACTTGCCGGCGCACGTACGTCACTAGGCGAGCCAGTGTCAACTTTGGTGGCGTCAGCAACGGCTGTTGCTGTAGTAATAAGCTTTCGTTCGTGTTGCTGCTCTGCTGTTGGCGGTGATTCTGGTTGTGTTTCTTCGATTAGACTTTTAATGGTGGTCGGTGAAGTGGCTGTGGCAACAACAGCTGCAACGGCCACACCCACAGTGGGCGCAGCTGAGAGTATCTGTTCGACTTCTTTGGCTTGTTCGTCCGAGAGCAACGACTGTTGTCTGTTGTTGTTGATGTTGTTGGTTGGTTGGTTTTATGTGCGTGCAAGCGGAAAGGCATTCAAAGGCAAATGCAATCAAATTCCAAATGCGCCGATTAGTGGCATCGAGTAGAATTGTCGGAGAGCAGAAAGAAAAGAGAGAAAGAGGAAAATACAATTATTTCGGTAATTCTGGATAAACAAATGGTGTTGGGGTAAGAGTGTTATAGATTAGTGTTATTATTTCAGTGTAATCATAAGTTGGCGTCACTTTTATTTCAAAGGCGCTTTGTTATGTACATATGTAAGTATGTATATACAGCAAGAAGTTAATTCCTTCAAAGAATTTTAATATTATTTGATAACCATTGTGCGTGTATGAAAGGAGTGTTATAATTAAAGGATGGGGAATGATGATTATAGTGATATAAGATAACTAATAATTAAATATATGTGGGAATTAAATAGAAGGTATATATTATATATATTTACTTTCATATCTACAGGGTCTCAAATACTTCAAACAATTCTGGTTTTTCTTAAGTTTGTCAATAAAAACTAAAAAAATGTGAAGCATATAAAATCTGAATAAATCTAATAATATACAAAAAATATTTAAATGAAATAATAATCTTAGTAATTAATATAAATAGCATTAACAAATAAAACCGAAATACAAATAAATAAAAATAAAAGTAAGGAAGGGCTACGACGACATTGACATAGTTCATGTTCATAGGTCATGTTGTCCGATTGAACGAAAACACTCCGGCTTAGAAAGTGTTCGATGCAGTACCCGCCGGAGGAAGACGAGGAAGGGGAAGGCCTCCACTCCGTTGGAGGGACCAGGTGGAAAGCGACCTGGTTACACTTGGGATCTCCAACTGGCGCCGAACTGCGAGGGAAAGAGAGGAGTTATCATCGATACGGCTATAACCGGCTAAACAGTTCCAACGCCAATCATATACATACAAGGAAGGGCTAAGTAACAGAACATTTTATACTCTCGCAATTCATTTATTTAATTTTCTCCATAATACACGATTTGACCAACATATTCGGCATATATATGCTAAAAAGTCCATTGAAAGTTTGAAAACCTTAATATTAGGTATATGAGAGTTAGGGGAAGTTATGTCCCGATTTCACTCATCTTTGGCACGCAGACATATTATTAGATGAAAAATATTCTCTCTGAATTTATTTAAAATATCTGAGAGATCTATCTATATTTTTGGTAAAATATTTATAAGAAGCACAGAGATCCTCATGTTCGATATATGGGGCCTTGAAAACTTATGGTCCGACTTTTAGAAGAGCGATGACACACTATAAATGCAGTATTTGTGCAAAGTTCTGTTAAGATATGTTCACTAGTGCTTAATTTATATAATATATTGTAAAGTAAACGATGCAGATCGACTTTAAAATTTTGATATATGGGAAGTAGGATATGGTAGTAGTTGTGAACCGATTTGGCCTAACATATCATGAGGATGCCATGAACCTATTATGAACCGAATTTCATTGAAATTGGTTTAGTAGTTTCGGAGATATGGTTTTTGACTCATAAGTGGCCTGAACCATGCCCATTTAAAATTTTTTATAATAATTTGAGTTCAGCCCTTCTATACCATCTTTATAATTAAATTTAAATCCTTACTGAATTTAAGTAATTTTAGTATTTTTCAACATAACCTTTGTATGGGAGGTGGGCGTGGTTATAATTTTCTTTTATTTTTTGACTATATAAGAAATATAATTTTGTGTTTTGTTTTCTTGTTTTAAAATGTCCCTAGTGCTCAGAAATAGTTGATCGGCAAATTTGAATCTAAAAATTTTTAATTACTTATTAATTAATTAATTTTTGTTACTTAATATTTAAAATAGAGTTTGGGAGCTACATATGTGACCTGGTCTACGAAAAGGGAGCTAACGTGCGTAAAATAGTTTTCTGGGAAACAGCTGTTAAAAATAAACAACATCTCATCTTCCATCCGAATCAACTAAAAAGTGAAAATTGATTTTTTGACACCTAAGCCCCCTTTCCGTAGACCAGGTCACATATGAATTTTAATGAATGAATTTTTTATATTTAAAGTATTTTTTATAAAATTCTTTATAATAAGAAATAAAGGTTTTAGTGGATAACAACCTATAGTAAATATTTCATATATATGTACTCCAAATGTTTTATATTTTATACAGATATTATAAAATATAAACAGTTTTAAATTCTTCAAGCCAGAAATTAAGATGTTAGCAAACATTACTTAATTTAAGTGCATTTCAAACATTTCCAGATTAATTAATCTTAAAAGCAACAAGCAATAATATTTAAAATCTACACATTATACACACTTCCACCACAATTAAATGCTTAATCAACGGATTAGTACACCAAAATATTTGTTATATGCATACGAGTACACAATCAAAATCAATTAACTAAAATGAGATTATTGCTATTTATTGATAATAACATGGAAAACAATTAAATGCAAATACAAATACAAATACATAAATGAAACATAAAACAAATTATAAATAAAAAATAAATAAAAACAAAAACAAACCTGATTTTGCTTTCCAAAATTCTACGCACACAGCACAGCAGACAAAGGAAGATTGCATCGCATTGTGATTATTGCCAACACATGTTGCCGACACAGTCATCAAATTATAGTGACGATAAGGCGCCAATAGCCAACAACAGCATTCACATGTCAAATACACATACGAGTATGCAGTGCAAAGCAAAAGGATGCAGTCGAATTCAGCGACACAGGACAATAGTCATGCACATATTGATAATCATAAATACGCGTGAAGATAATCGCAAAGCAAATACAACAAATTGCACGACAGACAGACGGCATTCAATTGGCATTTGTATGTGGGTATGAGACGTTCACAAGTGATGGCAGTGGAGTTTGAGTAATACAATAGATTTTACGGCACAAATGATATACAAAACGATGCAAGCAATTCGCATATATGTAGTAATAATAATAATAAATAAATATAAAAAAAGAAATGAAAAGAAAAAAATGTGGAAAAAATACAATTATTATTGAGAGAACATGCAAAACAGGCGCTACATTACTAGCTAAAAGGCTAAACTACAACATAAATAAAATAAAAATTACTTATTATACTTATTACAATGGAGCGACATGCTGGTTTAACATGAAAAACAGCTATACATTAAAATACACAAAAAAAAATTGTCTACTATTAAAAAAATTTACTAAAAAAATGCTTACGATTATATTTAGTCGACTCTCTATACAATTATCCTACTATGGTTGCTATAATAAGAACTTTGAATACTGCTACAACGTTGCTCACATCCTTTTCACACAGCCAAATTAATTGATACATTAAGATTATAATTGAGAAGCCAGTATTTGCCATTCGCACTGTCAGCTACTCGATTAACGATCAGCTGTTATACATAAATCGATTTAAATCAGCGAAAGCTTATATAGTTATAGTTATTATAGTTTAATTTTTGTGGTTCTTTGATAGGAAAATGAAAATCTTTAATTGATACTAATTACTTATAACATTTGTAATTTTTAATTTCTTTTAATAATGAATACTTTAGATTATATCAATTGTACATTGAGTAATCAATATTATTTTCGCACAGCCAAATAAATGTAGTACAATATAATTATAATTGAAAAACCAGTTTTTGTCTTTTGCACAGCCGGCTACTCGATTAACGATCGGCTGTTATACATAAATCGAGCTAAATCAGCGCTTTAATCGAGCAAAGGCTGGTTAATTTATCTATTAACTCCTGTGAGAAAAGGCTATTAATTACTTAATTTCTATACTCACTACTTGTAACTATTGCTGACAACAACACTTTTTCCCTAACTAAATTTCTGAAATTCAAGTGAGTACTTCAGTAACTTATACATATGTAGCAGTATTAAGTTGATTCTACTTTAAGCTATATTTCTGCACTAATGAGCCCATAATGAGTATTTTTAATATGAGTTCATTAACTATTATGTTTTTATTAACTGATAATAGTAATTAAATACTTCAAGAAGCTGCTCGAGTACTTTACTCTCACTTTTCATATGTGTTACTGTGTATATTCATGATAGTTTAATTTTTGTGATTCTTTGACAGAAAATGAAAATTTTTAATTGATACTGATTACTTTTGATATTTATAAAAAGGTAATGAGTAATTAATCTTATTTTCGCACAGCCAAAAAAATTTAGTACAACACTATAATAATTGCGAAATAAGTTTTTGCCTTTCGCACAGCCAGCTACTCGATTAACGATCAGCTGGTATACATTTTTGTTTATGCTGTAGGAAGTTGTTAAGTTTCATTAGATACTTGCTATTGTTGCATTCCATTTTCAACACGATATGTCTTCGATTAAAAATTAATGTAGTAAAATAAGATGTTGTATGGTAAATCGTTTTAAATCAGCGCTTTAATCGAGCAAAGGGCGGTTAATTGATTAATTGAACTTCTGTGCGAAAAGCTTTAATTTCTTTTCAATTTGCCAATTCCTTTCGACGTACGCAGAAAGTACACGAGTTTTTATTCCCATCAAGGCTAGTTAAATCAACATCAATTTAGGAGAATAGCCATAATCGATTAATTTCACTATTCAATATTACATGGAGATATTCCCTTGTGAAAAATTGAAATGGAAAAGCAACAAAAAAAATTTAAATCCATATAAAAGAGTCCTCAATACTCAATACTAGTAGGTTTTGGATGGCTCAAGTGATAAATTTTTGTCAAAAATATAAATGAAAAAGAATATTTAATGATTTTAAAAACTTAAGACTTGAAATGAAATATAATTGTTTATAGAAAATGTAAGGTATGTATGATACTCGAAAGCAATAGACTTCAAAAATATTGTGGGATGCGGAAAGAAGAACTACTTATACAAGAGAGTTAGCGCAAAGTTGCACCACAATTGCCGCCAGTCAAACAGCTGGTATAGTTTGTTCTATTCGTTACTCTCTAACGCTTAGCGAATAGAAGACAGCTGTAGTAAAATACAGGTGAAGGAAACATATATGTATAAGCAATCATAGGTTTGAGGTAATAGAACTTCTTGTCATATTCATAATGTTGTACTCCAACTTAATGATCCTGCAAGTCCACAAGTGGAAAATTTATTTTATAAGAAAAGTTTTCGCGTCAGAATTCTATTTGGCGGTTTGTTATTGAATACCGAGATCCCACCATAAAAAAAAAAACAGATTTTTATAGATGGGATTTTTCGACTTTGATTCGATTTTGAACCGACAATGGCGCATGATTTTATTTATATTAAATTTTTTATTGGTTGAATTAAATTGTGTATATTTTTACTCGAAAAACAATTATTTTTACACTTGTATTGTATAATTTTTTTGTTAATATTTCGAATGTATTTCTATGCTTTTTCATATTTTGTACGGCATAAAGGACATTTTTCTGCTTAAATGGTCAACTTTTTTGAACAATTGAGTGCTATGTTTTCAACATTTTTAAATACATTACTTAATGCTTAACTATAATAAAGTAATTGTTTCAAAAATCATGAAACAATACCGCCTAATAGGAATGCAATGAATGAATGAAAGTAATTTAAATGAAATCATTTATTGCAAGTTGCGAGAGTCGACAAAAAGCTGACGTCAATTTTGAAGCGCTATGATAATGTAAATAAGCAAAATGAACATGAAATCAACTGTTGATGAAAACAACTGCAAATTAAATAACATTTAATTATGTTGATTATGGAAACATTACAATGGCAAAGCAGTAGAGTAAATAAAGAAATTATTATTTTCTTTTTTTGTTTCTACACAGTAAACAATTGAATATATATGAAAGCCAGCGAGAGAGAGCGAGGACAATGGTAATTGCATAAAAATGCGAAAAAATGCTGATAGTGATGATAAAAAATAAACAGAGTGGAGGGCGTGACGCACGCGGGCAATCACGGACACACACATTCTGACACAACGACAGTCACTCATTCGAGAGAGAGAGAGTGAGTTAACAAGGATAATAAGCAGCGCAGTGAAAACACTTTATAACGGTATTAATATTTATTACACCATAGGGCAAAATGGCGCGGTCGGACATGCGTTTCAACATGCAGCTTATAGCTTTTAGCTTTAAAAGCGCGCGCCAGTTAATGGCGACCGCGCGCCGCCATCAAGTCCAATGTAAATGCGGTAAATATAAATGAAGTCCTTATGGCCTGATGGCCTGATGGCGTGGCCAACTATGCAAATGTATGCGTTGGCAGGTGAAAAAATTTCATTTTATTGCTTGTACAAAGTGACGGCAAACGGGCGGACGCTCGTATGGATGGTAGCAGTTGCAAGCGTGTTGGCTCAACAATAAATGCGCATTAATTGCAACACTTCAGTCAAGTGAAAGAAGGCGAGATATCACAAAAACCGTTATGCGATTAAGTGAAGAAGTAGGCGAGGCGCTTCACTGACAGCAATTGCTTGCTTGCTGGCCTGTCGTTTTTTGCTGGCTTGCTTGTTGTTGTTGTATAATACTAATAGACAGCAGGCCGCTGCATAATAAATCGTGAACGAGTGTGGAGGCCAGCAGTCCATCGGCCGGTCGACATGCCAACTGACGTAATTGGACAAGTTATGAGCGGCCAATGCATTTGGGCCACTGCACTGATTGCGATCAACATTGTCAGCCGTTTCGACAATATTTACACAACACACATACACGCACATACACTCACATACATACGAACATATATACGTATGAGTATATATTGCAGCTTAAAGCCACTTCAGCAGGCGTGCAGCAACGGCTTATATTGATGATATACGAGTATAGTCCGCGCTATAAGTGTGGCACAAAGGCCAATGGAAGCTTGGATTTGTGTGTGTTTGTACGCTCAGTTTTCGGTGTAGATTTAATTTCAATTCACAACATGTTTTAAAGTTCTTTTATACACATGTCCTACTAGTAAATATGTATATATATAAAGTTATAGTATCATTTGTAGCATTGTTTTTGTAATATATCCAGTAATTGTACGCTTCACGTTGTGAGCAAGTGACGCTAATAAAGCTGCTTGCTGCCAGCTGAGAGTTAACCATAACACAGCGCTAACCGCAAGCCACCGCGTGTGCGCCAGCGTTAAACCACTACTGACACATTACTACTACTGTAAAGACCGATTTGCTAGTGGAGTATAGTACAACAAAAAAGCAACAACATTTTTATATTTTGAAATATTATACTACTAATGGCGTGTCTATTTTGTTTCTGTTGTACAGTGAGCGCAGGAAATTGAAAATAAAGTAAATAAATAATAAATTTAAAAAATATATATTTTTTTTTGTAATTATGAATATAAAAATATTTTGGAAAAAAAGATATTAAAAAAAAAAAATATTAAAAAAAATATCTTAATAATATTAAAAAAAAATTTTTTTTTGACGTCCATTTTCATTTTGTATTGGAGGTTAAACTTTATATTTAACCCTTAAATGCATGACGTACCATGTATGGTACATCCGATTTAAGGCAATTAAACCATCGCAATTCGATGATATTAATCTGAATCGCAGTTTGGTTTACTCACAGAAGGTGTCTTAATGCTAAAGGGCGTTTAAAAATTACCGTTGCTTTCAGAAGTTTATACTCAGTTGGCAGTGTCCGAACAAAGTGGACGGAATTCTCTATTTTGGGGCTGAAATCATGCATTTAAGGGTTAATACAGGTATTGGAAATTATCTTTATAAAAATTTTGGGATGACCAATTACATCAAGTTCAAAATAAGAGTTTTTAGAAATTATGCTCCGAAAACTATGCTACATAATAGTTCTTCACTTTTTTTACTAATTTGTGGTTGCATTTTAGCTGTATTGGCATGAAAATATAAAATAAAAATTTCGGATAAAAGGAAGGAACCGATATTTTGGAACATAATTATTTAATAATCAAATTGACCCAACAACGTAATAAGTGTAATGAAATTACATTTGGCATCCTCCAACAACAACATAAAAAACAGATATTATTTTAATTTTAATATTTATCCATTCCTTTTATTGCAGTTAACAAATAGAAGAAGAATCAATACAATACGACTAGACTAACACGCGAATTTCGTCGAGTTTTACTGAAAATTGGGTCAAATCGGCCCAAACATAATAGAAGGGTTAATATTAATTTGAAAAATTTTCTTATTTAATTTTTTATAATATTTAATATTGGAAATTTTTATATCGGCAAAATATATAAATTATCCAAAAATTTTCGAAATAGTTGGGCTCAATCTTAATAAGAAAATAGGATTTTTTATTTAATTAACTTAATCCCGAAAACCTATTTTCATATGAGATTTAAGACGATCTTTTTTAATTAAATTAAATGTTCTTCCTTTTAAGTGTTCTTATAATTTCTTCACAATAATGAAAATTTCGTTATAGAGAGCTTCGACTGTTTACAATTTTTTTTAAATTTTTATGTAAATTATATAATTATATGAATGATAATCTTCCATTAAGACACTCCCATTTTTAGAAGAAAAAAAATATTTTTTTTTTATTTCATTGCACTATACGGCAAAATCGACTATTTTGTGATAATTATTCTAAAAAAGACTTTTTCGAAGTTTGAAACCAAATATTTCGATTTTTGAGGCTAACTTCGAAAATCGGAGAATGCACTATTTTAATTTTTTGTCTCAAGCTTCAGAAAAAAATTAGTTTGATCCAATATTGTGGCGAGTGTTGAACAGTGTTGTTGTCCAAAATCTTTTAAATTTTTTCTCTCTTAAAGCTTAGTAAAACATTTAGTCGAAAAACTAAATTTGACGATATAATTTTTCATAAAAAATATTGATGAATGTAAAAAAAAGCAATTGGTCCAAATATAACTACTTGCGAACTAGTTAAAAAAATAATCAAAAAAATCAATTTTATTTTTAAATTATTAGGTCCACAACTTTGCTTCCGCCGTTTTTTTGTAAATTTAATTTTTTTTTGCATAAAAACGGTTACAACTGTCGATGAGCCTCATCCGCACTTTTCTTGGAATTAAAAAAGAAAATCAAAATTTCCCGCAAATGTCGAGAATTCGGCTCAAAAAGTGACATTTTAAGTTTTAAGTATAAATTTGGAATGCAAACAGATCTCTACAAATATTTTGTTGGGTTAATGTTGACACAAATGTCCAAGATCGATATAAATCGATTTAATCGACCAGTGCTTGACCCTAGAGACATCTATTGGAAAACGGCGGAGTTGTAGACCTAATAATTTAAAAAAAAAAATACTGAGTATGCAAAACAACACACTGTCTAACCAAACAACTACGAATTCGATCGTTCGACACAAAATATGGACATTAAATTTTGCCAAACAAACGCCTAACCGACAACTAAAGTAGCCAATTACGTGCGCTACTAAATATTTAATAATGACAAATAGGCGCAGTGAAACGAACTAGCGAAGCAACTTGCGGTAAACACAACGGTAAATTTGAAAAAAAAGAAAAAACACAACTAAATTGCATGACTGGAACCGCTTATGCAGCGCACCGCACAATGGAGGCGCACACACAAATTTCATAATGGATTATCAGAGGGAAATATTACAAAAATTTAATATACAGCAAAGCTAAACAAATTGCACTAAGAATAGCATTAACACAAAAACACTAGTGATTTAATGTAAAAACAAGCAAATAATATGCACACAACACACACATGTGTGAGTTAAGCAGGTCGTATGAGTAATCAAAGTGCATTACTCATACGCCGTGTATACCAACAAATAGATTTTCGATTTACACGCCCAGCACAGCGACACCTCAGTAACCGCGTTGCAGCATAAATTTAATACAAAATTCCATTTGCGAATAAATTGAAATTCATATTTGCAACAACCACTAACAACAATAACAACAATGGTAGCGAATATTAAAAATGTACGAAAATTTCCGCTCAAAACACGCTACGGCGACCAGTATGGAGAGCGTGTACGAGTAAAAGGCGCAAACGACACTAAAATCAGCATGTTTTGTTATTAACATATGGCAGTGCTGGCAACATGGCGGACCAAGTAGGCGTAGAATGTGTAGCGAGCCATAATGGCGATGACGAAATTCCATACAAAAATGGAAATGTGGGTAAAACGCGCTGGAAAAGCGGGTAAATAGCGCGAGTAAATGAGGAGAGAAGAAGCATATATGCATACGTATGCGTAAAACAAGGTCAACTGTAATTATTTTGTCATACATTTTTAATTAATTTACACATTATGCGCACACGCACACACACACACGCACACTCATACACACAGAGAAGGCGAAACAAATACATTTGCAGCAGCATGTGGTAGTGAAGGAATGTCAGCAAACAATGGAGAAGTGAAAAAGTTGGACAAAAATAATAATAACAATGAAACAGGAAAAGGCAAAAACAACAACAACAATATGGGTATATTTACATAACACACACAGGTATGCACCTACATATAAGAGTAGTCAAGAAAGGAGTGTAGAAGGAGCGCACAAAAGAAACAGTAAAAAAAGAAAAAAAAACAAGTACAGAAGTCACAAAAGCAAATGCAAATATACGCAAACACACACACACACACACACACATTTATGTAAATATGTAAATGAAGTGTGCACAAAAATAAAAAAAAATAAAAATACACAGAAAATGCTGAATAGGCAACGCTGGCAACACGAACCACGTGTGTGCGAAGCAGCCAGCAAAGGATTATAGTAAAATAGCCAAACAATAACGGCATTGCGTTGAAAGCAAAGAAAAAGTGCGAGAGTGAGAAGAAGATGAAGAAGAAACAAAATAGCAAACACTAAAAGCCTCATAAATTCATATGAGCAGTTACAGCCATAACCGTTTCACTGCTAATGTGCAGCTATTATGCGTAAATTGTTTTTAGCTCAAAACAAACTTAAAATAAACGTTTTTTAAACTCGAAAACCCGAAGTGCAATAGTTAGTGGCCTCAAACTAATACTCTTCCAACACTTTCACTCATTAAATTAAGCGCAAAGTTAAACGCAAGTAATGAAAACTAAAAGCAATCATTAAAAAAACATACTGGTCCGAAAGTGACTAGTTTTGGTCTAGTCACACAATTAACAAAGTAGCTTGTTTTGGTATTTTTTTTGCTTATAAACATATTTTTTAGTGTTGTATACAAAATTCGAGTGCATATAAAAAAGCTAGAAGCAATATAGCAAACTGGTCCGAAAGTAACTAGTTTTGGTCTAGTCATAAAATTAACAAAGTGCTGTTTTGCATATATTTTTTGCTTTCAAAGGTATTTTTTTTTGTGTTTCACACAAAATTCTATGACATATCCACTTGTTATAAGTTTTAAACTGCGGAGGAATTAAATCTTGACTTTGAAGGCAGTAGTCTGCTTTAGAAGCTGAAAAAAGCGTTTTTTTAGCAATTTTTTTTGAAAGTGAAGAAAATGATTGCGGTTAACGAAATTTTAAGACGATAGTGTACTATATTTAAGGCTTAAAAAACAGTATTTAATATTAAAAAATATTGAAATTTTTTCAAAGTTGTAAGTAATTTTCTGTGGCGCCTGGAGTCTGCACTTGTAAATCGGTGCCGGTGATGGAGGTCGTGCGATGCATCTGAAACAGTCGAACCAAATTTTTTTTTTAATTTTTATAAGTTTCTTTTCTTTATGAACTAAAAAAATACCGAAGAAGTTATAAAATTCCAAATTTTTTCGAAGTTTGAAAAAAAAATCACTTTTTTAAGAAAAAAATTGACTAAGTTGCAAAACAAGTAGTTTAAATAATACTTTTTTAATTCAAAGTTTTTAGTTCAAATAGAAGATAATTTATTACTGAAGCTAGATCACTTTGGTTTTTTACGATCTGACATATATTCTTTTTGCTATCGCCGGCACGGTTTTCTAACACTTGTGAAAATGAAAACTCGAGAACACGCGTTTTAAAGTCTGCCTGAGCATTCACACCTGCTCGACGCTCGGCCACTAAAACTGCTCTAGCTTCGAAAATATGTCGAATTGGCCACCAGAATTTTAAAGACATATTCTTGTATAGTTTTGGAAGAGTTTTAAAACAAATAAAAAAATCGACTTTTTGAAGCCTGTAAAGCAAACAACTGCCTTAAACTATTTTTTATATACATATTATAACATTATCTTAACTGTTATTTCTTTATTTTACTACTCTTCAACCAAATTAACTATAAAATTCAAAACTGAAACTTCATAACTAATTTTTTTTTCAAAGAGTAACATATTAGGCAACTAGTACGCAAGTAACAAGTTTTGGAGTAGTTGCAAATTTAAACAAAATTTGCATAAAAGAACAGCAAAAACTAATTATGGAATTAATGTGTTTAAAAAAGAAATATCAGACTCCATATGCCTCGAATAGACGATATTGTAAGCATTGTAGCAATTGTTGTTGTTGTTTCATAACTTAACTAGTTTTCAACACCAATTTTCTGATACTAGATTCACAATTTTTTATATTAAACAATTTTTTAATTTCTTCTTTTTACTGCTGACTTAGAGGCTTCAATCTCTCTCACTAACTTAGAACTCTTGCTCTCTCAATAAATTCTCACTCTTTCATTTACACTACTTTCTTTCACTCCTCTCTCACTCAACCACAACATTTTGAGTGCATATGAAAACACTCAAAGAGTATATACGCTCACAACTGTGCTCAAAGAGCGTACAATTCTCGCACGCTCTTCGCAGCCAAGCTCCTCCAAAGGGTGGTAGGCGCCAAAAAGTATGCAAGGCCATTTAGCACACAGTGAGTGTGGCCACTACGTCACAACGAGTTGAACAGCGCCAGCAAAAGATTGTACACAATGGAATTGAAAATGCAGTACAAGGTTAGAAGAAGAAACGCAGTTGAAGAATGTGGGTAAATATGTACCAGCAGATGTAGCTGATTGTTGTCCTTCGGAGCATACTACTACTCCCTTGAAACAATGGAATTGCATATGAGTTGCGTTTCGCTGCGTTGCATTGACAAGCTACCCAAAATATTTTCGGCACTTCAATGCTTCGAGTGGTAAGTAAAGTGGGAGAGAGTGATGTTGTTGGACATAAATAGGAGCTATTTTTGGTGTGGTTTTAATTTTTTTTATGTGTTGCTCGTAAATGGGTGTGTGAGTTAATGACGTCATAGAAATGAAATTTTGTGCCAGATTTGGAAATATGAATTCTTTGAGGGCATGCATTTGGGGGAATTTGCAGATGTCAAAGAAATGTCGGAGAAAATCGAAAAAATGTTAGTTTTTGGTCTAAGCGAAGTGTATATTATAACTTCGAAATTTCGAATATATGTTCGAAAAACTTTTTTTGATGAAATTATGAAAGATTTGTTTTCGGACTAAGAAAATTGAGTATTAATTATATCTTCGAAAATTCGAATATATGTTCGAAAATTTTTTCATGAAATTTTCAACTCCAAGTTTACTTTTTTTGTTTTTTACTTTTTCGTTTGCTTATTGAAAAATTGATATTGATGCTAAAACTTTATGAAGGTTTCCACATAAACTATGCATGCAGCCTTGCTCCAGCAACTTGGCACAGTAGTATATATTAGTATATGTACACAGACAGCCAGCAGCATATGAGTGACGACGTCATAACATCAAAACTACCATGCCAAGGTGAACTATGACGTAGTGGCAACAAAAAAAACATTCAATATTCACAACATTCACATAAATACATATACATATTGCACATATTTGTTGTTATGTATGTATGTGTTGTCGTTTGGCAATGGCAAAAGTGTGAAAAAGTGTGAAACTGCACGCCTGAGTTGATCTCATTCGATTGCCAGTTATTTAATTATAAACTGTTGCCGATAAACAACTTAACTTAACTAAGCCAATTGCTGGCAGTTGGCAGCTCTCAGCTGGAGGAGTGCGAGGTGCGAAAGCCAAGCCAAGTAGTAGCATTTTGTAAATTCATGTTGATATTCTTATGTGTGTGTGTTCGTATGTGTTTGTTAAATCAATTTTAGCGCTGCGCTATTGAATTTGGATCGTAAGCAGATTTTTGCGTTGGATAAAAAAGGAAGAAATAAAAATCAAAATAATTATATTACTTGCAATGGTATTTCAGAATGCAAATGCTGTTATTATAACAGTAAGAGGCTTTTTATTGCACATTGGAATACAAAGTTACAACCAAGCATCAAGATCTCTGCTTATACCAGAAGAAAAAAATATTATAGCATACTTTTAGGGTGCATTGAAGGGATATCGTTGGAAAACTTGCATTACTTCGAACAGAATATATTTTTACTTTGTTTTTGGTTAAATTTTCACATTTAGATGATGTTTTTAAAATAATTGTACCTAAAATTAGATTGAAAATAGCACTGCAATCTTAAAAACCACGTTATCAGAACATATTTGGATTTTATCAGTTACTAGTTTCACTGGATAGATGGCGCTGCGCACTTTTTTTTTGTCTAAAAATCACGCTTATTTTTCAAATTTCTTCATATCGAAATTTTTTTTCGATCTTCTAAAAGAACCCTTTTGATGAAGAACCCTATTTTGAGTTAGTAGTTTCACTGGATAGATGGCGCTGCGAACGAATATTTCTGAAAATCACGTTTGTTATTCGATTCTCTTGATATTAAGTATTTATAATATATATTTAAGGGGACCCTCCTCATTCTCGGTTTCAAAAAATCTATTTTTTTATTCAATACTAACCTATAACTATTCAAGAATGTTCCTTTAAAACTTCAAGTGTTTCAAAAACTCTTGAAGATATAGCCGATTGAAGATTGAACGAAGGTAGGTTTTATACCCAAGAATTTGCTTCTCAAAACTTTAAACGCGTTTTTCTCGAAACAGTATTTTTACGACTTTTGCATGAGGTTGTTCAAAACCTATTAATTCAATCGGCGAAGATCTTCTTTACTTTTCATCATGATTTGTGGCTGAAAAAAGGGGATTTTCAAAAAAAAAATTGTTCAAAGGTCCGCTATTTTGTTAATTTTTGTGCGAAATTAATAAACCTAGTTCATACCAGCGCCAAACATGTACTCTTTCTAACCCCGTTGATATTTTTGGTTTCAGATGTTCCAGTGAGCGGAAATCACATGATCCGCCGAAAAGAAGGGCTTTGATCACAAAAAACAACAACAACAAAAAATTAGGTAAAATTTGTTTCTTCTTCAAATAAATGTATGCAAAGTTACAACCCTAAAAAATAATTTATGTTCATTTACCAGCTCATTAAAAATTTGAAATCGAAAATGTGGGGGGTCACCTTAAAGAAGTTGGTTCTCTCCTCTTTTATACAACCCGTTTGGGAAGAGTTCCTTTGCGAATTTGGGACACTTACATATGTGATATCCAACGATACTGAAAATAAAATACATCGTCTACATATAATCTATGAGTGAAGAGTGAAGTGGTCCAATATTAAGTTACTTGATCATGTCATTTTAAAATATAGTCAGACGACATATTTATACCCTGAACAGGGTATATTAAGTTTGTCACGAAGTTTGTAACACCCAGAAGGAAGCGTCGGAGGCCCTATAAAGTATATACATATATAAATGATCAGTATGTTGAACTGAGTCGATTTAGCCATGTCCGTCCGTCCGTCTGTCTGTCTGTATATATACGAACTAGTCCTTCAGTTTTTAAGATATCGTTTTGAAATTTTGCAGATGTTATTTTCTCTTCAAGAAGCTGCTCATTTGTCGGAACTGCCGATATCGGACCACTATATCATATAACTGCCATACAAACTGAACGATCGGAATCAAAGGCTTGTATGGAAAACTTCAGCATTTTACTACATATCTTCACGAAATTTGGTGTGAGTTATTGCTCATAGAAATAATTTAATCTCCGAAAAAATTGTTCAGATCGGTTCACTATATCATATAGCTGCCATACAAACTGAACGATCGAAATCAATGGCTTCTATGGAAAACTTCCGCATTTTACTACATATCTTCACGAAATTTTGTGTGAGTTATTGCTCATAGAAATAATTTAATCTCCGAAAAAATTGTTCAGATCGGTTCACTATAGCATATAGCTGCCATACAAACTGAACGATTGGAATCAAGGGCTTGTTTTTTTACTTACTTTTTCTTACGTCTTTAGAGTTAATTAATTATTTTTTATAAACATATTGGTCTAAATGATTTACTAATTAAATAAATTGAGTGATTATCTGAAGAGTCTACTCGTTTATAACAAAATATCAAATTCCTTTGCTTAAGCGAATTTCTAATCTTGACAGTAATAACAACAATCTCTGCTAACTAAAAGTTGTTTTATCAAATGCATTTCGTAAAATGTCAAGCCATAATTAATAATAACTGTCATTTACGCTAAATATGGCGACATTTATATTTATGTCGTGTTGTATTTGTGAATATTAAAAAATCCGCTGCACTTTGCAGCGACTTTAATCAACACTAATGGATGCGTAAGTAAAGGAATTTAGGTCAAAACTACATTTTTTCTACATCATTACACTTTAGCGCAACAGAGAGATGAAGGCGCCAAAAAAAAAAACAAAAACAACGAAATACAACAAGGATAATAGAATAAGTATAAGCTAAAGCGCAGAAAGAAGCAAGTACGAAATATGAAGCGCGGGAGCCAAGCAAAGTAAAGATAGCTGTGGCAACTTTACTGACAGTAGGGAAGCGAACAAGAATTGCTGATAGCAATGAAGGGGGTTCAACGAAAACATGATAGCTAAAAATTAATATTCAAAACGCATGCATAGACAGCAATTGTGCAAGGCGATGAAGGGGTGTAACATGTAGAGAAAGTAGAAAAAAAAATGATTTGTGTGAAACTCTGCTTGAAATGAAATCTATGCAATTTACAAAGCAACACGCCCACAACGCAACAACAACAGCAATGGCAACATATATGTATGTATGTATGTATGTACATATGTATATACATATGTGCATAACCTCTCCGCTGCAACAGCATACGAAATTGGAGCATGCAACACAATATGGCTAGGCAAATAATAATATCAGTGCGGCAAAAAATAATAATGGCTAGGCAAATAATAATATCAGTGCGGCACAAAAATAAGCAAGGGTAACAATAACAGACGACAGGCGACAGCTGGCAGCAAAAACCGCAATCATACACTTGACGCACAACCACACACGCACACTCCACTTATATATATGTATGTATATGGGACAACATTGTCAGTGCTGACGCGTGGCATTGGCGCTTGAGGCCAACGCTGCTTTGAGCCAACAGCCGTTGCAGACAAACAAATTGTTAACGCATCACACAGCAATTATGTTGCACAGTGTGTGTGTGTGTGTGTGAGTGAACTATGAGTTGACATTTTGTCGCCCATGTTGCATTTTGTTGTTATTACTTGTTGTTGTTGTTATTACTTGTTGTTGTTGTTATTACTTGTTGTTGTTGTTGTTATTACTTGTTGTTGTTGTTGTTATTACTTGTTGTTGTTGTTGTTATTACTTGTTGTTGTTGTTGTTATTACTTGTTGTTGTTGTTGTTATTACTTGTTGTTGTTGTTGTTATGACTTGTTGTTGTTGTTGATATGCGATTGATGCTGCAACTTTGCTACAATACTGCTGCAGGCCAAAGAATTGTCGTTGCAATATTTTCCAACAACAACAACAACACTGAGTTTATCTCTCTCATATGTATGTCTCTCTCGCATTTATGTATGTAAAATGAGCTGCCGGCAGCAGCAACGCCATCATCATCATCAGCAACATCATCGTAAATGTGCGCAATTGCGTTGATGGCAGCAGCAGCAGCAACAGCAGGGCCGCAGCAGCAGCGCTACATGCGTCGGCAATCAGGCAAATGCGTGCAAATATGTGCGTGAGCGCCATGTTGAATTTCCGTTTCGCAGTTGATTTAACACAACACACACTGTGAGTTAAGCGCGCAAACAGCAAAACATAATATTTCATTGTAAAGTTAATTTTTCCCTCTCAATAATATTATTTTAGTTGTATTTGTATTTGTACTTGTTGTTGTTGTTGTTGGCGCAACAAAATTGCTGTTGGCTGTATTTTAAAAATATAAAATAATTTCAAAAAATATATATAAATACGCATTTCGGCATTTTATATGTGAACAAGTGCCTACTTTATGCTGTAAGTGCATGTTATGCTGCCAGCCAAATGTTGGACATGTCGTATACGCAACATTTATTGCGTAGTCACGCGGCGTACTTCCAAGTCATTGTCGACAGATAAGCTGTAATGCCAATGGCAACACTTTTCATACATTTTCATTTCAGCTTGTGCTTGTGCATGTGCGGCAATATGTCAGCTCAACATTATGTTCGAAGTAGTCCGCAGCGTGAAGCAACTACAAAGTTGGAAGTTGTGGGTTATGGCTGCACGCCTGCTGTCACCTGATTAACATGTCTATCATTCACGCCGCACGCTTTTACTGCACTTAATAGCGGTGTACTCACTGCGGCATATTTTAGTGCAATTAATTTGCAGTGATTTTTATTATGAAGAGTGCTATTTAACTTCGCAACCAAATTAGCCTTAAGCTAGCTGCATAGTGGAATGAATAGTTAAACAATTTTATGAAATTGTAGCGTAGATATTCGTAAAAATCGTTTTCTTTATTAACGTCAGGAAAGGAAGCAAAGAAAATTTGTAAATTTAATTTTTTTTTAATTATTTTATAACTAATTTTTTGTGTCAAAAGTTTAACCTTTGACCCACAATATTGTAAAATATTGATATAGAGCTACAAACGGAAATACTTTATTAGGACGCAGTATGTAGATTTAAAAACCATATTTTATTTCCTTTTAGAAGTTCTCGAAACTGTCACCCGTGGAAACTCTCTTGAAAAAGTTAGTTCCTAAGATTGGCACAGTAGCCGCCATTTTATATCAAATTGTATACAAATAAATTTGTTTATTCGGCCACATGGAATTTTAATACAGCCGGAAAGAGAAAAAATCTATTAATAGTACCTTACTTGCAGAATAAATTATAATTCGTTAAAATATAATAAAACATATAAAAGATATAAAATCTTTACTCGGTTGTTCTCGGGATCGCTGATTACGAATTTGACGTTACTTTTCAGAAATTCAAAATGGCGAACCAATATGGAGGATACATATTAAAAATTCGCCATATTGCATCCGCCATTTTGAATTTTGAAAACCAGCTAGTGGATTCATAACCAGCGATCCCGAAAACCCATGAGTAACGATTTTCCAACGATTCCGATGAATTTTTCAAAATAGCGTTCACCATATTAGATCTGCCATTTTGAATTTTGAAAAGCCGACACCGGATTTCGGATTCTTAAACGATGAATTCGATGAAGTTTTAAAAACGCTGCTATCCATATTGGTTTTCTGGGGTTATTTCAAAACACTGATCTGATGGAGTTAAATGGAGTTCGGATTCGGATTCAGCGACACCAAAATCATAAGGCACGCATAGTAAGACCCCCAGATCATGATAAAAATATTTTTTTGTGTGGCTGAGGCTAACATTAATAGGTCTTTCTCGAGAGTTATAAATCCTTGATCTATCTAATTCAGTTACAACTTATTAGTTCACATGCGCTGGCTAGAAGGGATACTCTTCAGGGGATGAAAGCATGTGACAATGATTCTAAAAATCACTTCTGATTAGTTTTAACATGAGAACAGAAAGGCCTTTAATGATTGGGGACGAAATATAAGGATTGAGGATGGCTGTTAAATTTTAAAATAGCATAAGATCTTTTGGGAATACAAAAGCCTTTAGATTTTCCAAGCTCCAATTTGGCTCATTACCGTTCTCCACATATCCGAATAGGTTATAATAAATAGGTTATAGTGCATTCCTCAAGGCTTCTAAAAACTGTACTTTACAAGATTAATTCAAACCCTTCTTGAAGCCTTGACAGAAATAATTTGGAGATCAAATTGATGTTTTCTCGACCTTCGGAATTCAAATGGTTGGTTTTAAAAGAAGAATGATAAGAGAAACTGGTAGTGAAAATACAAAAACAATAACAACCTAGACCTAGAGCAACCACTAAATTATGGCAGGTTTCAACCAACAAAAAAAACGAATTTTCAAGAGCACACTGTTTGCTGTTTGACATCTTCTTTGAGTAAAATCAAGTGCAAACACGCATATTACTAACAACAACAATGACGGTAGGTACTGTAAAAACAGCAATATGTTTGTGTGTGTAGGTGCGGCTGCACAATGAAATGAAAACAAAACTTTGTGAAGAACTTTTGTGGAAACAATTGAAATTTGCGCTGCGAGAAACAGCAAAAAGCAACTGGGAGAACAAACAAAAAAGGAGAAAAACAAAAATAGCAATAACAATAAAGCGAAAAAAGTAAAGAACTCAAAACCAGAAAAAAATGTGCAACGAAAATAATGGAGGCCAAGAGAAAAGAAAAAACAATAACAAAAACACCATATACAACAAAAACAGCAAAAACAGCGCGCTTAAAAGTAGCAACGGAGCATAAAAAATTGAGCGCTTAACTTATAAAACAAAACAAAAACGAAAACTAACAACTTCTTCACAGCTCGCTGCCGCTGCAGTAGGTGCTATATTAAGAAACTCTTACAAATAAAATAAAATAATAAAAATACAATTGTTGTTGTTTTTGTTACAACAAGCGTTAACAAAGTACAGGCGCTTGTTCAGTTCAATGTTTTAAGGACTTTGGTGAAAAGAAACCAATAGAAATTGTAAATATTGCGCGACATGAAAAATAGTGAGTGGCAACACCACAATAAGAGCAACAACAACAAGTGCAAACAACAGCGACAACAGCAATGGCTACAAAGCGCGAACTGGGTTAACAGGAAAACAGCGTTGCACGCTAAACTTGCGTCTGAAGTGGGTGCATATTAATGAAAAGTGTTAGCTGGTCCACTTAACTCACGTCCTCAAAAACAAAAACAAGTCATATAGTATAGTAGCTGCAGCAAGGACCCATTTTTATGCGAGTGCGCGTATTGAAAGCGTTTAAACCGCGCAATACAAATACAAATACTCACATACATATATAATTCTATATAATACTTTGTATAAAATATATACAACAACAACAATATTAAGCTATTCAGCAGTTAAACTGTGCCATAAATACACAAAAGTGCGGAGGAAGGGGGGCAACTAAAAGCGAACAATAAGTAATTAAAAAACCATAAATAAATACACTCTAAAGCGCATAAACAACAATGAAAGTGTGTACAGTACACATAAATACAGTAAGTGGTTAAAGTATAAGTTTTTCACTTTTAATATTTCATTTTGTGGTTTAATTTTTGTGCTAAATGCGTGGCAAAGTCGACGACTTTGAGCCAATTGAGAGAGTTGGAATTAGTTTATAACGGTTGAAAAAAATATATATGCAGAAAATTTTATTATTTTTAGTTATAGAGTTGCCATATTTTTTTTAATCATATAAATATTTTCAAAATGTACACAAAAAATTAAAACAAAATACAAAAAAAAAATGAAATAATCAAAAAATAATGGCGTATTTTAAGAACATTTTATTTTAGGGTTGCCAACTATTTTTTTATTATATTTTTTTTATTAACTTTTTTCAATATTTACACTAACATATCAAGGAAGGGAGGAAGAATAATAATAATGGCGAATTTTAAGAAAATTTGATTTTAGGGTTGCCACATAATTTTTTATATTATTATATTTATTTAATATTTTCAATATTTACACTAATATATTAAAAGAGGAATAGTAATAATAATGACGTATTTTAATTAAAAAAAAAAATTAGGATTGCCACCTATTTTATATTAAACACCCTTTTTCTAATTAGTTTTGCTTACATAAATATTTCTTAAATTGTTAACAATATCATAAAAGACTCACTTTAAACAAAATGTTGTCTTCTTATTGATTAATAGGGTTGCCACATGCATCTTAAAAAATAGAATTGACATTTTTTGATACTAAACATTGCCACAGAACTTCATTTCAATTGTCAAAATCAAATATTCATAACCTTTTGGTTGGTTTAGTTTCAAAAATAGCATAACTATATTTGTAGGGTTGCCAAAGCTTTTGAAAAACATATTTTCAAAAACAAAATTTCAAAAAGGCGAGTAGGTATTAAACTTCTACCTAAATACGAATCCTCAGAGGCTATTTTCATCTGTTTTTCCTACTCCTTCTAACAAAAATAATAAAATCTGTTTATAATTCAAATTTACTCGATAACTTTGTAGAATAAAGAAATCTTCTTGAACTTGATTAACACCCCAAATTGATTTCATAAATGCTGAATACAATGAAATAAATTTTAAATTGGCTGATAAATCAAAAATGGAATTTCAATTGAGGGAATCCGCTGTCAACTTTTATAGCTCAAAAAATATATATCGAAGGAAGAAAAGGTCTAATCGTGCAATTTTAACACAAAAACTAGCTGCAGAAAAATTCGAAAAAAAAACCCTAATGAACTACACTAAATTAAAATAAATAATTTACTGTGGTCTACATGCACCCACAATTCGACAGTAATGCGAGTTTAAGAGAGAAAGTGAAAAAGGCAAAAAATTGCAGCAACTAGTGCACAATTACTATAATGAGAACACGAATGCCGCAACAAACTATTTCTACTGCGATAGTTGGTCGAAAAAAATTGGCGCATAGTTGGGAATGAATATTGGTTAAGGTAAAAAGAGCAATTTGGCAATGCACAACAGTTGAGCATACAGATAGCGAAAGTAGAAATAGTGTAAGCGAAGAAGAGGTTAGATACAAAAAAATGACGATGAAACTATTAAACAAGTTTCATTACAGTTCAGAATTTGGCAGCATCAATAAAGTTTTTAGCGTACTTATAAGCGCATCTAAGCAAGCAAATAAACAATTACAACGAACAGCGCGAATTTGAACTAAATTTGAAGAGGAAGGGAGAGAAGTTATAGACTCGTAGTGGAGTAAGGTTGGAGAATTGAATAAGCGAAAAGTGGAGAGGAACTTAAAGCCAGCAAAATTCGTTGCAATCGGCTGAATGTGTAGTGTCGAAGTTCTTGGTTGTTATGAAAGGTGAATTTGCTGTATTTTTCATAAATTAAAATAAATAAATGTTGTTACCAAATAGTAGAAAAAATGTCTAAAAAAATATCATATATTTTGCAACAAAAAATTCAAAATTTTATATATTTTTCCATTTTATTTTATTTTTAATTTTTAGTTCATCTCATTATTTATTATTTTCTTTTCAATATTTATTACCTACATTAGTTGCACTTGTTAAACTTTTTTTCTACTAATTTTTATTTTTTTTACAACTTTTTAGGCCACACTTCGTTCGGGTTAACCGCCAAATCACTCACATGTGCGGAACTTTTTCTGTTTCGCTACTTTACGAAGAGAAAAGTGAGACGCGTATTGCAATAAAACTGAAATCTAATAAAAGTACAAGGCTAAAGCAACAACGGAACGGGCAACAACGGAAAAAACGGTTAGCAGTAAGTGCGACGGAAGCATAGATAGTGGGGTGGAAGAATTACAAATAAACTGCTAAAAACTATTGCTGGCGAAACTGTTAAACTAAAATTAAAAAACGAAAAAAATATCATAGAAACATGAAAGTGCAAACTTTAAATTGTGTCGATTTCATTGTGGGTAAGAAAGTTTTCGCGAATGCGGTGCGAAGCAATACAAATGAAGGAAAGGAAGGTAAAGAAAAAAAATTCATATCTATTTTTAGTAGACTATATAGATATGAAAAATATATATGCGGAAATGAATTTAAAATTAATAAATTTGTAAACAAATTGTATAAGAGCTCGAAGCTCATATAATTTCCTCGAAGATATTACACTGTTAATATCATATATATTTAACTTAAACTCTCCTGGATTTTTTTTTTTATAAACAATGCAATTCACTTATTTGGTTACTTCATTATTTAAGCGAGTGTTCATTTGCTGCTCGCTTACGAAATTATGGTGACCCTAAATGTATGCTTCAAAAATTTTAAAATTTTCAATTATCGGATGAAGGAGTTTTATAATACTCGAAATATTCTCTGAAAATTTCAAGTTGATCCGATAATAACTTTTCGAGTTACTCGACAAATAACAAAGATCGCTCGGGCACTCTGAAACGCTAGTGTGAAGCTTTAAATGCGGTTTTCTCAATTCTATGTTTTTTGAACTGGTGACAACCGCTCAGTAGATTTTAATGAAATTCATACAGCTTTTAGAATACATAATAAACTCAGGCCTGCTCGAAGTATTTTTTTTCAAGAATTCCGATTTTTTAAGGCCAATTAACAGTTAGTTTTTTTCACGAAAATCTAAAACAAATTTCCTGAGGCAGCCATTTTGTTAATTTTTGAAAAAAAAGCTTCGGATCAGGCCCAGGATTATCTATTTATAATACTATTTTTTTTATCCGATTGATTTTAGAGGAATCTCCAAGGACTTATGACTGTCACCGCAAGGACGTTTTTTTGGAAATTATAAATTTTTTTCTTAAAATTTCCGTGACTTTAAGGGGTTATATACATACAGTTAGACGGCCGAAAAAAAGTGAATTTTCCAGAATTTTTTCTGAGAAAACTTTTTAATTTATTGATCCAAAAATGTATACACATATTATGGTATCTTTTAACTGCATTTTAAGACTTAGTACTAGTAAAAATATTTATTTGAAAAAGAGCTACAGCTGATCTCCAGGAGCTCCTCTCAAAAAAGACGTTTTGCGGTGACCACTATATCTCGGAACTGGATCATCCGAAATTAAAAAACCAAACAGATTTCGTTAAAATAATGTTAAATCTAGTAATTAATCGAAGGAATAAGCAAAATAAAATTTTTTGACCAAATGGCGGTTTCTCAAAAAAAAAAAAATCGATTTTTCACCGACATTTCGGCCTTAAATTGTTTACAAAAAAAAATATTTATCGGAGAGAAAAAATCTACGATTAATTACTAAAAAATATATTTAAGAAGGTCGTGTTAAAATTTGAGACTAATCGGTCTAGCCGTTTTCGAGTAATGTTGGTCACCGACTTTGAAAACACCATTTTGAGAAAAACGCGTTTAAAGTTTGGACCTTGTACTTCCAAGCACTCTGAAACGCCTTTTCAAATTTTTCATTTGCTTGTAACTTTGAAAATATTCACCGGAACGATATGAAATTTTCTGTGTGTATTCTTAAATATATGTACATTAAGAAAATTAAATAAAAAAAAAATCGATTTTTTGAAAATTCTAACTGTATATAGCCCCTTAAGTCAAAACATTGTATAATAACATATTTAATAGCAAAAAAAATTACCGAAAATTCTCATTTTTTCGTGTCTCTGACTACCCCTAACCCCTTAAGGGAGTGTTCTTTTCGTGCTAGCTAAAAAAATTAAGATGACCCTAAATGTATGCTTCAGAAATTTAAAAATTCGCAATTCATATTTTCTGGACTTATTGAACCTAACATTAATTAAGAAAATAAAAAAAAATAAAAAAATATATACTTAAATCATTAATTAATTCAAATATCGCAGAAAATATTAAATACAATATTGAATTGTGTTTTATAAATAAACATAAAGGAACCAATGCAAAAAAAGTTGAATTGTCCTCTAAGAAAATGCAATCCAACTCATAACCTTTAACTCATACATTGCCAATAGGTGTTGAACCAAATTGAGGCCTTTAACAAACACACAATTTTAATATAACAAAAAGTAAATGGGAACAAAAGTGCGAAAATGCAACAACAAAAATGGAATCAAAAGCGCAAATATACAACAACAACCAAATATATCAAAGAATAAAGCCTGAACACTACAAAAATCCAAAACAAGAACAAAAGCTAAAACAAAAATAAACACGTTCAAATCATAAATGGTTGCACCAAAGCAACGATGCAGTAAAATCGTAGACAAAGGCGAACAGTTAAATGGAAATTGGAAGCGCAGAAATGGCGCCGCCATGCAATGTGTACACAGAGCAGAGGGCAGTTTATGGAAATTATGCGAGTGAAATGGTATGAAACAAAGTGGAATTGCACATAGTAAAAGAGAGCACTTGAAGTGCAGACTAATAAAAGAAAATAGAAGTAATAATATTAAACTAAAGGGACAAGTAATTAAAAATTAATGAAAGGAATTTGTAAGAAAATGAAAATAATAAAAATAATAATTAAAAATAATAAAAAATTGAAAGAATAAAAATACAAAAAATAAAAAAATGGAAAGGAAAGGAATCTGTAAGAAAATGAAAATAATAAAAAATCAAAATAAAAAAGAATAAATAATAATTAAAAATAATAAAGAAAAATTAAAATTAAAAATAAAAAAAATAAAAAATAATAATTAAAAAAATTATAATAAATAAACAAAAAATTTAAAATATATAACATAAAAACAAAAACAATTAAGAAGAATAAAAATCATATTTTATATTAAAAAAAAATGTTTAATAATTGTTATATTTTTTATTGTTTTTCTGTTCATTATTTATAATTTCTTTGAAAATATAATATTTAAACAATTTCCATTTATATGCTTTTTAGCTTAATATTTGAAAATGAAATATATATGAAAATTGGTGACCATAAAAAAATAAAATTTATTTTCTTACTTTGCACACCAAAAAAAAAAACACAAGTGTACACCGCCGTATTGGCTGAGAGTTGCCGTTTCGAAGTGGTGCCTTAAAATGCAACATGTCAAGGACATTTGTTGAAAGTCAAAAGTTGTGGACGGTACAAGCTCAAAGGATTATTCAAGCACTTGTGTACGCATGCACTCAAGTATATACTTCTATATATGTATATATATACACACAGGCACATAACAACAACAAAAGGCATGCATTGGCAGCAGTGCGAAGAACAATAAATGCTGGCAGACATGCAAACGAAATTTGGCACAATTGGCTGAATTTGAAGCGAATAATACTTGCCTGCTGCCTTAGCAAGCACTGCTGAGTATATACATATGTATGTGTATATATATGTATGTGTATGTATGTATATAGTACAGCATACATGGCATATCTTGTGGTGTGTTGGTGTTGGCCACAGTTTTTAAAGCAATTTTGGCATTGGCAATTACGCTCTGGGATATCACCGCAGTCATATGCGAATTGTATATGGAAAAAGTGTGAGGTTAAAGCAATTTTCTTGCAGGCCGTTGAAGGCAAAGCTTTAAATTAAAGAACAGTTGAGTTGTCGACAGTCGTTACTTTAAACTCTGAATAGTGAATTAATGGCACACAAATATACGCTTGCTGAGTTTACATAATAAATAATGCATTGACAAATGCAATAAAGGGAATTTTAAATTTTACTACAAAAATGGCAACAATTTGCGCTCGTAACTAATCAATTTCAAAAGTAGTTTATATGTTTGTTGAACTGTTAAGGCTGAACCAATATTATAGTGTTGGAAAGGGTTAACATTAAAAAATAAAAATAATAACTAGTCCGGAACTAGTTAGTAAAGAACTAGTTTAATATTTTTTTTTAATGTTTGTTAAATTTCATAAAAAATTGGATGGAATACATTTTTACATAATAACTTTCTAAAAACCAACTAGTCCGGAACTAGTTTTAAAAGAACCAGTTCAATTTATTTTGTTTTAATGTTTGTTAAGTTCTATAAAATGTTGCGTAGAATAAATTTTTACATAATAACGTCCTAAAAACTAACTAGTCCGGAACTAGTTTTTAAAGAACTAGTTCAATTTTCTTTTTGTTTTTTGTTCCAATATAATTTGATGCTATATAATTTGAAAAAAATATTAAAAAAAAAAAATATTTTCAAACCCATAATATTCCTAGAGACCACATTCATATATACACCACATTCACACACGCTTGATTTACACAACCATTGTAAAGCACGCCCAACGCCCAACGCCCAACATGTCTATTAGCATCAATCGCATGTAAGCTGACAGCACACTGTCAATATATCGACGTTAACATGCCCATTGTGCTTTTTTGTTTCAATTTTTGAGCCTTTGTGTGTGAATTTGTATGCAATTTTCGTTGAATACAATGGCATGCCAGGACGAAACCATATTAGAGTATATTAAATACTCATACTTGGAGTTATGCATAATTGAAAAGTACTCTTAAGCCTACCGAATGCATGGTATAACCGTTATTAGTGCTGGGCACTATAGTTGGCACAATGTAAGGATAGTTAGCTGTACATTCGTACCTGACAAATTGGATTAAATGCCATGGTCACTGCGGTCACAAGCAAATACCGCAGAGTGTTTGATGGAATGGCAAAGGGAATACTACGGTTAAGCACTTCGAACAACAAAAGGAGAATTTGTGTAGATATTAAGGATTGGTAAATATGTCTGATATTAAAAAGAAGCAGATCAAAGCTGACGTGAAATTTGAAATAATTAAAATTAATTTAGTTTTAGTAATGAATAAAATTTGAAAATTTGGTTTTCGGGATTCGGAATCGGGATCTCGAAATATTTCGGAATTCGGTTTCTTTTGCTTTCAGAACTGTTCTTTTGCTTTCAGTTCCAAATTATAACTTACTGTCACTCCGAATCAAATATGACAATTTATGTTTTTTCGGGAATCGGGATACCGAAATATTTCGGGATTTGGTTTTGTTTTAATTTTCAGTGTAATAAAACTGTTACTGTTACTATAACGCAAATTTAACAATTTAAAGTTTTCGGGATTGCAAATCGGGATCCCGAAATATTTCGGGATTTGGTTTATTTCGTTTTCAGTTTAATAAAACTGTTACTGTTGTCAATTTTATTTGTCTACATAAAACCTTTTATAACAGAGAAAATAACTTGTCTTGGTGCCATATACAAAAAAAACTTTGCTAGATACACTTACGCTCATATCTAAATAATCAAAATATTGAAATTATTATGGAAAAACATAATTGCAATGTGAAATTTAGCAATACTTTACTGACATACCAAAAAAATACGAATCCCGAAATTTCGGGATCCCGAAAATTTTAGGTTAAAATTTGAAATTTCGCTTATATAATTATATTTCGCACAAAATTTCGAAAAATATTAATTTCAATGTGAAAATTTGGCCATACTTTACTGACATATGAAGAAAATACTTATCCCGAAAGTTCGGGATCCCGAAAATTTTTAGTTAAAATTCGAAATTTTGCGTATATAATTTTATTTCGCACAAAAATATTACCCAACAAAAGCAATATGTTGCTACGATATCCACGAATAAGCGTTTTGAAAGCATATTTGGCATGCTCCATCATATTAATGTTCATCATACGCACTGTTGTACATCAAATTACATCATTTTAGACATTGCTGTACGCGGAATTTTAAAAGAAAGGAAGTAAATAGCAAATAATGTGCTCCTCTATGTGTTACGCACGTACACGACTTCATTTCATAACTGTAATATGATTCGCGGAAGCAAAAATAAAGCCAAAAACACAAGGAGTTTGGTATATACATACATAGACTTATATATAAATATTTCTATACAAAAGGTATATATTTATGAAAATGTAGAGTCAATAATTTTCGCAAACCCTGTACTATTTTCTCATATATTACCAAGACTTATTCATTATAAATAATATATATAATAAAAAGTTGATTTTCCTTTAAGATTACAAAAAGTGACTTCCCAACCTTAGCATTATGCAACTTGATTAATATTAAATTTCTCCTTGCTGCTAACTTTGCTTTATTTTAGCTTACAGTTGCATGAAAATTGCACACGCATTCAATCACCACACTTAATGATCGCATCGAAAGCATGCGTTCGCCATGGCGTATGAGTAACATGATTTGCTTGTACAGCAAAATCCAGTATTTTTTCTCTTTTTGCAAAAATTTTGTCAGAATTTGCAATTTTATAACTGCGCATAAAATGATGTACAAGTAAATACACTTTAGAGAAAATCAATGAATTGAAATTGAGTAAGTTTAATCGTTTAGCAAGCATATGCAACACACTGCTTTGACGGAAGTAAATGAGCAGCAGCAAAGCAGAATGAAAAGTTGTTTTAGCTCTAAATATTAGTATTGCTGCGGATAGCTGAAGCAATCTTCAATCATGCTTCAATAAACTTCAATAAATTGCTATGACGTTCTACGCTTACGCTTAGCAAAGCGCACACAGTTGCACAGTTGGTTGGGTTTATGCAGCACTACATTTATGGTGATGCAGTAAGGCGATATTGCAACGTAAATAGAGTTCATTAGTAAATTAAGCAGAGATAATATTTAGTATATAAAATAGTATGATAGAAAATCTGAAACCTTAGCAATTTATTTTATGTATATTTTCATATACAAAAGATCATGCGACCATTCTTTCTGCTAAGCGCTAGGATTCTAATAATTCGAACGGTAAAAATCCTCATTTTCAATATTTGAGGTTAGGGGAAAAAAATATAGATTTTTTAAACAAGTAAGGAAAAGCTAAGTTCGGTTGTGACCGTACATTTTATACTCTCGCAATTTATTTATTTAACTTTATTTATATTATATAATACACAATTTGACCCACATATTCGTCATATATATTGTATAAAGTCCATTGAAAGTTGGAAACCATAATATTAGGTTAGAAGCACCGAGGTCCACATGTTCGATTAATGGGGCCTTGAAAACCTATGGTCCGATTTCGGCGATTTTTAGAATGGGGCTGCCACACTATAAATGCAGTATTTATGCAAAGTTCTGTTCCGATATCTTCACTAGTGCTAACTCTAATATTGTAAAGTAAACTATTTGACTTCAATGTTCTGGTACATAGGAAGTAGGCATGGTTGTGAACCGATTTGGACTATGTTCGCAACATATCATTGGGATGTAAGGAAACTATTACAAACCAAGTTTCATTCGAATCGGTCAAGTAGTTCCTGAGATATGGTTTTTGACCCATAAGTGGGCGACGCCACGCCCATTTTTCATTTTGTAAAAAAATCTGAGTGCAGCTTCCATCTGCCATTTCTTATGTGAAATTTAGTGTTTCTGACGGTTTTCGTTAGTGAGTAATTTTAGTAATTTTCAACCTAACCTTTGTATGGGAGGTGGGCGTGGTTATTATCCGATTTCTTTCATTTTTGGACAGTTTAAGGAAATGGCTAAAAGAAACGACTGCAGAAAGTTTGGTTTATATAGCTCTATTGGTTTGCGAGATATGTAAAAAAAACCTATTTGAGGGCGGGGCCACGCCCACCTCCCCAAAAAAAAATACATCCAAATATGCCCCTTCATAGTGCGATCCTTCATACCAAGTTTTTTTTTTGTTTTTTTTTCCATAGCTTATTTATGGCTTAGTTATGGCACTTTATATGTTTTCGGTTTTCGACATTTTGTAGGCGTGGCAGTGGTCCGATTTTGCTCATTTTCGAAAGCAACCTTCCTATGGTGCCAAATTTCATTGAATTTGAACTCCACTCTTCACCCTGATCTAACTCGTTTAGTTTTGGGTGTAACAAACAACCATTATGTGAACAAAACTATAATACTCTCTAGCAACTTAGTTGCTAGCAACTTTGTTTTCCGAAAATATATCCTACTCTGGCCCCTTAATAAGTATTAAAGTCAACTATAAGGTGAAGATCCTCATATTCAATATTTGAGGTTAGACGAAAATATCAAACGATTAATCCTCTTATGGAAGAATTTTCCACAGATGACAGTTGCAATTTTAAACGATTTTAACCCATTATATACCATTGTTGTCGCTTGGGTACAGAAAAAAATTGTACAGAAACTCACTTGGTTGAAAAAAAATTTTTTTCTGTACCCAAACAAGTGCAATGGGATAGAAAGGGTTAAGCAATTATATTGAATATATAGACTTTTTAAAATATAAAATTATTAAAAATTGTATGATGCCTCTCTAATTATCTTCTTCTTTTATAAAATTAACCAATAACATATTTTTGATACACACTCACTAATAAATACACATACATCTCAGCAGTCTAATGCCTACAACCAGCTTGGCGGCCTTGGTCATGTGTGTAATATGGAGCCAAACCAAATGTAAATGAAATGTTTCTCACAAATTTGTAAATATTCTTAAGAGTATAACATTACGAAAAGCAATTAAATTTAATTACGACATGCTTACCACAATTAAAATCACATTAGCTCCTTGAGAGCGGACGACTGGGCGTATGAGTAACTTTAAATGCGTCACATTAACACAATTGTGTCATACACAAGTACTAAATTATTCACACAAATTATTTGCTAAATGCACGTAAATAAATGTTTTTCACATGATTTACGGCTGGACAGTGGAAATGTCAAGCGACTTACAAACACTTACGCGCACTTTAACACTCGGTGCACCGTGGCGTATACGTAACAATTGTGAAATATACGCCAATTAACTGTTCAAGTTCACAGTGAAAGCAGTAGTTCTCTGTTTTTTTTCTTCTCCCACTTGAATGCCTTTAAATGAATGCGTGCGTAATTTGTACGAATGTTCCGCGTGTTGCAACACAGCACAAGTGCACACTTTGCTCACTTGCCGCAGAATGAGTCACTGTTTCAGGGAAAAAGGCGCGTTTGCCAACAGCATTTCGAATGCAGCAAAGCAATTGCAATAAATGTTTTTCACATGATTTACGGCTGGACAGTGGAAATGTCAAGCGACTTACAAACACTTACGCGCACTTTAACACTCGGTGCACCGTGGCGTATACGTAACAATTGTGAAATATACGCCAATTAACTGTTCAAGTTCACAGTGAAAGCAGTAGTTCTCTGTTTTTTTTCTTCTCCCACTTGAATGCCTTTAAATGAATGCGTGCGTAATTTGTACGAATGTTCCGCGTGTTGCAACACAGCACAAGTGCACACTTTGCTCACTTGCCGCAGAATGAGTCACTGGTTCAGGGAAAAAGGCGCGTTTGCCAACAGCATTTCGAATGCAGCAAAGCAATTGCAATAAAAGCATACAGCAATAACAACAACAAAAAAGTGCAAATTGCAATTGAGCGCGAATGCGACGAGTAAAAGAGCATATTCGTGTGGCACGCACTCAATGCTGAGCGTGAAATTGAGTGACATTTTGTGAGTGTGAGCATGCAATTGAGTGTGCTGAAATTTCAAAGAAGAGACGCTGCATTAAAAAGGTGCAAAGAATGACAGCTGCCACGACCAATCAACAAACGTTAAACCACATGGCATATTTTACACACACACCATCACCACCAGCACAACCAACACAGGATTTAAAGTAAATATGCAATTTGCATGTCGGTATGGTATTAACGTCACAATGTCAGCTGACAGCTATGAAGGAAGGAAGTGCAAGAAACAAAAAGACAAAACTACAAACACACACATAAAAACAAATAATAATAAATAAATATAAAGCTGAATAATTTCAGCAATTTTGGAATGCACACCACACTAAGACTTGTATGCATTTTATATGCACTAAGTGTAAATCTTGCGAAACGAAGCGAACCAACGTAAAATGCCACAGACATAAATAAAGGTACAAACGCACATTTTACAAACATATACATATAAGCCATGTGTCAGCAGCTTTTGCCACCTGTGTTGCTCCAGATATTGTGAAATAAAATCAGGTGACTGCATAACCCTGTAGTAAATCTTATGAGACAGCGATGGTGGCATGAGTATGTTAATTTAATATATTTTGTATGAAAATTTGTATGCATTACAAATCCAAATTTAGAAGTTAAAGATGATATATATAATCTCTAAGCTTTAATAGATATTCTTTCAAAAAATGGACTAGTTCTGGAGTAGTGTAGAAATTTGTGCAACAAAATTATATTTATATTAGTTATTTAACATTTATTCAAAAACATTTAAAAATAATATTTAAAATTTTTTTGAACTAGTACCAAAGCGAACTAGTTTCGGACTAGTTCAGTTTAGAAATATACTGCACGAAATTTTATCAGTTTTATTTAAACGTATATATTAACATATTTAAAGCATATATAATTTAACTTTAAAAAAATTTTAACTAGTGTCAAAGCGTACTGGTGCTGGACTAGTTCATTTTAGAAATATACTGCACGAAATTTAATCCGTTTTATTTAAACGTATATATTAATAAATGCTTTAAAGCATTTAAATGAAAAAAAATTAGTGACAAAGCGTACTAGTTTCAGACTAGTTCAGTTTAAAAATATACTGCACGAAATTTAATCCGTTTTATTTAAACGTATATATTAACATATTTAAAGCATATATAAAACTTTGAAAAAATTTGAACTAGTGCCAAAGCGTACTAGTTTCGGACTAGTTCAGTTTAGAAATATACTGCACGAAATTTAATCCGTTTTATTTAAACATATATATTAATAAATGCTTTAAAGCATTTAAATGAAAAAAAATTTAACTAGTGCCAAAGCGTACTAGTTCTGGACTAGTTCAGTTTAGAATCGTATTCAACGAAATTTAAACCGTCTTAGCTAAGTGTATATACTTATAAATGATTTAAAGCATTTAAATAAAAAAAAAAAATTCAACTAGTCCCAAAGCGTACTAGTTGTGGACTAGTTCCTCTAAAGGCTTAACCTTTTCAAATTGTACATATAAATATAAAAGAGTAAAAAAACACTATTTAGCTGCTAAACAAATTAAATGGGCTGGTTTTCGAAAAGAAACCCGTTAACGAAAGTTATCAAAACAAAAATGAATGATCTCTTCAGAAATTAAATTAATTCCAAATTCTATACAAAGTGAATATAACGGGTTGATATTTATAAAAAACTCAATAAACAGTTATAAACTAACCGTAAATAATCTAAAAAAAAAAAACTTTAAATAGGTTTGTACCAATTTCGATCTAGTCCATAACTAGTTCAATTAAGTTTTGTTCAGCAAAGATACCGTTATAAACACACGCACTCAAACATTCAAATTGCCAACCACAAATAAAAAATTAGTTGGACTTTGGGCAAGCAAAACCACATGACCCAGTGTGATTGCCAATACCATGAACTGTCCAACTAACGGAACTATATAACTACAGAAATAAGTGCCAACACATAGTAGCACTTGCACTGCACGAATACAGGAAGAAAAGAGAAAAACAAAAACAACAAAAAATATGCATATATGTATGTATATATGTATACCAGCGCTGACAAATTCGTAGAGTTCGAAATGAAAAAAGCGACACTCATACATATGTATAAATATGTATATATACATATATGTATTCGTATGTATGTAACACGCATGTGCACAAAGTGTGCGTCACTTCAGGCGATCGTAAATCATTGAATAGTCAATTTGCCACAAAAACCGCAAAAACACGCACACACCCATAAAGTGTAATTTGAACTGTCGCACTGAAAAATTTCCAAAAAAAAAACACAAAACTAGAAGCGTTTACAAAAGTTTGAATGACACATACACATGTGTGCATATATGTATGTGTGTAAGCGTGTAAATTAGACTTACAATACAATTGCTGTATATCTCACTTACAATAACCAGCAAACAAGTTGAGCTGTTAAATTGTTGAGCTTTCAGCGTTTTCTTGCCATGTTGAACTAATCATTCTGGGACCACCACACATACAGTTATAAATGTTGTAAAATGCCAAAAAATGTTTAAGACAATAAAAATTCTTAGCTTCTTTGAAGATTTACAAGCTAGACATTGGCTTTTGAAATTTTATGGCTTTCCATGAGTGCATCAGAGAAGTATTGGTCTTGCAGGCCACTCTTCAGTGGAGCGATGAACTCTATGGAAGATATAATGCGACTAAGCCTTCTAATGAGATAAAGGTCTATACTACTGAATGGTTGCAAAGAGATCTAGAATTGGAAAAACTTGAAAAATGCAGTAAAAATCTTGAACTAAGGGTTAAACTCCGATATATCAATATAATGAAATTTCATGAAACAATACTATTTAGTTGAAGAAGACTGTAGTATCATTTAGGATACGAAATATGAAGTCTCTCATTGTAATGATTTTCTTTACTCAAAATAAACCTTCAAAACCTCCGTCACTAGGACCCGACAGCAATATCGCAGGGTTAATGCAAACTGTGTTGTGCTAGGTAATAAAGAGAATTGTATAAACACACAGACTCTGATGTTTTCTACAAAAGTATTCTGTAATAGCAATATTTAAGAATTTTTAATAAAAAAAAAAATTATGAGGCAAGAAAATTTGCATAAAAAATATTTTTGAATTTTAGAAATAAATTTTTATTCAAAATTGAAAATTTTTGCCAAAACACAATAAAAAAAAATTAAAAAAAAAATTATTTTCAATTTTGAAAAATAAAATTTTTAAATTTCAATTTTTTTTAATTGAAAAATTAAATTTTTAATTTTCAAAAATTTCTTAAAACTTATTTTTTAATTTAAAAAATAAATAACTTTTTATTTCCAAAACTCAATAAACTAAGTAAATAAATAAATATTTTTTTTTTTACTTTTAGCTAATTTTTTTTTTAATTTTTTTTTAAATCTTTTTAAAATCCATTTTAATTTTTTTTTTATTTAAAATTTTTTTTCAATAAAAATAATAATTAAAACATTTTTTTTTTATAAAAAAAATAATTTAATTTTTTTTATATAAATAATATAAATTTAATATTTTTACATTTTTTCTAATTTTTTTACCTTTTTAAATTTTTTTTTCTAATTTTCTTTTTAATTTTTTAAATTTTATTTTTTTAATTTTTTTAATTTTTTTTTACTTTTTTTAATACAAATAAGTATTCTACATTTTTTAAATTTTTTTTTAACAAAAATTAAATTTAGGGATAACTATTAAATTTAATACTCTCACTTTGACTCTATTAACATATTGCTCAATCCTACAAACCATAAAATATCAAAAGAAAAAAATAAAATTTCACAAAAGCCTCTTTAAAAGATTTAAATGAACCGCTGTGTACATTGATGAAAGCACTTTTGGTTACACAGGCACTCAGTCAGTCACTCGGTCAGACAGTCGCTGAAATGCATTACAAAGTCTACATTTGCGTCTGCTCATGTGTGTGTGTGTTTGTGTGCGTATGTAAATAATTGCGTTTGTGTGGACAAGTCTTTTATAAAATGTCAAGGAACTCAGTGAATATAAAGCACTTCAAAAGGCGCCACACATATGTACTACACTTACAAAACAAGCTTTAGCTTTTCATGGCAGATAAAAACATGAGCGTCAAATGGGTATGGACTGAGTATGTCCTGCACACATACATACATATGTACATATGTCTCTAGTTAAATATAATGGCGACATGTTTAAAGTGACTTATTTTGCCATTGACAAAAAAATGAAAGCGCGCACTAACTAGTATGAATAGGCGTGGCAGAAACAGAGTGTGTTTAAATTTAGTCGCAACTGTTGCATGTTGGTGCAGTTGCTAGTGTCAATGTATTGGGTTTCCCTTTTTTATTTTATAATTGAGGAAGATTCTGAATGGTTTGTGGAAGGAAGCGAGAATAAATGAGAAATATTTTTAATCACAAGTAACTAGTTATAAAACGGACTAGTTTGTTACTAGTTACAGCCATTAATTTGAGATATATTATTTATGATTTTTATCTTTTTTATTAAATAGTAGTCGGCCTGAGTATGCTTTAGAGTCTGTGTGTCAATAGTGCTTAGATCAAGTTGAACCAATTTGCTTATAAGTAGTCTATGAATATATGCAAGTAACTAGTTCTTCAACTACTCCCTATAAAATATATTTCAGGTTTAATGGTTAGTAGTCCAGAAATAAATATATTCTGAGAATTATATGCCTTTAGGTCGTAGTAATGAAGTCTTTAGAAAATATGAGATTGTTCACTAATGACAAACCCCTCAATTATACTTCTCAATGTACTCTCCATGCGATTTTTGTATAAATTTGGTAAATAAAGATATTTTAAGGTTATTTACTGCAGTCTAAAATATAGATATCCGCATTTAAAGCCTCTGAAATTTCTCAAAAACAATATATGTAGGATTCATATCTTGAAAAAAAAACTTTTCAAGAAATTTTTTTGAAACTTAACCAACAATCACTTCAGAAACAAAATTCATTATTTGTAAAAATTTCCTACCGGGTACCTGTGTGTTTGCCTTCATGATTCATGTCTAACAGCTGTTTCTATAGAATTGGCTGATGTAAATGACCGCATAACCGTTAAAAAGACGCCAAAGTATACGACCAAGGCAATAAGATTTCGATGTATTTATGGTGGCATTAAATTTTAGTAGTTAGCTACCATAAATTGAATTCCATTAATAAATAATCATAATAAATTTTATGTTTTCATTTAGTAAATTATAGATTACTGGAAATAACAGCGAAAAACTAGTATTTGTGAGGCAAGAAAATTTGCATAAAAATATTTTTGAATTTTAGAAATAAATTTTTATTCAAAATTGAGAATTTTTGCCAAAACACATTCAAAAAAATTTCAAAAAAAAAAATAATTTTTTTATTTTAAAAAATTAAATTTTTAATTTTCAAAATTTTCTTAAAACTTATTTTTTAATTAAAAAAATAAGTAATTTTTTTATTCAAAATTGAAAATTTGGTTGAAAACTCAATAAAATAAGTAAATAAATAAATATTTTCAAAAATTAAATTTTTGATTTTCAAAATTTTCTTAAAGCTTATTTTTTAATTTAAAAAATAAATTTTGATTACAAATTGAAAATATGGGCCAAAACTGCATGAAACAAAAATTAAAACAAAAAATTTTTAATTTACAAAAATTAAATTTTTAATTTTCAAAAATTAAATTTTTATTAAAAAAAAAAATTATTTTCGAAATTAAATTAATTTTAAATTTTTTTTGCAATTTATAAAATAAAATATATTCAATTATCTATATATTATTTAGTAACAACACTTCAAAAATTAAAAATCAAAATTAAAAAAAAATAATTAATAAATTAACTTTTCAAACTTTTTTCAATAAATCATCAATGCATAGAAATACGCTCCTCACATTCTCAATACCAACTATCAAACAATCATTGTGCGAACTCAAGGAATAATTCAATTCATATGACGCAAAATTTTCGGCAGCAGCACAGCACACACTAGCGCGCTGCAATAAAGTGCACAAGCGCTGAAGTGCGCCTCGAAGTATGCTTCTTTCAATGCACTCAATAGCTCAAGAGCAAACACTCAAGTGCCGTCTTAGCATACACGCAAACAAAGCCAACAGACATACGCTTGTATGTCGTGGCACACCTGCAGTACAACAACAACAAGTTGCTTGCATAAATTATTCAAATGGTATTATCTAAATGCAGCGTTAAGATTATATGTTGAGTTTTGAAAAACCACACACACACACACATACATATAAACCTATGAACACATGTAAATATTTGCTTGCCTCCACAGCCACGAGCTAATGAAACTATATTCGATGTGTATGTGCGTGTGTATGTGTTTATTTGCTTTTTTGTCACCGCAAATCATAATTTCAGTGATTCACTTTTATATGCAGAGCCGCTTACATTTGTATGTATCTCTATATGTATGTATGTGAGTGTGTGTGTTATAATTACTTGCAGTTTTCACACTTAAATTTTAATGCATTGAGTGCGTTTTAGTTGGTTTCAGTAAAAGTTTTAAATGCTATTTAAAAGCCAAATGCATTTGTGATACGTGATTATAACTGTTATAGAGATATGGATGTACATATGTATAGAAATGTTTGAAAGTGTATGTGTGTTGGATTCCGATGTGAGTATTTGCATGGAGAACATGGAAATTATGCTTTTAAATGTTTTATGTAAATACGTATATGTATATGTGTACGAACAGCCACATTCAACAACTTTCCCCATTCAATAAAGTCCGATAAAAGCAGAGTTGAGAATTCCCTGTTGGTATTTGCGCAATGCATTATCTCTTCTAATGCATATGTGTATATATGTGAAGTTTATGTAGGGTGAAATATTTGGACCGGATCAGCACAACCAACCCATTTCTGGGCTAAAATAAAATTATAGATAGAATCTCAAGTGTATGACTGGAAATGTGATTTGATTGATGTGACTACCTTGTCAAAACCCAAAGATTATGTTGGCAAATATCTCCCGTCCGTCTTTTTGTCTTTTGAATTTCGGCTATGTATAAAGCGCTGAGAGCTCGTAACTGGCAATACTATATATCTTTGAAAGATCTTGGATATTGCGTTCAACAGTTATAGACGTGTAAACATGGAGTTCACCAACGCCGAAATTCGCGATATTTTAAAGTTTTCCTTCGTTAAAGGCATATCCGCTAGAGAAACGTTCCGTGAGATTAATGGTGTTTTGGGGGATGGAAATCTATCACTTCGAACTGCGGAGGAATGGTTTCGACGATTCAGAGCGCATGAAAACGACACCATGGATAAGCCAGCCGACGGAAGACCTGTGACGACGAATACCGCTGAAATCATGGAAAACATCGCGTTAAGCCGATATGTGGCATCTCGTGACATCGCCCGGGAGATGGGAGTTAGTCACCAAACCATTTTAAACCATCTGCAAAAGGCTGGATACACAAAAAAATTTGATGTTTGGGCGCCGCATGATTTGACGCAAAAAAAATCTTCTGGACCGAATCAACGCCTGCGATATGCTGCTGAAACGGAACGAACTCGACCCATTTTTGAAGCGGTTGGTGACTGGCGACGATAAATGGATCACCAACGACAATATCAAGCGAAAACGGTCGTGGTCGAAGGCCGTAAATCGTCTCAAACAGTGGCCAAGACGGGATTGACGGCCAGGAAGGTTTTGCTGTGTGTTTGGTGGGATTGGTAGAGAATCATCTAAGAACTGCTCCCATATGGTGAGACGTTTAATTTTACCATCTACTGCGAACAACTGGACCGCTTGAAGCAGGCGATCGTCCAGATTTAGCCAACAGGAAGGGTGTAGTGTTCCATCAGTACAACGTCAGACCACACACTTCGTTGATGACTCGACAGAAGCTACGGGAGCTCGGATGGGAGGTTTTATCGCATCCACCATATACACCGGACATAGCGCCAAGTGATTAACACCTGTTCCTGTATATGGCGAACGCCGTTGGTGGTGTAAAGTTGAACTCAAAAGAGGCTGGTGAAAAGTGACTGTCCGAGTTCTTCGCAAATAAGGAGGGGGTATGAAGTTTGCCGTCTAGATGGAAACAGACTATCGAACGAAACGCGCATATTTGAACTAATTCCGATCACTGTAACACCTTTTATAAAGCATTGACTAAAGAGCAAAAAAAGCCGAAGGGAGATACACATTTGACAATCTAATATTTGTGAGAAAAAAAGCTATTTCATCTCAACTTAGAAAATTTTAAGAAATGTATGCCCGAAAATCGAGTATTATCTTTAAATACATGGCAGTGTCATTCGATAACTCGTGTAGTTCGAATCACCGCTTTTAGATTTACGAAATCAATCGACGAGGGGTCCGAAAAATATGATTTACGAATTAAGACCAAATAAAAGTGATCGCTGAGGCCTCTTTATAGAGAGGGTTGGATCCCTATCGCTGGTTCATACCCTGAAATATTCCATCCCGGATCTATGAGCAATAAGAGTCAACCTGTTTTGAATTTGTTTCTGAAGAAGGAATAATGCAATTTTAATTTGTGATAAAAAATGACTGGGGCCCAAAGAAACATAACAGTACGTCAGCATGAAACTTAATATACCGGATTCCGTTTACGGAAATCACTCGTATTACAATTAACGAGAGTTCTAAATCGCTCGATTTCAAAGCAATATAATTCGTCGAGTAAGTTCGTCAAAAAAAGCTCTGTTAGATTCCGAGTTGATTTGTAGCTAAATACCGTATTTGGTGTAGTAGATAAGTGACATATCAAAATTAATGATTCAGAGAAGCGATGATTAATGATACTTTTTGCAAAAACAAATCAAAGAATATTGATACTCGATTCATTAACATAAACCTACTAAACCTAAACTAACTAAAATTTTAGTTTTATATTACGCTTATCGAATTTCTTCTACTTAAACAATTATAAATAGATATGAAAATTTGTAAAATATTTAAAATTTTTAACTATAATCCAAAAAAAAATTGATTTGAAATTCAAAATTTAAATTTAGAATTATAAGTAACATATTATAAGCAACATGCCGCACGCAACATATTCTAATTCTAATTCTCATACTGATACTAAGTAAACGCACTCACCTTGAGCTCAACAATTGTTCCGCCTCGTCGGCAGTCATAGCATCGGGTAGACTATCTTCGCGTGGTATGACCACCTCAGTCGTCGCCGTTACCGTTGTTATAATTAGTTTTTCATCTTCGTCCTCCTCGGCGACGGTGGCTAGTGGCGCCTCACTGATGTCCACATGCATGTCATCGTCATCGTCCGCTTCGATTGTGCGCATCAGATCATCCTCATCCTCGCCAGCGCTACTGTCCGCATACTCCAAGTCTTGCATGTCCAAAGCATTGCATTGCTCATCACTGGCAGTAGCTAGAATAGTTGTATTCAGCGCATTAAGCGGCGGTGGACGCTCTGGCAATGCCGGCAGTTCGGAACTATCGAATTCCTCTTGTGTATCGAGCGAAGCGATGGGTGCGATGCCCTTGTTTTGGCCCACCGCCGCCACAGCAATGGACGACATCGAACGTGTATTGCTCGTTGAATTCGTATTTGCTGTGCCGCTGCAACTGCCACCACTACCGCTGCCGATCGATGTGGGTGACATGGGTGGTGTTGACTTGACGCTCACATCGGAGCTGCGTCGCCGTATGGGCGATACCACGCCGACGGGTGGTGAAGAGGTGATGGCTGTTTTCACCGGTGAACCACTGCTGCCAATGGATTTCGTTGGCGAATGCAATATACCGCTAACACGTTCACGTTCTTTAGCCAGCTTACCACCGGGATAGTAGAGCTCAACAGCTGTTGTAACTTCCGTCTTAATAGTCGCATACACAGTGGTGGTCTCCTGTGCAAATCCATTAGCATGGAATTTCTTATGCATTTCAGTCACTTTGGCGGTGTCGTAGAGTTCCGACTCGCCAAAAACTTCACGCGCCTCACTGCCATCCGGATTGAGACGATAGCCCACATCCACATAATTTAAAGTGGGTTTTTCTGCCTCTTCCACTGTTGGTTTACGGCTGCTGCGGTCACATTCATCCACATCGGCGCCCACACCACCGACACTACGGCCGTTGACCGTCTCGAAATCGTAGGCGGGTTTCAGTTTGGCTTTTATCTCCGGTGAGGGTTCATTGAAGCCGCCTTCATCGAGGCTGGCGCTTGTGGAGATGATGCTGGTCGGTCGTGAACCCAAACCAGCGGCTGGTAATTGCACAGAAATGCTTGATGAGATGCGTTTCGATGAAGCCGACGAGGCGGCTGATGATGTACGTTGTGGTGACATATTGTTGGAATGATTTTGTGCTTGGGATTGAGATTGAATTTGTTGTTGTTGTTGTTGATTTTGATGCATGACATCGGTGGTGATGTCTTGACGTTCGTTTTTGTTGGAGCGTCCTGTAATGTAGACAAATGAAAGGTGATATTAACGGTGGGACGATTAGTGAGATATATAGACATTTCAAGAATTTGATTTTAAAGTGTTCTAAGCTTAAAGCCTAAAGCAAGATAATAACGTACAAAAATGTTTACTAGTTTACTTTAAGACCTTGTAAGACCCCTAAGATGAGCCAAATGTGCATTAAACATAAACATTATATCAATTCAGACTTTGAGAGTAGCTTGACAAGCGCTTCTCTGATGCAATCGGGACTATCCACTTCAATGATGAGAACTCAGAACTCATATCTTCGACCGAGATTATTGGATCAGTCGGCATTCGACTTTATGGACACTATATAGCACTGGAATGATGAGACCTAGAACTAGACCCAGACGAAGACTACAGAAGCTTCGGCGATATTGATTCTCGATTAAACTAGGAATAAAGAGAGATTCAAATCTCATGTTAAAAGACGCACATTTTGTTTTATTTTTCACAAACTCAAGCTGTGGCATACAGATCGGAAGAATATAACGCAAACATAAAATATAGATAGCACGAAGAATGGACCAAGCCCCCACACAATCGCTCAAATAATACGTAAAATAAATATGAAGACAATTTTTCAAAACCCCTTCACTGCTGCATATTGTACGTCCGCCGCATATTCATTTCGGGCTGTAAGCAGCAGTCATTCAACAGCTTCACAAGATCATTTTGTAGATTCAACAAGAAATACGATCTTAGCGACTGTTCTGCTTTCAACTTGGATATCTTCTCGGCCACCTGGGGAAATTGCAATTTGAAGTTCTTATAGCGCGCCAGCTCATACTCGAGGTAGTCATTGGTGCCCGGCGTCTGTTCGCCGCGCAGTTCGGATGCGATGGCCTCCAGTAAAGTCGTTATTTGACTGCGCACCAATTGATGATCGAATTCCACGTTCTCACCGCACGTTGCACAGGTACTAGCAACATAAGCGCCACCAACACATTTCTCTTTTTCTTCAACTTTGGGCCCATAAAAGGCTGCTGACGTTGTTGCCACTGCTGGATCGGCATAGTTCGTAAACACGTCGTGTGTCTGGTAATGAGTGTGCTCCACTGTACCGCGCAGCTGACTGTCCAAGCATGTGGGCACATTCACATATTGCATCATGTAGCCACAAATGTTATCGAAAGTTGCGGTCGGAGCCACATTGCTGCAATCTTTCTTAAGATCATTCTTATCACAGCACAAATAGTCACATTCACACTGTTTACCGCCGCCTTGCGGCAGTTGGCAGGCTTTCTGTGATGCCGTCATGCCGGGTTTCGGACGTGGGCAGACCGCCTGTCGTGGCTTTTCCAGCGACTGAAAATCGCTTTTGTCCAGTCCACCATCCGGCTTGGGCATTGAGTTGAACGGTGCAGTCAGCTTACCGTAATTCAGGCAAGCCACCAGATGACTCATATAAACATTGCGTAGACGCATGTCATCGATCGTCTCCAGCCCCAGCATAGACAATTTATTTAGCCAAGCATTCGCTAATTTGTATTCTTGCGAACGGCAGTCGAACACTTCTTCGGGATTCTTTACGATGTCTTGAAAGAATATAAAGTTTTCCGCTAACTGGTAGCCGATATTCTCCTCTTCTGTGTCCATATTCTACGCAGAATTTTGATAGTAAAAATTTTGGTATATCAATTTGATATAGGACGTGTTGTTTAGAATTGATATTTTGTTTGTCAGTGTCAAATGTCAGTGTGCGACGTAGTTGTTTGACAAGTTTCTGGTTTCCAATTGCAATGGAGAAATATAAAAAATTTGACTTGTTTTTGTTTTTGAGGAAGCAAAATCTATTTTCGTTTGCGCACGACATTCGTAAAAGTTTGGAAAGTAATTCGAAGATTACAGGGTTGTGTTTTGATAGATTTTTTTGCTAAGACACCGATAAATATATCGAAGGTTTTATTATAAACAAAGTGAAATCAGTAACAATATATTCCGATTAAGAAACCTGTTGTGAAAAAAATATTTACTATAGAAATATATTTAACAATATTTTTCGAAAATATATTTTTTCAAACATATTTTTTTAAATTAAATTTAATGCAAAATTGCCTTGAAAATAGTCGCTCTAGTTTCAGTAAGGCCAGAAATATTTTTCTTTTTATCAGCAGATGGTTGATGTCTAGAAAGCTTGAAACGCTTAAATATGTACCGTTATTCTAGGATTGTTGGTTCAGCCCAATTTAGTATGCAACCCTGCTTTCAGTATGGCCACAAACTACTTTCAAGAATATAAAGCGATGTCACGCGATCATATTTGTGAGAGTTTTAATTTTTTTCTGAACATTTTTAAAAATTTTATATAATACTAATATGAGAAAATATCAATAAATTTGCTACTATTTCCGATATTTATTTTTTAAAGACAAATGGCACTACACAGATAACCTAAATATCTAAAAAAAAGTACCGAAAAATACTAAATAAAATTAAATAATTTTTTCGCGCAAATTTTCCCATTAGTCATAGCAGATATATTTTACTTCTTATTTTATATTTTAATAATATTTCATTAGCACTACATTTAATATATAATTCGTAAAAAAAAGAAAAAAGTACAAATTAAGACCCAATAGAAAATGTCTGAAAAGGTAAGATTTTAGAATTTAAGTTGCACTTTTCTGGAATTGTTTTCGAATAACCAGTTTTAAATTTCAGATCGAAAAACCTAATTTACATGATGATCCTCACTAACATATGTACAGCAAGACGTAATATCTGACTTCGCTAAAATTTCAACTTAATAACTTAATATCATGTTCCGACAGAAAATTTGAAGTGATTAGATTACATTTAAATGCTTCACAAAACTACCCTGTTCTCACTGCCGTTGGAGATTTATAAATCAGCTGTACTATATTTCATTCAAATATCTTCCCAAGTAATTTATTCAATATTATATTGATAAATTTTAAAAATATAATACGGTTGGTACTCATCTTCGTCTGAAAGCCAACAGCAGTCAGCATCTAAATAAACACTCTTCACAGCTGTTGAGCGAAGCTGTGACATTTTTTTTTCCAGTTTGTAGTGAAAATCAGCTCTGATTAAACAGATCTGATCAACAGATGGCACTAAACCAGAGTCGGATAAGAGTTTTAGAGTAGTTGTATGGCGAAATTTTGTTAAAACCAGCAGTTTAGTGTGTTAAACTACTCAACAGTGTAAACATCCCGGATTAGTGTCTGTTGGTACCTCATCTCCCTTAACGTCTCAAACAAAAAAATGCTCTGGCCGTGGACAGCATAACTCATTATTGGTTCATCTTATATCAATTAAACAAAAATATATCGAGTACATGGATAAATCTCGTTATTGAACGAAGGAAGAAAGAATATTAAAATTTGGAATTTCGACAGACTTTGACAAAACACAAATTTTTTGTGAAATTATCGCCATATATTGGCTCGGAAAAATATTAGTTACAAAAATAAAAAATATCCTACATTACTTAACCAGGTAATGTTATTTTAAAGATGTGTGCAACATTTCAACAAAATCGGTTCATAACTTTTCGAGAAACGCATTTCAAGTTTTCAATCAAAACCGATGTGTCCTGATGAGCGCAACTTCCAAAGGGTCTGTTTCTAAGAATTTTACACAGATCGATTTGAAATAAGACATTTTTTTTTTTCAAATTTTGATATTTTGAAATTCACATTAAGGAGTAGTCTGCTGGCTTCAAAAAATCTATTTTTTTTTTGTTTTGTTTTAAATCTCTTCCAAAACTATCCAAGAATATGTCTTTAAAATTCCAGAGGCCAATTCGACATATTTTTGAAGCTAGAGCACTTTTAGTGGCCGAGTGTCGAGCAGGTGCGAATGCTCAGGCAGTCCTTTAAAGCGTGTTTTCTCGAGTTTTGATTTTCACAAGGTTAGAAAACCCGATCGAAAAAAACCAAAGTGATATAGCTTCAGTATTAAATAAGTATTATATTTAACAGTATTATTTGAACTAAAAAGTTGGAAAAAGTATTATTTAAACTACTTGTTTTGTAACTTAAAGTCCATTTTTTTCTTAAAAAAGTGAATTTTTTTTCAAACTTCGAAAAAATTAGGAATTTTATAACTTCTTCGGTATTTTTTTAGTTAATAAAGATAATAAACCTATAAAAAAAAAAAAAAATTGGTTCGACTGTTTCAGATGCATTGCACGACCTCCATCACCGGCACCGATTTACAAGTGCAGACTCCAGACGCTCCAGAAAAAGACTTACAACTTTGAGAAAATTTCAATATTTTTTAATAATAAATATTGTTTTTCAAGCCTTAAATATAGTACACTATCGTCTTAAAATTCCGTTTACCGCAATCATTTCCTTCGCTTTCAAAAAAAATTGCTACAAAACTCTTTTTTTCGGCTTCTAAAGCAAACTTCTGCCTACTGGGGTTAAATGATTAATAAGAAAAACCTAAAAAATCTATAACTTCTTAACACATTAATTTTCCTACTGGGTACTTCATACACACACACACTCACGCATGTATCGATGCTAAATGGCACACATTTGCTAACTAATTGCGACATTCCAAATTAATTTTATAATTTATTATAGTTCCGTGCAAAGAGAACAAAAATTAATATCGCGTATTAAAAGGCTTTGGAATTCAAATAAAATCTAAAATCGCTGTGTGTTGTGCATAGTTTTCAAATATATTTCGGCGCTATAAATAAATACGTGCATTCACATGAAACTAAATGAAACTCGCGATTCGCTAGTATTTTGGCTGTTGCTAAATTTAAAGCGTCAAGAATGCGCTGCTCATGGTAGAAAGTTCACAGCGCCACAACAGTTGTAGCGAATAGCAAAGTAAAAGGAAAGCAGTGAAAGTTTCCAAGGAAAGTATTCGAATATTTTCTATGCGCGAAATTTCGCACAACACGCGCACGTAAACTGGAAAGAAGCATCTTTTCACGAGATTTTAGCATTGTCGCCAAGCGCGAAGACACTCAATGGTGGCACACGAGTGAGTGTATAGCGGATGCGAAGAGTAGACGCGTGTACCTACACAATGTAACAACAACAACACTGTGGTAATGTGTAGCAGAAAAACGCGCTAAAAGCATTTATTTATAACCGAGAATTTGCGATGGACGACTATGAGTCTGTTTAAAAGTGGAATGCAAAATATTTATATATACGGGTATGTGCTTGTAGAGACAAGCCTTCATCGGAGAGTGAAATTATGTGTTCTAAGAGAAGGAACAGATTCAAAGCAAGTCTTTAAAATTACTAAATATGCGACCTTTGTTAGATCCTTATTCTTTCTTAAAGCTACTAGCGGGAGATATGCCTACTTAGAAGCCCCAGAGTTTCTAGGTCAGCTTTATACAATAATCTCGAGTTCTATAATAGTTCTTGAAACGCTGGCCCCAGATATCGAACAAGAGGCCCTTGGTGCTTGTGACTAATTTTTTTTCTACCTAAAATATACTTAAATCCCTCAGATATTAAAAAAAAATCAAAAGAAATGTATTTCTGATAATAGTGTTCTTCTGTGCCAAAATCAGGTCAGTACTTCCTATACTCCCAAATATCTCATATATGGATTTTGAAACTTTGTAGGTTCTTAGCAAAGGTAAGTGAGCATATAATCTTGGATATAGTAATATCAGTCCTCATACATATACTATATATAATGATTTTTGTTATTCTAATGGACTTAATGCTGAATATATGAGTCAAACGGTGTGGTATCTTAAGGCAGTAGTCTGCTTTACAGGCTTCAAAAAATCGATTAATTTGTTTTGTTTTAAATCTCTTCCAAAACTATCCAAGAATATGTCTTTAAAATTCCAAAAGGCCAATTCGACATATTTTCGAAGCTAGAGCAGTTTTAGTGGCCGAGCGTCGAGCAGGTGCGAATGCTCAGGCAGAACTTTAAAGCGCGTTTTCTCGAGTTTTCATTTTCACAAGTGTTAGAAAACGGTGCCGGCGATAGCAAAAAGAATATACACTGGTGGCCACATAATTAGGGACAAAATAAAGTTGAGTAAAACACGCGTTTCAGTTCAATGTTTTTAGCACTAAATTTTCGCCTAGAGACCCACTGTAAATTGCAACGGTATATTATAACTGTGCTCAAAAATGTAGCATGTTTTTGAGTGACAAATTTAGACACTTTTAATAAAATTCGGCGGTTTGATGAATTTATTGTATTTTGAGTGTGCTGGTGCTTGGTCACATAATTAAGGACACCAATTTTTTTATTGGATTTTTTATTATTTTAACACAAAAACTTGCGGTAAGTTGTATAAATCATTTGTATATTAACTAAATATTCAATATCAAATAAAATAACTGTTAGATATGTGTCGAAAAAAGAGTTGTACTCCAGAATTGAGGAAAATGATTACTTACAAGTACGTGAAGAAAAAAATGTCCATTAGAGCCGTAGCGAAGGAACTTTTATGCTCAAAATCAATGGTTCACAATGCTTTGATTCATTACGGAGGACAGGGAGTAAAATAAGAAAAAAAAAACGGCCCAGAAAAACTACTTCAAAGGACGATCGTGTAATTTGTAGAGTTTGCAAGGCGAATCCTTTTTTAACTTCCAGGCAAATTCTTGGCACGATAAAGGATCAACTGACCAACGATGTATCAACATGAACCATCAGATGTCGTCTTCTTGAATCGCAAGAAAAAAACCGCACGTATCAAACAAAAACTTTAAGAGTCGTATTAAATTTGCAAAGGAGTATATCGGAAATCCCTTAGATTTTTGGAAACAAATACTGTTGAGCGATGAATCCAAGTTTAATTTATTTGGTTCAGATGGGAAACAATTTGTTCGTTAAATTTTCAATAAATCTATACCTTAGAAGATAATAAATATGGTAACTGAAGTTTAAAAAAATATGTCGCTTTTAAATTATAAAATAAACCAATATTTTAAAAGAAAACGGAGTGTCCTTAATTATGTGACCACCAGTGTATGTCCGATCGAAAAAAAACAAAAGTGATCTAGCTTCAGTATTAAATTATCTTCTATTTGAACTAGACAAAAGTAGTTGAAGTTGGACAAAAGTATTATTTAAATTACTTATTTTGCAACTAAAAGTCAATTTTTTTTTTCTTAAAAAAGTGAATTTGTTTTCAAACTTCGAAAAAATTTGGAATTTTATAACTTCTTCGGCATTTTTTTAGTTCATAAAGAAAAGAAACTTATAAAAATTAAAAAATAATTGGTTCGACTGTTTCTCATGCATCGCACGACCTCCATCACCGGCACCGATTTACAAGTGCAGACTCCAGGCGCTCCAGAAAAATATTTACAACTTTGAAAAAATTTCAATATTTTTTAATAATAAATATTGTTTTTTAAGCCTTAAATATAGTACACTATCGTCTTAAAATTCCGTTTACCGCAATCATTTCCTTCCCTTTCAAAAAATTTCAAAAAATTGCTAAAAAAAACGCTTTTTTTCGGCTTCTAAAGCAGACTACTGCCTTAATAAAATTATATAAATAATTTCCTAAGTATAAAATGTTCGGTTACACCCGAACTTAGCGCTTCCTTTACTTCTTTAAGCTTATTTTTTTCTCATTCTCTGATTCAGAGTTGATAATTAAAATTAAGAGTAAAATAGTATCATAATTTATCATACAAACCTCGGCAGGTGTTGCAAAAGTTCTTTAAACTCAGGCACATGTTGAAGACACTATAGCGAAAGCCTTTCTTTCGATCGGCTTTTGTGGCGCTTTCAATTGGCGTTTCTTCCTTTTGCAGTTGGATCACTTTGTAAATTATGCAAATCTTTCTGTCATCACATTTCATGCTTCGTGTTCAGTTTTTTCTTTTTTTTTCTTATGCTTATTTCAATTAATTTGTTTAGAAACAATATTTTGACTATTGTTTTCGAAGTTCAATTTAGATGCGTTTAAATACATCAATATAATAGTTCACTATATTGTTTAGAACCATAAAAATCACAAAACTCAAAAAATGGTAAAAATTTCTGAAATCAAAGGATCATATACAGGCATGGCCTGTAATTCACTTCCGAGTGAAATTCCAAAAAATTCACTTTCAATCCGATATTTGGTACATTTGGTGTACTGAATTTCGATTTTACTTTTCAAATTCCATATTTTTTCTTCATATGCCTGTATATGCTGGATTGAGTCAATTACGACGGTCTCTAAAGACATTATATACTAGTGGAGAATTCATTTTAACATCAATTTACTCTTCTAAGAATATGAAATATCCCAGAGAGATATAAACATCGAGGAATGAACACAACAAACAAAGCATCCATCTCCTAACGTCTTATTCTGAGAACCATGGCGAGGACTTTCGAACAATTTTGAAATATAGAAAGTTCTGTTCTATTAAGAAGGCATTTTTAGGATTGATGCCGAGTTTACAGTCCTTAGCTGGATGAATATTATAGAAAATCTTGCTGGTTTAAGACACAGGAACCCAAAAATAGTAAATATTTCTTGGAATACCGAGAAAAACAACGATTATACAAATACCACTTTATTTCGCCAAACAAACTACAAAACAAATACAAAAACATTAAATTTCTCCCACAAAAATACCCCGACCACATAGAAACACCCCACTCAAATGCTGTCATTGATGAGTTTGATCAAATCATCTTGCAAATTCAACAGCAAAAACGAACGTAATGCCGACTGCGATTTCAATTTATTTAGAACGCGCGCGATATTCGAGAAATTCATTATGAAATTCTTATAACGCAACAGCTCACTCTCCAAATACTTATTGCAACCGCTGCCAACATAACCGCTCAACTCCGCCTCGATTGCCTTCAGCAGTACGGCCACATCGCGTCGGAATGCGTCCTTCACACCCGTAAAAGCATCGTATTCCTGACACATGTCACAGGGCATACACTCCGGTGAAAGTGTATTATATGCGCTCGGTGTTATAAGCTCACGCATCATATAATTACTGAAGACATTGCCCGACGAACGACGTTTCATGCCGCCACCGTTCGCACTCGGCTCACATTGTATGTCCGTGCTGAAGCGTACCTCGGGTGTGCTGCAACGCATAATCTCACGATGTACACTATTGTCCACACTGCTACCGCCAGCGACGCTGGTGCCGACATTATCACTGCTGTAACAGCTGCCCAGCTGTTGTTCACAGCTGGTCGTCTTGGGAGTCTCACAGCCTTTATAAGTCGTTCTGACTGTAGACGGCGGCGCGTAGAGAGAAATTGTTGAATAAGTACGGGAAGGAATTTATGCGACTCAAAGAACAAATCACCTGGACAGGTTACCGGACAGGAGAGCGGCTGCTTTTTCACCGCATTAAAGTTCACCATTTGCAGACGACCATCACGTGGTTGATCCGAAAATGGTCCCTTCAATACGCCCTCAATGAGGCAGCAGCACAGATAGCTCATGTAGATGTTACGCAAGCGACGCTCATCCAAATCGGCGCAATCGTAACGGCACAGCTTGTCCAGCCACTGCTGCGCCAAGCAACTTTCGTCGGAGTTCGGCGTGAACACCTGATTCGGATCGCGACAGAGATCGAGGAATAACAGAAAATCCTCTGTGAGCAGAAAATCGAAATCGATGCCGCTGCTGTAGGACATTTTATTTAATTATTTTCTTTTTTAACAAACGATTTTGGACGCACTTAAAATTTAGAAATACACAAAATAAGAATTTCGCATGAGATTTCCCCAAACGTTTGTGTCACATTTATAAACAAATTTTGTAGAATAATAATTCAAAGCAATGTGAAATGAGTAGGGAGGTAAAGAAACGGAGTGTATTCTTGAGAATCTTAGGGTCGGCACACCTTCGAAAGTTTCTTTAATCTATTTAATATTAATTTATACTTTTTAAAAAGTTATGATTTGGTTCTAAGATCATTTCTTCAATTTTATTTTATAGTGTTAAGAGGTTAGGTCAGTCTAGAACCTTGAAATTTTTTTGCCTTAATAATACCTTAAGGTTCTAAAAACTATTCACTCGGTAGAATAGATAATAGCGCTCGACTTTTTTATTTATTATTCCACTGCTTCTGAACTCTCTTCTTTCACTGTTCTCTTACTGTACCACCAATAGCCATATTCCATAACAAAACCCATTATACTAACGAATATACCACAACCCCACAAATAGAAAGCGCCCTGCAGTATATGCATACTGAGCACAACCTGTCTACGATTATGAACCGTATTACCACCAACGCTGCTCGTTATTTCGCTCAAGTCGAAATCCAAATCATTCGGCAACTCTTCGTAGAAGTCCTCAACCTCGTGAAATTCACTCTGGCTCGTGTAGCGCGTATCGTTACTACTCCAATACTCTAGCAGACCGCTTTCAAACATTGCTGCTTGATAGAGTTGAAACTTATAACGGAACGGTGAACCCTTCTCCAATATATACTCCTGCGGCATGGAACGCAAATACTCCTTGACCACATGAAAACGCGGACGGCGCCGCTGCACATCGTAGGTTTTTATCAAGAAGTCTTTAGCCGTTTCGCCACGCAGCAGGAAAGCAACGCGCCAATTTTTGCGCTTAGCCACGGGCACAGCGAAGAGAAAGGAGGAAAAGTGTAGCGGCAGATAGAGCGCGCGCTTTTCAATCTCACGCCAGTGTGCCGCTTTCAACGCTGGCTGTACCGTTATGAAGAGCGTGTGTACGCCTACTATTGGCACATCCAGTTTAGGCAGTTCATCTAGTGTGTCCAATTCCGCTTCGTAACTCGGCTGCACAAAACTGCTCTCCAACTTGCCAAAATAGATGGTGGTCACCACATAACTGAAGTAGATCCAAGTGATGAGATACTGACGCAGCGAACTGATGCGCGAGTAGCCAGTCACCGGCTCGCCTAATTGCGTCTTCAGAAACATTTCGATCAACTCATACCAGCGACCATGTTTCATGCGCGCGGCATGCGGTAAATTCTCGGCGTAGCGTTTGAGCAGCGCAAAGATAGCGGTAACCGCAAAGAAATTCAATGCCAATAGCAGCCAGAGTGTGTACGTGAACGCTTTGATGAAAATCAGGTATTCCGGTTGCATTTCCGCCGACGGCACAACCAAATACAATTTGCGCTTGAAGTATGGATAGAGCGTTTCCACTTCCGCCGCGGCGCACGGCAGCGTAAAGCGCGCATTGAAGCTCACATCGGCCGCGCCGTCGATTAGATCGCGCAAAACGCCTGTGAACGAGCCATTTGCCAAGCAAGCGCCATAATTCTCATTATCAGCGGGTTGCGTGTAATTCGCTGTCGCATTGAGATACGCGACAATATTGCTCGCGAGCAAACCATCAACGCCGGTGTAACCGTCGGCGGCGCGCGTAGGAAATCCTTAAACATTGTTATGTGCAATTGTTGTTTGTGCAGATTCTTGAGCTTATCGTAGAAATACTGCGCGTCAGTGATGCGTTTCAGCGCGAAACCCGCCGCGGTGTATGGCTCGAAAGTATAAATGTGTTGCTCGTCCGTTATGACGATAGCGTTGAGTATCTTACGCTGCCACACAGCCGAGAGCAGCGCGTGCAATTGTGTGCGCTGTGCATTTCGCCAAATAAATGCGTATTTGTGAAAATGTTTCCACATTTGTTTCTCATTCAACGCGTTGACAATGCGTTGCAGTTGCGCGACGTTCGCGGCAGCGCTCGTGGATAACACGTAAATGCTAAAACTGTTGTAGCGTCGTTGCGGCTCCTTCGCCAATGCCTTGAGCGGCGTCACATGTGTGGGCAATTCGGCCATACATTTCAATAAATTCAACTCCAGCTCGTCGGTGTTGTTATCCTGCTGCGCGCCAGTGTATACTGTGTAGATGTAAGAATCATATTTCGCAGCGATTTCGCATGCTTTATGCGCTAACTGTAAATTTGTTGGCGCGGACTGCAGCGTTGCATTCCAAGCTTTCAAATGCTCCAAATTATATGCGTTTGACGCCGCGTAGATTTCGTTTATCAGTATCAATGTGACTAGTTTGTGGTAAAGCATTTTTACGTTTAACCAAAAAATATAACATCAACATGAGACTTGAGTTTTTTTATAGCGGTTTTATAGCGCGTTTCATTAGCAATGTAAAGAAATGGCTGGGTCAGGGTGTGTTTACACGCATGTATAATTGTTCACGAAGTAAACTACTAGGAACTACTGATTTATGGACTATACTATTCCCCATGCGACTATTTATTTTAATTAATTCAAGCTTTGTATTATGGGAATAAGGTGAGAATGTAAACGATTAATTAGAGACAACCAACCAACCAACCAAGACAACACTTTAAGAAACATGATGTTTTAGATAGATCCGAAAACAGACCCTTAACATTTAAGCCCCCAATTCGTAAACCCTTTTGGAAAGATTTAAAATGGCTTAGGCGATTGTTAGCATCGATTATAACAATAATATGGTAATAAGATTTAATTACATAAACATTTAAATTCGGGATCCCAAAATAATGTATCGATTAATGAGTCCAAAATCAATCTATTTCGGGTAAACTACAAAAAAGAAATCAAAAAAGTTGTATCGGAAGAAATCCGGAAATCCTAAATTTTACTAGGGGGTCCCATTTCCGTTGTATTAAAGGCGATTAGTTTCTTAAGGGAGGGGTCTGAGTTTTCACTTTCGAAAAATCGAATTTTCTTTTTGTTTTATCTTATTGTTTAACATTTCAAGAATATGTCCTCAAAATTTTAATCCGATCTAAGCAATATTCTTGAAGTTATTGTTTAATTAGTCTCGGGGCCTTTAACGCTCTAACTCTAACAGCTACGGCTTTAAATGTGTTTTTCTCAAAACTATTTTTTTGAAAAACTACTAGTTTGAAGTCCATGTCCACCCATTTGAAAACTACTCGACCGATTCATTTCAAACTTGGTACACATTTTCTTCACATAAAATACCTCCCCCCACGTTTAGAATTTTTTTACATTAAGAGTGTTTCCCACCTTGAAAATGGCGGAAATTTTAGTCCAAAATAACGGTTCACACTTTAGATGGCCGCCAACAATTTTTAAATAAAAAAAAATAATAATCAGAGAACGGTGTGGAGAAGATTAGTTTAAAATTTAACTAAATTTTTACGGTTTTTTATTTTCGGATAATTTCCGGCCGAGTTACAGTGAACACAGCAAATTGTTTTTTTTTTTTTAAGACATCCTACGGGAAGCTCTGTCACGGGCTAATCGTTTAATATTTTTGCATGAAATTTACAGAACATAGTCAAAACTATGCTCAATAATGTATAGAAGGTTTGAATAAAATTGCTTAATCGATATTTGAGATAAAAAATCACAAAAAAAAGTGTTTTTTTTGCGCTGAAACCCAGACCCCTCCCTTAAACAATTTAATGAATAAAAACCACCTTTTTTTAAATATAAAAGAAATATATAAATAAAAGAAATCATCGATATCATCATTTTTAAATCCCGATAATATCTCCGAAAATCTCGATTTTTTTTAATACCGATAGTACAAAATAACTTGTCCTCACACCGATGACTAACACTCCAGTCCTGGGATATCTAATTTTGATTTTGAAGACTTATTACTTATGTTGAAGAATTTCCAATAATATCTTTGTAGAAAAACAAAATTTGTATAGTAAATTTATTTTTTTCTTCACCGAATAAATAAGCTCTAAAAATGTTAGTGATTTATATAAGGATCAGTCCAGATCCCGAGTATTCAATTAATTTACAAACTTCAGTCCGAAAATTTCAACAATGATTCGTATCTTCCTCGTAAACTTACTTCTTATCTTTATAAAAACTGAACAGTTCAGACAATAATTTTCTTATTTTTAAACCTTCTAAAAACATCGAAGAAATTGTACTGCAGCGATCTCATAGAAATCATCGTTTAGTTAGATTGATAGATATTAAAAGAATTTCTCAGCGAACCCTATGCTTTTATGGCAAAAAATATTGTGTTGTCTTTAGTAATAGCCGAATTAAAGACCATTTTTTATTTTTTTATTGTATTGTATAGCAAAAAAAAATCGTTGCCTACATTTAGGATGATGTTTAATAAACTAATTAGTGCTGATTATGTTACGCTTTGTTTATTATTTGCTCAACTAATTGCAATCAGCCGCTAAGCTCGACAACAGAAAGCGCCTCCAAATATGCTTCACTAACAAAAATGTTTTACGCGCGCTTAGACGTAGTGCTGCTAATCACCAAAATCCTCATAATAGCCGCTGGAATTCGTACGCAAACACATTTCAACTTAACAGTATCAAACGACTATGACGCCTTGAGCCAAAGAGTGTGCGATATCGCCACAGTAGTGGACGCACACGTCAATTTGGTCTATATCAACCGGCGGACGCTGGATAACAGCCTATATCACTCGGAACAGCAGATACTCAGCTGTATGACGCAACTACCAAGCTATACGCTGCAGCTGGAGCATTACAGCAAAGAACTCTCGCGTGGTTATAGCAGCTTGAGTGTCTTCATTTTAGCCGGAGACAATGACGCACAACTCAAGTGGATTACCGACATGTTAAATGCGAAACAACAGCGCAAACTACTGCATAAATACATCTTCGTTTGGAGAAATGCGAAAGCAGTGCAATTGCAGGAACTGTTCCAAGCTGTTTGGGCGAAAGACATCTTAAATGCAATCGCTATAACAAGCGCTAAAGCGATCTACACCTTTGAGCCATTCACTGTCGCGGGATTCGTCGTAAAGCGTCGACACGTGGGTGAACCATGTTTCTACGATAAACTGAAGAATCTACATCATTATCAGTTGCGCATCTCAATGTTTAGAGATTTTTTGCGCGCCTTGCCTAAACCAGCACCTGAAGTGGGCTATATAGGTGTGGATGGTTTAATGGCGAGCAATCTCGTTGCGAAACTAAATGCAACCGTGAAATATGTGACACCAGCGGACCACGAGAATTACGGCGCTTGCCTGGAGAATGGCACATTCACCGGTGTGCTGCGCGATCTACTCGCCGGCACGACGCACGTCAACTTCAACGCACAGTTCGTGTTGCCCTGTGTGGCCGAGCACATCGAGACCTTATATCCCTACTTGAAACGCATTATATACGCGGTGGTGCCGGCAGCCGAAATGTTTCCCGCCTATCTGATCTTCATTTACGCCTACAAGGATGCGCTGTGGCGATCTTTAGTGGTATTTTTCTTTCTAATTATCGGCGCTTTCGCGCTACTCAAGTGGGCGATAGAAAGTTTACGAAATGTGGAGAAAATGAAAAACGGTCGTTGGTATGATTTGATCGAACTCTTCTGGAAGGTGCAACTCGGCGTACCCGTCGATTATTTCTCCAATACAAATACATTGCGTCTATTCCTTATGGCTTGGATACTCTTCAATTATGTGATGACAAGCATTTATTTCGCCAAGGTCGAGAGTATTTTCGTGCATGCCTCTTACTATCCGGAAATCGATCGACTCGATGATTTGCATACGTTGGATGCCCCCATATTTGGGGTACAAAACATATTCACGGCCATAGAACCGGCGCTGAAGCCAGCACATTGGCGCACCATTGAACAGCACGCGGTGCACTTGCCACTGCAATTCTCCTCCTTTCAATTCGCTGTACCCCTAAGCAAGCGCAAACAGTGGCGCGTCGCCTTTCTGCTACGCGGTGAAACTGCAAAGGATTTATTGGTGAAGACCTACGATGCCGAGCACAAACGTCCGCGCTTTCATGTGGTCAAGGAGCATTTGCACGCCATGCCGCAGACCTATCTATTGCCGAAGGGTTCACCATTTCGCCACAAGTTTGAACAGTTCGAGAGTCGTATCTTGGAGAGCGGTATTTTCGAGTATTGGTCACGCAGTGGTCTACATCAGCGCAATAATGTGCATTCACCCAATTTGGAGGAGTTTCGTAATGAACTGCCGAATGATCTGAATTTCGAGCCGAAGGAAATTGATACCAACGACGGTGAGGAGGAAAAAGTGGTGCTAAATATGCGCATACTACAGGGGCCGTTCTATGTGTGGGGTTTCGGCATGCTGTTCAGCGGTATTGGTTTTCTGCTGGAGCATGCTCACTGCTGGTATTATAGACCTCGAACATTTGTGGTTTAGGTGGAGATACGAAACGGTATTTATTTACTTAATATATATATAAGAAAATTATGAGAGAAATATATTTTTTTTGGAATCAGAATAACTTGAAACGTAATCTTACGAAAAATTAAAAAAATTATTTCGAAATCACAAAAGCGAAATTTCTTACAGCAAATTAGAATCCTCGCATCTACTTATTTTCGCTTCATTTACTAAGCACTCAACTAATACCTGATGCCATCTCCATTAAGATCGAAATAAATATGAAAATAAACAGAACATCAGTCAAATCTCCTTCAAACGCATCCAGACATTCGGACAGCCGGTGTGAAATATCCAAAATCATTGCCAGTGAATAAGGTGGAAGCAAATTATTATTAAAAGGAATTAAAAGTAATATTTAATTTAAAGGTGAAACATCTGCAGCAATCGCCACTATTAAATTGAATGTAAACAAACTCAAATGGCTGTATATAAACAAATTATGTTTACATACAGAGATATGTAGATATGAATTAAGTCAAGGTCAGTTCAAGAATAATATAAACAGCCACAGAAATATTGCATACAATGTACACACACATATATATATATATATACATATTTATATATATGTTGAAAAGATAACAATCGAAAACCAGTGTGAATTGCTGACAGTTTATAAATACTCAAGTGTTGATGGAAAGAATGGACATGTGAATGTGTACGGGTGTGTGGTTTTTGAGATTTGGACTTTGCAAATATATCTACAATGCAAATAAATAAATTTATAATTGTTGATGCCTACTAAAGCAAATAAAATGGACCATTTGAAATGTATGCATGCTATTAATTTATATTATTAATTGTTAGATGGCCTGAACATATTCTTGAGGATAATTCAAAGTTTTGTTAGAAATATAAATTGAGTGAGCTCAGGCTATTTTGAATTTTTTATATGCCTATATAATATATTGATGACAATTTAACTCACAATTATTCTCAATTTATTATTTAATGAAGCAATTAACTAATTGCCCTATTAGTACTTGATTGATAACAAATTAATTATGAATTTTCAAGTAATTATCCACGGCGATCGAGAGTGTACGTTGTGTTAGAGTATCATAGAAAGATGTGACAGAAAATACAGAGTCCTCTAAGTCAAAATATTTAAAGTATTTCCCCAAAAGTCCCAAAGATCTGTGCTTAGTTCTCAAAGTAACATATTTATGAAAATTAGAAATTTATAAAAATCAGGTTATACTCGTAACGGTCCTTAAATATTTCTTTACGGGTACGAATGTGTGATGCCTAGATGTCTTGCAAATAGGCGTTTGTTTCCTTTTTGACAACCCTATTATTATATGCCTACAATATACTGATGACAATTTAACTCACAATTATTCTCAATTTATCATTTAATGGAGCAATTAACTAATTGACCAATTAGTACGAAATTGATAATAAAAATATTATGAGTTCTCAAGCAATCCCATCGAGATCGAGAGCGTGCGTTGTATTAGAGTGTCATAGAAAGATGGGACAAAAATACTAAATCCACTGAGTCAAAATATTTAGAGTATTTCCCACAGGTCCCAAAGATCTGTCCTTAGTTCTAAAAGGAACATATTTCTGAAATTTATAAAAATCAGGTTATACTCGGTAACTAACCAATAAATAACCAATTTACGGGTTCGAAAGTGTGACGTCTTGATGCCTGCCAAATTGGCATTTATTTCCTTCTTCACATCCTCATTTATGTAAAATCTCTTGTAAATTACAGTAGCAAAATCACTTTGAGATCAATAACTTGGGAACCCTTGGATGAAATGTTAAGAAACTGTGATAGTATACTAAAAGAGGTGAGTACTCTAAGGCATGGGTAGATATTTTTTTTTTGTGACGCGATCTTTAACTAGACCAAGCTGCTTAACTCCCTTTCACTACCTCAAAAATAAAATATCTTCATAAAATTACATTCTGAGTCGCATTAGCTTTCTATCGGAAGGCGTTTCAAATGTTAGATAAAATTTATCCTTTTCAAGCTCTCAAAAATAACAAGTCTAACATAATAGTATGGATTAGAAACCAAGAGAAATTAATGAAATCATCAATGCTTTAGTCTCTTAAAATTATGAAAAATTTATAAATTTCTCTTTAAGTCATCAACTTAAAATAAAATAAAAGCTATCTCACATTGTGATATGGAAAGCTCAACAGTTTATAACAATTTTATTATATTAATGTCAGTCTGCTTTTCTGACGCTTTAAACACATGTCCGATTTGTATTCACATATTTTTCGGTATGTCAGTATGAAAGCTTCGAAGAGCTCCTCATATAAATTCATAACATTCTGAATAAAGACAGCAAAATCATTCATTCCGACAAAAAAGTTTGAACAACTAATATACAAATACATATGTACATATATTAATATAGATGAGTCCGCATTTGATAACCACACACAGAGCTTGACGTTTATGATTTGGTTAGTCAAATTTTATTTAATCTACAACTCGGAAGCTTTACTTTTCCATCAAAAACTCAGTTTTAGTTAATACAATGCAGTCAAATTCAATTAGAACAAAGATAGTGTGGAGATGAATGCACATACTTGGATACAAACGGTGTTTATATATTCGTATGAGTGTTGAGTAGAGCTTTTGAAAGTCTTTGTTCAGAATTTAAATTTTGGTTAAAGCAAACTAAAAGTGAAATTAAATTAATTTATGAGTCTAACTAGAGTTTCATTTGGGATTATGAGGAAATTTAATCACTGGTATTGTATAACTGTATATTGGCAGGATTATTTTAATAGAAAGTGGAAGTGATATTAAAAAGACTTCTCAGATGAAAGTCTTTAAATACAGAATTTTAATGTTTTTAAACCAGAGCGCCATCTAGCTTTTTGGGTGAATATCATTGAAGTACTGAAAAAATCAGTAAGTACAAAAATTGAAATAAAACCCAACGAAACATTCGAAATTACTTAAAAATCGTAAAAGAAATAAAAACCAATATTGGACCCGACAACACTAAATAACAACAACAACAAATAACTTAAAAGTAGAAGTGTCTAGTGATAGCAGAAGAGTCACAGAGACTGTCGTCGCTTGCCAAAATTTTCAACATTCTGCAATGTAAATGTACCGGAAATAGTACATACAATGTGTGAATATGTCTAAGAATAAATCTCAAACTCACATAAAATTAAAAACAAATAAAAAACTCAGAAACAATTACAAAGTTGATTTTTTAATTTTTTAGGTTATGTCAAATGCTGATTAATTTAATTTATTTACATTCTGGTTTCTAGTTCAGTTCGGGCAGAGTAAGGATGTTTTGGCTTATTGGTTTTGATGCACACCGGTGCTCTTCCTTCAAGTACGAGATGTACTACTCTGGAGAAATCGGTACTATATATCACCTTTATTAAAACATTATTCATTAAAGATTTAAGGACTATTGACTGAATGGAGAAGAGAAGGAAAAATGCACAGCACATTTCTCTGGGACCCATTCATCATAAGGTTTACAAAGCATATGAGAAGTATTAGTGATCTCCACAATCTTATTGAGTTCAATGAGCTTTAAAGAACAATTACTCGACCTTACATTAGAACAGAGAGTACTGAGGTAAACATTATTCTTTGGACAATCCAATACTAAACTAATAATAATAGTCCATATGTCTTCAAAACACGTATAAACACTATAGAGAGTACTTCACCAACTCACAAGATCCACAGCGAGTTGAAATCACAGTACATACAGTAGAAAACCTTATTCGTGGGGAAAAACGCAGTGCTGTATATATTGAGTACTTCATTTTAGTAAAACTTTAGTCATAAAATAGCTAATATTATGTATATTGCTGTCTTATATAAAGCGAAATTATTTATTTATACTATATTTCAATTATAGAAGATTTTAACATCAATGTGTGCCATATTATTGCAAAAAAATTATTAAATGTAGATAAGATATTTCATAAGTGGTGAGAATAAAATACAGCTCTCATACAAATACTTCTCTGTGTTACGTTATTTTTGGCCACATTTATTTAAACTTAACTGGCACAAATTTAGCAAAAAATCCATTTTTGCTAGTTTTTACAAACAATTATATTTAAAATACGTTGAATTGCAAAGCTTGGAAGTACACAAAAGTTTTATAAGCTTGAAATAAAACGTGGTTGCCTCCTTATTAAACATTTTTAAAACAAAATATGTCATGATCCTATTGAATAGGCATTTCAAACCATCGGGTCCAAGGTAACAAGAATCAAAATCGTCATTTAATACTAATATAAGTTTTTTATGAAATTTATAAAAAGCTCAAGAGCTTTTACTAAGTTTGACGAATCCTACACTTTTTATATTGTAAAAGTATAGGCGTCTTCAGAGATCTACTCTTTCTCGAATAGTGTTAAAGACAGCAAACAATTGTGCATTTTAAAATATTCATTATACATATAACCATATAAATATGAAAATGAATTTCTCTGTTTCAATAATATCAATTTCCATACAATGTCTAATAGATTGCTGGCTATCTATGGAAGACATTGCCAACGCTTGAAAAGTTTGCCAAGAACTATCTTGAATCAGACAAACATACTCTTTCAAGGTTATTATTCAAATTGTTTAATAGTAATATTAAATTTCAATAAATAACACTTAATACCAACATAAAATTTAATAAATATGCGAAATAATTTAAAATAATTCCAATAATAATGAAAAAATTTATTTTATTTAATAATTATTTAAGTACTGTTCATCGGACTTTAAAAGTTTTGTGAAGATTAAATGCTAGCACAACACCCTAATTACCACAATTGTAGCAAAAAAAGCGTAGCACACAACCCAAGTACGCCTCGGTGGTGTGTTAAAAGATGAAAATTAATGTAAACAAAAAAAGGTTTTCTACTGTATACACTGAGGTTGAAATGCCCGGCATGACAATGCAAAATTTTTCAAGAATTTAAAGTATCAGCTAACAAACGCGCCAATGCCACCGAATACTTGAATGTACACATGAGTTTTAAAGTGTGTATGTAAATAGTATTCGACGAGTTCCACACATAGACTCTACCAACAAAAAGTGCGAGCATCTGATCTATCAGCGCGCTCGTCGTACTTTACTACTGTCATAGTAGAAGTTGTTGCAGCAAAGACACTGAGGGGCGCATAGAGAGTTGGAAGTGTTTAAAAGTTGGCAGCATTTGAGAAACTATTTTGGTGTTTTTATTTTCACTTTTTTTGTGCATTCCTTTTGGCACAGACAGGCAAGAATTTACGCAAATTGACCAAAAGGGTGATTTTTTCGATTTTTGGCGGAATTTTCAAGGAGGAATATATTTGATAGTAAAAGAAAACAACGAAGATAGAACTATTAAGTGTCACTTAATAAATTTCACTATTTATGGTTAGGTTTCCAATACTCTGATTACAATGAGCTTAACTTTTTTAAAGTGAAGGTTTAGACTGAGGGCTCCATGTCCAGATCATAGATCATAAATCATATAGTATAAAGCTTGGTTAATAAAAAAAAAAAACTATACTATTTTGAGAAACCTCGACAAAGCTTTACTGACATAATAAAAAGGTAAGGGTCCATGAAATGGGCGTAGTTGATTTCTTAATCGATTTCCCGATCGATCTTATAGCGTTTTTAGACAACCATATTAATTAATCAATTAAAATTTTTATTGAGAAACTCTTTTTTGTCTTTTATACCGATCAGCTGTTATACATTTTTGTTTTTGCTTCTCATAAGAAGTTGGTAAGTTTCATCGCCAGATTAATATTTTTCAGCAGCGACATCTACCGTAGCTTTTTTATCAAGAAATTCAGCCAATCGCAGACAAAGAACGTATATCGTACGTCTTTGTCGCAGAGTTGCATTTGATTCTCAAGTCGATTAAAATTCAATTAAAAATAAATGCAGATTTATTTGTATGGTAATTAGCGTTTTAATCGAGCAGAGGCCGGCTAATTGATCAATTAGCTCCTGTCTAAAAACGTTATTACGTGGGTCTATACACCCAAGTTTTAAAAACAAAAACAAATAACGATTTAGCGAGGTGAATTTGAGAACACATAACCTCAAATTATTCTTTCAAAACATGTATCTGGTCACGTAGCACAGTCCCAGAGTAACCATCTAATCTACCTAATTATCATCTTGACAAATTTCTCACTTAATTTGAGGTTACTTTGATGACCTCACATTAAACCATACCTTCAAGAGATTGATATGTGACAGTTTCTACAACTGTTGACAAGTAAACAATACCAACTAAATATTTGAGAATTCATACACCAAATCTACTCGTGTCTTCATGTACATAATCAAATGAAGCAATTAAAAAAAAATAACAAAAAAAAAATATGATTAAACTCAGCTAGTCTCTTCCATGACAGATTAGAACTAGATTCGCACATAAATAAACATATTAAAAAAAAAAAATATGACGTAAAAGTCATAAACTTTCGCACAAATCAGTCAAAAATTTAATTGGAATATATACTCATCTCTTCTTGAAACAAAATATGAAAAAAAAATAAATAAATAACAACTAATCAAAGAAAGCATTTTTTCACTTAATTATTTAACACTATCAAAAGTTCGGCGACCTTCGCCTCTTGTTTTCGGCTCGTGCAGCCAGCCTTCAACGTGCGGATAATGCTCGAATCATCACCAAAAGCAGCAAATTGAAATTGATTTCCGCCCGCTGCACACGAACACACCCGCACGCTGGTGATTTTTGATTTGTGATTTCAGTAGTAAATTGGCCGACTTAGTCATTCATTAATTTTTACACCAAAACAAAAAATGGTATACAGTTATAAATTTCAATATAATTTTTTTGCTTAAATTAATGCAAGATTTATTAGTTTTATTTGAGAAAAAAAATTGAAAATGTACGCTTGGAGGGGGTGTCAGCTCATACATTTGCAGTTGTGTCTGTATTGTCTGAAGTGCAAAGAAACGTGCGAATTAAAGTGGAACACGCACAATTAAAACAATTAAAGCACTCTGACACAAATTAGCGCTTCAATTAGTCGACACAGAAGTTGCAAAATGCGGAAAAAATTTTATGAATTAAAACAAAAAAAAAATGTTTTAGAATAACTGCCACATACTGGCAGCCATGGATATATAAATACAGCACTCTTCTGCTTTAAGTCGCCATTACAACGGTGTAATGACAATTTTTAACATAATTACGACTATATGTAAGTGCCAATAAACTTCTTTAAATGAGAATACATATACAAAATATTTAATTACACGCAGCCGCCACCACTATGGGGGTCAAGAGGTTAAATTAATTAAAAATTTAATGCTGCTGACAAATGATCTTCAAACTGTTTAGTTTATGTATAATTAGAGTATGTTTAAGTACATAGTATGTATGTAAGTATATATGTGTCTATGTAAATTCTTATCTGCCCAATATTCAACAAAAAAGGCTGTTGAACTTTCGGAAATATTTTAGTATTTCTAAAGCGTGACAAAAAACCTTGAAAACCTAAAAAAAATCAAGCATTACATGATGATTGTGAAAAAAAATATATATTTATGTGTTGCTAACAGTGTATTTTTAGAAACATAAAACTTTGCTATAGCATGCTAATTTTTAAAAGAAAATACTCGAAATATCAGCAGATCGATTTTTCACATTTTTTAGATTAATGAAGTCTCTAATAGCGTTTTTATACAGGAGCTAATTGATCAATTAACCGGCCTCTGTTCGATTAAAACGCTTATTAAGATCGATTTACCATACAAAATAAAATCTACATTAATTTTTAATTGAATTTTAATCGACTTGAAAATCAAATGCAACTCTGCGACAAAGACGTACGATATACGTTCTTTGTCTGCGATTGGCTGAATTTGTTGATAAAGAAAGTTAGGGTAGAAGTCGCTGCTAAAAATGTCAATCAGCTGATGAAACTTGCCAATTTCTTATGAAAAGCAAAAACAAAAATGTATAACAGCTGATCGGTTATCGAGTAGCCGGCACTATAAAATACAAAAAAGGGTTTCTCAATAAAAAATTTAATTGATGAATTAATTGGGCTGTCTAAAAACGCTATAAAAAAGTAGAAGGTATTTATTGTAGTAAGATTTTCTAAAATCTAAATTTAATAAAAGTGAATTCGCATGAACGAGTATAATTTCCCTCGAAACGAACTAATTGGATGTCAGAAATTGGCTGTAAGTGCAGTAAATTACTCTCACATCCAATTCAGAAAGCTCATACTACTTCCCTTTGAAAACAAGAATCCTTGGACAGCGAGGGTTTGCCGATTTCCAAAAACAATTATTGTTAGAGAATACATTAGAGGTGAACTGATATTAAACAGATAGCGTATAAAAGACCGTTACATTTAAAGAAAGATGGACCTGTCATTATGGCTTCAAAATGAAACACTAACCGACTAAAAGGAGTAATCCAGTTAAAGAGGTTCGAATATGAATACTCTTCTTCGAGGTAAATCAGTTAATTTTTTTCAGGAATGCTGAACATGTTATCAATTTACACTTAAAGTAACGTGGAACGATCACTGAATAATACATCAAGACTTGCTCAGATGGAAGTGTCTGAAAATGTAAAGGAAACGAATAACAGAAGACGAAAAAGTTAAGTGTTCAAAAACAGTCGAACAAAAAAACAGTCCAACAGATCAAACTACCAATTCAGAAAGCTCTCAACTCTACCGATACTAAATTTAGTTCCACACGAACAGAGACCGTTACAAGCAAATAAACATGGACCTGTCATTATGGCTCCAAAGTGAAACACTAACCGACAAGAAATCCAGAAAGCGAAAGGAGTAATCCAGTTAAAGAGATTCGAATATGAACTCTTCTTTGATTTTTTTTCGAAAGTGCTGAACTACTAATTTTTCACTTATAGCAACGTGTACCAATCACTGAATAATACATCAAGAAATTTTCAGGTTGAAATATTGGAAATTCTAAAGGAAACGAATTATCGAAGACGAAAAGAAAATTAAGTGTTCAAAAACAGTCGACCAAAGATATCTCCGAGTTCCAGCAGATCAAGCTAATTTCGAAAGTTTTTTTTCGAAACCTCAGGCTCTTTTTGAATTTGAATAAAGCTTCTCAATTATTCGAACTTTTTATAAATCGCAACATAAGAATATTATTTCTAGATTAGATTGTTAGTGTTCTGGTCATTTTGTGCTCAGAAAACGCATTCGCATTCGAAATTTCGAAGCCAAAAACTACAACAAAAGTTCTAAAACTGTGTAGTATTGAGCTTTTACAAAATCAAAATCATTGTAAATTCTAACAACGTTTCTAGATCACGGCAGTGTGTTCTATTATACTCAATTTTGAAACTGGAATTTTTGGTAAAATGGTTCCAAGTGGCTCATTTTGGTCTCAGAACACGTTCACTCATATCAAAATTTCGAAGACAACAACTACAATAGACTTTAAAAACTGCAGTAGTGAATTTTTACGAGATCAAAACCATAATCCATTCCAATATTGGTTTTAGATTCATACAGAATTATATAAAACTTTTAAATTGGAATTTCTGGACAAAATTGTTTCAAGAAGGTCTTCAATCAGGGGTGTTGTGGAATCCAAGACAGATTTGCTGAATGTCAGAATGGCAAACCAATTCTGATTTTCAATGGTGTCACAGAATCTGATTGGATTTTCGTCTTTTCGAATATAAGCAAACCAATATTCGAATCAGCTGTTCTGCTATTTATTCATGGGGAAAATTAGCAAGACATGTTTTTGGAATTGTAATCATATAATTAGTTCAAAATATTCATTAAACCCAAAAAAAAATAATATTAATATGAGAAATTATTTCAGCTTTTATTTTATTTGGCAATGAAAGTAGCGCGAAAAAATTAAAGTTTTAAAGAATCACAGTAATTCGCTTTATGCTCAAAGGAAGTCAAAAATAGTAATTATTTTTATGTAAAAATGTACAAATTTAAGTGTATATATACAATGGAACTTCTTTAACTCGAATCACCATAATCCACAAAAAAACTTCGAGGAAATTTGTATGGAATTTGATTTTTAAACGATATTGCCAATTTAAAAGTTCAAGTAATGGAGATCTTCGAATTATGGAAGTTACACTGTATATAGTTTAACTTTTATATAAAAAGTTAGATATTTCCATGATCTAATCTGAATTACTTATTTTGTAAAATTCTTAGAATATTTTATTTTTTTCTGTTGAATTCAATAATTACGTCATTTAGCGTTCTTATCTTATTTTTTAATAATAATTATATTTTTTCCAAAGCGTTTTAACGGCAAATCAAAGTAAATTTGAACAAAATGTCTCAAATCTGTCAGCCGTGAAGCTCTTGGTTTGTTTATGATAGTTAAACCGATAAAATTGGTTTCCATGGCACCTAAAACCAATAGAATTTCTGATTCGAACATCAAACCAATAATATCAGAATTCATGACACGAACCAGAATTTTTTGTCGGTTTGAATTCTGATTCCGACAACTGTCAGATTCCACAACAACCCTGAATATGTCGAAACAAATGCCTTCATGTGATAACTACACAATCTTGCTAGTAGAATGTGCTGTATTTAAGACGAGTCATGGTCACAGATTAAAAGTGTTTGAATGTTTGAAATGAATTTTTAAATAGCAAAAGCTATGAGAGAACACATGCCAAATCGTTTGAAAATATATAAATGCCTTGCATGTTCGAAAAGTATTTAGGTTGCAATATTTTCCATGAAGCAATTAAGCGGTTTTCGCTTCAACAATTTTTGCAATCAACATTAGCAACATCTGGAGATTTGATTGAATTAGTGAGAAAATGGAATATCAAAATAGCGGTATTCAGCATAAATTCGCAAACACATTTATTTATGGAAGAGATTTCGCAAAACAACAGATTACTAAGCAGATTTACGAAAATTTTCAATTTTTTTTTTAAATTTATTTTTGAGTCGAATAAATTTATTTTCAGGGATTTTCACATTAAATAATACTAATCAATGACGCTGGCGATCGATGGCACTTTGGCAATCGAATGTTTTTCTCAATGAAAACACACACAAATCGAAGAAGAAGATGAATCGTCAGATAATGCAATGCCATTGAAGACAAAAAGCGGCGGCAACAACACTTTTTTATTTTATTTTTTGCTTTTTTGATTTTTGTCAGATCACTTGACTTTGCTTTTACTTTTCCACTTTTTTTACACGCGATTTGCCGTTGTTATGCGTGTGCACCACACATTATTCTATATACACAACACATAAATACGAGAGTTCGTGGCGGCACAAACCGATTTGATATTGCGAAAATGCACAATGATTATTTTTATATCTTTAGTTGTTGTTGTTTTCTCTTTCTTGTTTTTGTTTTCTATGTATCAACGAAGTCAAAAGCGTACGGATCGCGTGCGTTTAGAGACACATCCGGACGATCGAAATTGTGTGCGCGCAAATACAGTTAGCGTCCGACTGAAAGTGCTGCAGTCAGGCAATTTGCCGAATGCCGGTGGCAAACGAGAGCACGTTGGCGCTTTGGCGAACGCTGCCGAACAGCAGACACAACATAACAACTTCCTGTGTAGAAGATGCAGGGCGATGATCGCCAAGTGATCTTGCAAACATATGCTACAATGTGGAGCTGAGAGCTTAGTGGACCACACGAAGTACACGACGGTGTGTAGACGGGTTAGCATCTCTCATTGGCATTGTGCCCAGTATTTGCCGGCTGCGAAGGCACGAGCAGTTTTAGACAAAGTATTCTACTCTAGTACGCGAGGTTAAAGTAAACGTAAGCGGAGTGGAGTTTATGGAAAATGTGGAGCATTAGGGACAAGTGAGTTGGAAGCAAGAGACTTTAAAATGAAGAAATAATAAACTGCAAACAGCAGACACAGCAAAAAAAGGGGTGTTGCAGTACTTGGGAAGCTGCAAGTGTAAGCACACACTGTTGTGCTAATTTATTGTTCTCAGCAATGAGCGACAAATGCACAGCACGTACTCCCAAGTCTTAATTGTCTGAACGCTAGCGAGTTGCAAATATTTGGCGCGTGGACAAAGTAAAGTGGAGGTCAGTTGATATTATGAGTACTGAGAGACAACAAAACTACAACAATATGTATATAAAAATATCTGAAGAAAAATAAATAAAGTTAAAAATTATAATAATTATTATGTATATTCAATAATTATAACAAAAAAATTGAAAAAAAAAAATTTTTAAATAAAAAAAAATTTAAAAAATAAAAAAAAATTCAAAACGAAAACTGAAAAATTTGTTATTTATACAAAAAGAAAATTAAATAAATCAATTGTAAATAAATAAATAAATAGTTTTGATGAGAAATTATTAAAAAAGTAAGTCAAATTGAAAAAAAAAATTAAATGAATAAATTTGTATATTTGTAAGGAAGGGCTAAGTTCGGGTGTAACCGAACATTTTATACTCTCGAAATTTATTGATATAGTTTTATTAAGATAACATACAATTTCACCCATATATTCGGCATAAATCCACTATAATAATGAAAATCAACGTATATAGTATATGAGGGCTGAGGTAATCCCTGAACCGATTTCTCTCATTTTCACCACCGAGGTACATTATATCCAAGACTATATGCTCACCTGATTCTGCTTAAATAGCTCACATATTAACCGATATATGCGAAGTAAAGCCCATGGTATTTTTGAAAAACCTATAATTAAGTATATGGGAGATGGGGGAAGTTATGACCCGATTTTAATAATTTTTGGTACAGAGACACTCTAGTAGAAGAAAAAGATTCCCTCTGAATTACATTAAAATATCTGATAGTTTTAACGATATTTTCGGAGTGAACATTTACCCTTAGGCACTGAGGTCTTCATGGTCGATATCCGGGGCTTGAAAAGTTATGGTCCGATTTCAACAATTTTTTCACAACTGAAGCCACAGATGACATACCGTATTTGTGTAAAGTTTTATTTCGCTATCTTCATCAGTTCCTTATGAAATCAGTTTGAATTCCAAATTGAGTTATATGGGAAGAAAGCGTGGTTGTGAACCGATTTCGCCTATTTTCCATAAGTGTCATCAGAGTGTCAAGAAAGTATTATGTACCTAATTTAATTGAAATAAGTCGAGTAGTTTTGGAAATATGGTTTTTGGCCCATAAGTGGGCGACGCCACGCCTATTTTCCTATTTTTTGTTAATCTGAATTTAGCTCTTCTCTGCCATTTCTTCTGTAAAATTTAGTGTTTCTGATGTTTTAAGTTAGTGAGTTAACGCATTTTTAGTAATTTTCAACTTTGAAAGGGAGGTGGGCGTGGTTATTAACCGATTTTCGTTACCAACCGTCTCATGGAAAGACGGACGGACAGACAGACAGACATCCGGATTTCAAATCTTAGCAACTTTGTTGCGAGAATATAAAAAAACTGTTGAAAAACAAAATTATAAGAAACACCATAAAATTTTTTGTGAAAAAAATTTGAAAAAATATAATTACGCAAAAAATTTTAAATTTTAAATTAGAAAAAAATAATAATAATATCAAAATGTGTTAGTAATAAAAAATCACATGATCAATTACATTAAAACAATAAAAAAAAATTTAAAAAAATTTGCTAACAACAAAAAACACAAACAAAAGAACTTAATGTGATTCACAAAAAAAATCGGGGCACATATTCTAAATTTAATACACACTTATGTATATTTGTATATTTTTAATTACCGTGCCAAATGGCTAAGCAATCACAAATGGACGCCAGACAAAAAGACGTGTCATTTCCTCCAGCCCTCACAGTTAGCACCTACGCCACACACTCGCTAAAATTTCAAAATCATACATACCTACATAAGTATATACAGACTCGTGAGCTAAAAAATTTAAATGAACTTCGACGAAAACGCAATTTGGCAACACGTTCGTGCGCACAGTCAGGCAGCAGAAGAGGCGACCATTTCATAAAGTGTCTATAATGCCTGTTTTTAGCATGAGATTTTTAAAGTTTTTGCACGAAAACACAATTTTTTTTTAAATAAAGAATTTGGATTCGGTGTTTCTAAGCAGAAAATAATACCGAACGCAGCCTCACACGACCTTTCGAAAAAATACACGAACATTTGTTGTTGCAATATTTTTGTGAAAATTATGAAAATTTGAAATCTTCTGACGTCAGCAAGTAACCATCCGCCAACATGCGAATATGATCGCCACTTTGGTGTGAGTGTTCTTGCTGGCGGCTGACAGCTGACGCGACCACACACACACACACACTGGCGCGTATTATTGATCGTGCCCCACTGGAAAGAGGACAACATATGCACGTCAAATACAACAAAAACTGTTGTACAACAACGCAAAAGCCAAATGATGATAGCAGCGACTGTGTCATAGACGACGTGTTGTACTCGAGTGCTAACACTTTGGCATATTAGAAATTTGTCATGATCAACGAAATGTAAGGCAATGCGGGCGGCATGAAAATGTTTCAACATTTTGAGAAACGAGAATTGAGATTCTTAAGTAGCTGATAATTAATGGCTGATCATTAAAAATTTACCATTAAAATGTTTTTTTTTGGTTTTCGTATATTTATAATAAAAATAAATTTGAATTTTTTTAGCCATAATATTCCAGTAGTAGAAGTTCCAAATACATGAAGAGCAGTTGAGAATGTAATTAAGAAAAAAATATTAAACACAAATATCAACTGATATGAGATCTGGAGATCAAATGAGATCCTGAGGCCAAGGAAGATCGAGAGACCAAATGAGATCCTATAGCTAAAAGAGATCCTGGGACCAAATGAGATCTGAAAGCTAAATGAAATCATGAGGCCAAATAAGATCCGGAGACCAAATGAGATCCTGAGGCCAAATGAGATCCGAAGACCAAATGAGATCCTGAGACCAAATGAGATCGTAAGGCTAAATGAGATCCAGGGACCAAATGAGATCTGAAAGCTAAATGAAATCACGCAACCAAATGAGATCCGGAGACTAAATGAAATCCTGAGACCAAATGAGAGCCGGAGCCTAAATGAAATCCTGAGATCAGATAAGTTACAGAGACCAGATGTTATCCATAGCCTAAATGAAATCCTGGGACCAAATGAGATCCGGAGCCTAAAAGATATCCTGAGACCAGATAAGATAAAAAGCCCAGATGAGATCCTAAGGTTAAATGAGATCCTGGGACCAAATGAGATCTTAAAGCTAAATGAAATCCTGAGGCCAAATAAGATCCGGGGACCAAATGAGATACAAAATCAATTGGGATCGAGAGATCCTGAACCTACATGAAATACTGAGGCCAAATAATATCAGGAGACCAAATGAGATCCTGAAACCCATTGGGGTTTAGAGATCCTGAAGCTAAATGAGATCGTGCAACCAAATGATATTCTAAGGCCAGATAGGTTACAAAGACCATATGAGATTCTGATACCAAATAACATGCTAAGACCAGATGAGGTGGTATAGACGTCCTGCTAATATAATTTGGGAGATATGTCTGATATTGTAACCCTGTATCTCTGAGGCAGTTAAGAAGTGTGACAAGATTCAGTTTACCAAGCTAGGTTTACTGTAAGAAAACAGATGAGAAGGAACGATTTATATAGTAAAATAAATGAAGTCTCCTGAAGTAGGATCACAACTAAGAATTAGATAAAATTTATTTTTTATACCTTAAAAGCAGGGATGAAATTATAAATTCTATATAAATTATAATGCATAGGCAACTATCAGGAAAGTCAGATTCATAAAATAATACGATTTTATAACAGAATTCTGGATAAAATTTATGGCTCCCCACTACTGCTACAAAAATTTAAAAATTCACAACGGAAGCACACCAAGCGCCATCTAAAATGAAATACGAATAGCTTTGAAAGCTCAATAGCAAATAACTATACTTGCCAACTGTTATACGCGTATATAAGAAAAACTCTCCAAACAGCTAGACTCATACAATGAAAAGCTTTATGAGCGGCCAAGTGAGCACAAAGAGAGCGTGTAGAGTTTGCACATACACACAAACTCTCCAACACACACAACTCGTTCAAATGTGAAAAGAAGACCGGCAAAGCTTTTAATTTTGTCTGCCACACAAACATCGTAATAACAACAAAAGTAATGAGGTGAATAACTGTAATAAATGGAAAATTATTGTTATTGGCTATTGTTGTTGGTAAAGCGAAGCGTGTGGGAGGGCGCGTCAAGTGGGTGGAAAGTCGGTTGTTAATAAAAGGCTTCATGAATTGTGACGAAATCAATAAAAAAAACTAAATACATAAAAATTTTTGAAGGAAAATTTATTTGTTTCTTGTGCTCTATCCCTTGTTTGCTCTCTCTCTCTCTCTTATGATTCATGTTTATTTAAATTTTATTTATTTTTTGTTAAATTTATCAGTGAACTTTTATCTTATCAAATTGGATATCATCGCGTTTATATACGACTTGCAAGGTAAAGTGGAAACTGCAAATATTGTTGTTGTTGTTTTATGGATATGAAACTTAAAATTTATAAGATTGAATAATAATAAGTTGAAGTTTCATAGAGAAAAGGCGGTAACTTTTCAAAGTACAAGGGTCTAGAAAAGTTCAGTTTGGAATTGTTTCTGAACTTTCAATCTCAACTATCGGGCATACCAACTCGATATATTATAAATATTTACGAGGAACTCTTCTGACTAAAAACTAGAACTGTGGTTTTTAATAAAGATATTCCATTTTTAACTCAAGAGAGAGATTTGTAAAGAAAATTCTTTCATCGTAACTATCAACTAATAATCGTTAGTTTGGCATACATTTTCATCGATATTCGATAGTCACCGCTTTAGACAGAATCCCAAGTTCAAGAATTTAATATCTAATATGTAACTCATAGGATTTGGGGACCGCATATGTCTGAGGGATTTATCCACGAAAAAAATCCAGACCAAGTTATTAAAAAGAAAACTAACACAGTTCGACCCATAAATTCGGCATAAAGTTTAATAGAATAACGAAAATCGTCATATATGAGGGCTGAGGTAATTCCTGAACCGATTTCATTCATTTTCACCAGCAAGGTGCACTATATCCAACACTATACGCTCACTTAATTTTGCTAAGATATCTCACATATTAACCAATACATATATGCGGAATAAAGCCCACCGTATTTTTGAAAAACCTATAATTAGGGATTATATGACCCGATTTTAATAATTTTTGGAACAGATCACTACTAGAAGAAAACAATTTCCTCTGAATTACATTAAATTATCTAAGAGATTGTCCAATATTTTCGGCTAAAATGTACCCTTAGGCGCTGAGTTCAACATGTCCGATATCTGGGGCCTTGAAAAGTTATAGTCCGTTTTCGACAATATTTTCACAAGTGAAGCCAGATATGATATACACTATTTGTGTAAAGTTTTATTCCGCTATCTTCATTGGTTCCCTATGTATATATTATAAAGTGAAGGAATAAGATGGAATTCAAAATTGAGTTATTAGGAAAGTAGTCGTGGTTGTGAACCGATTTCGCCCATTTTTTGTCCGTGATAAAAAAAAAAATATTGTATACCGAATTTCATTCGAATCGGTCGAGTAGTTCCTGAGATATGGTTTTTGACTCATAAGTTGGCGATGCCACGCCTATTTCCCATTTTGTAAAAAAAATGTAGTGCAGCATCCTTCTGCAATTTCTTTTGTAAAAGTGTTTTAGTGTTTCTGACGTTTCTCGTTAGTGAGTTAACCCACTTTTAGTAATTTTCAACCTAACCTTTGTATGGGGGTGGGCGTGGTTATTATCCGATTTCAACTATTTTCATGGTGTGTGATGGGGTACGTAAGAGAATCGACCGCAGAAAATTTGGTGTATATAGCTTCATTGGTTTGCGAGATATATACAAATAACCGACGGACAGACAGACAGACGGACGGACAGACATCCGGATTTCAACTCATCCTGATCATTTATATATATATAACCGCATATCTAACTCTTTTATTTCTTGGTGACACAAACAATCGTTATGTGAACAAAATTATAATACTCTCTTTAGCAACTTTGTTGCGAGAGTATAAAAACAAATAAATAAAACCAAAGCAAAAAAATCGATTTCTGGACCCGGTTTTATAAAAAATTTCACCAAAAAATTTAATAATTTCAATTTCATAAAACTTTCAAAAACCTCATTGGAATCCTGTGTGCAGATTGTGAAACCAAAATGTGTAATAACAGACCTCTCAGACTAAATGTATAGTTCCATAATGCAGTCTGTTCTATCTCACACAAAATAGACACCAAAAGAATCATACCACAGCACATACAGAAACAGTTATTGTATTGAAAATCATTTTTACTTAACAATTACAATGTAGACACGCTTTACATGCTCTAACTAGCAACTCTTTATGTAATCGCTGCTTTCATACACATACGCAGACTTTGGTTACTTTCATTCATTCATATAAATAAATAAAATTTCTTTCATTTATTCTTCCTTCCCCTGCTCACTTCTCAGATCCCCCACAGTCAGGATATAATTTCAGCTTACAATGTATTTGTATTAATGCAAGCAAAAACTTTTAATAACATAAGCTTACGGATAAACGCTTGGCGACCGCACACACGAACACGCATCAGTAGACTTCCAAATAAAATCATATATATTTCATATATACATATGTACATATTATATATACTATGTACATTTTACATGATGGAGGGGGATATAAAAACTTTGTTGCCACATTGTAAATATTTATACGAGTAATGTACGTGCATATAGTATTTATGATATGTTTATTCTGCCTATACGAGGGTGAATTGATAAGAGTGTGGGTTTTTTGATACAATTTTTGTCATAGGTCCTCAACCGATTTCGATTACAATAATTATACTGATTTTAGCCAAATTTATAGTCTATAAAGTTTTTAGAACTATGAGTGCAATGGAACATCAATAAGAATGTTTCAAAACGAACAGAAGCATGTAAAAATTTTCTAAACCAAGGTTTAAAAATATTTTTCAGCATTTTAAATAATCTTAGGGGTCTCAAGATGAAAATTGATTGTTTTAGAAAATATTAAAAAACCTATGTTGTCTAGAATTTTAAATATTAAAAAACCTATGTTGTCAGGATTAATATTTGAAATAACTTGGAAAATACTCTCCATATGAGGTATGTTCAAAAAATAACGGGAATTTTAATGCACTTATTCGTCTACATTAATGTTCCCCAGAGCGAGTGAAAACGACACCATGGATAAGCCAGCCGGCGGATACCGATCAAATCATGGAAAACATCGAATTAGACTGGCATGTGGCATCTCGTAACATCGCCCAGGAGATGGGTGTTAATCCAAACCATTTTAAACCATCTGCAGAAGGCTGGATACACAAAAAAAGCTTGATGTTTGGGTGCCGCATGATTTGACGCAAAAAAACCTACTGGACCGAATCGACGCCTGCGATATGCTGCTGAAACGGAACGAACTCGACCCATTTTTGAAGCGGATGGTGACTGTAATAACAAGCGAAAACGGTCGCGGTGGAATGCCGGTGAATTGTCCCAAATAGTGCCCAAGCCGGGATTGGCGGCCAGAAAGGTTTTGTTGTGTGTTTGGTGGGATTGGAAGGGAATCATTCACTATGAGCTGCTCCCATATGGCCAGACGCTTAATTCTACCATCTACTGCGAACAACTGGACCGCTTGAAGCAGGCGATCGACCAGAAGCGTCCAGAATTGGCCAACAGGAAGGGTGTAGTGTTCCATCAGGACAACGCCAGACCACACACTTCGTTGATGACTCGTCAGAAGCTACGGGAGCTCGGATGGGAGGTTTTATCGCATCCACCATATAGCCCGGACATAGCGCCAAGTGATTACCACCTGTTCCTGTCCATGGCGAACGTCCTTGGTGGTGTAAAGTTGAACTCAAAAGAGGCTTGTGAAAAGTGGCTGTCCGAGTTCTTCGCAAATAAGGAGGGGGCTTCTACGAGGGGGGTATTATGAAGTTGCCGTCTAGATGGAAACAGATTATCGAACGAAACGGCGCATATTTGAACTAAATCCGATCACTGTAACACTTTTTATAAAGCATTAAATAAAGAGCAAAAGGGAAATATTTACCAACCTAATATGAAGGGGTTATATATATTGTGGTCTACAGTTTTTGGAACTACTATATCATCCAGTAACACCTGATTATAATTTTTAATATATAATATTTCTGAAAAAAATTCTAACGTATATTCTCCGAGTAACATTAGAAAAAATCTTTATTATTTTCAGGACTTTCTGGATTAGTTGAAAAAAGGGAGTTGAGAACACCGAACCATAAGTGGCTGCACTTAAGCCATCTATGTGAATTTTTGTACTTCTAAGTGAGTCCCAAACACCATTCAACAAATCGGAGCATCTGATAAAATTCTTAAACTTCTTCCACTCCAACTAACTATGGCTTTTATATTGGAACACTTGGAACCTAGCATTTTGCATTTTGCATTTTAAATTAATATTAAACCTAACCTTAAATTATTTTTCACAGTGTACAGTGCAATGCACGCTAACTGACTGTTGTGTGCGAGTGCTTATATGTGGCGGTGTAAAAAAGCGCGAATGCTTAATCAGAAACGCATCATTGCAAGCGGCGGAATTCTTAATCTGGCATTAATACAATTTTCAACAACGTGAATGTGAGTATGTCTGCATTTATATATGTATATATATAGGTTTGTATGTAATACAAAGTCTGTGGTCGAACGTGTTGAAGGTGGCTCAATAAGAGCACACATATGGCAGCCCCAACACGAGACCGAGTCGCCAGAGAGTGACGCTGAGCTCAATGAATGCTTAATCAGAAGTTAGGGACAATCGGTTCAATGTATATATATACGAGTAGATATCTTTACATGGAGGCAGTGAAGCCGTTTGACGAAAAAAGAAGCACAAGCCCACATTGAATTTGTATTGTAGACATGCAAGCAAAACAGGAGCGAAAAAAATACAAATCCAGCTACATAGAATACCGAGGGCGCGCGGGGTGACAAAGATGGGGCAGCTTACAACGATGGCTGCATTTGAAATGGGCATTGTTGCGGCTACTGTTACTTTTCAACGTTTTATTGCCATTTTTTCTCTATGCTCATGCAATGCTTCGTGTGCTCTCGTGTTGTTTTTGGTGTTTGTGTCACTGATGTTGCACTGGTGATGTTTGACCCATATTGAAATTTGTCTGCTTGGATTGCCGAACACGAACACCCTCCTCCCACAACCAAACAGTGGCCGTCTGGACTCACATGCGCCTAAAAAGGGCTGCACCGAAGAGGCGGATATTGACTGAAGCGACGATGGCGTGTACGATAGGTTAGGAACAACGCATGAGGGAGAGAGCGAGGGGCCAGCAGGTAGCATTGTGAATTACAATGAATTACCTATTTCTATGTCAACAACAGCGTGCCGTGCCTAACAATTGTTTGTAAACAAGTTTGTGTTGTTGGGTTGGGGTGGCGCGAACGCCGAACGCCAAAAGCCGTCTCTGGCTGTAGTGACAGTATTTTAGTTGTCAGCGCGCTGTAAGGTGCTTGAACCCAATGCCTGTGAATATGAGTGAGAATGTGGTGCTGCCCAACGAGCTTAGACTCTTAAATTATGTCATAAAGCGGAGGAGAGTGTATTTTTAGACTTTTTATGGTGGGTAACCATAAATGGCATGGACACACAATGTGCGCAATGCATGGAGACAAGAGAGGTACTGAAATAAATGTAACTACTAATGGAGGCTTGTGCATGGACAATGGACTGGGCCGTGCCATTTGCAGATGTTGTATGAAATGGAATTTGAAAGACTAAAAAGATAAAAAGTAATTTTCTAAGATTAAACGAGATGATTTCCGAAATCTATGGTATAAAGATAGACAAGAAATTATTGAGAAGGTTCCGGGATCCAAACATAGAGATGTGCAAAATCCCAATAATTTCTACATTACATGCAATGATTTAGCAGGAAATCACATCCTCTATACTTATGAGCTGTCTTCTTAAAAATCACTAACTCAATAAGATTATAGAAAAAATAGGAAATTGAAAAGATCGTGCTTTCGTCCAGCTTAGATGGAGGTGAAGTCTTTCCTTCCATCTGAGGTTAAAACTTAAAATTAAAATGACGAAGATTAAGTTAGAATCAATAAAAGGGGGTTTAAAGCCACTTTCAAGGGTCTTGGAGTCAGTGTCTTCTAGATAATAAGTGAAAAGATCGCTAGTAGTGGACTTCTACTGTAAACTACGTATATATTCTAATAAGAAACTCTTATCTTCAACGTTAAGGAAAGAGAACCGATATTATTCACACATTTTTTAACCGTATATGGATTTCATATTGAAAATAATTCGACGTCTGGAAAGTTTCCTCGGTTCTTTAGTAACAATTACTTTCTTATATAGACATTTGGACGATATTAAACTATTTCTTACATTCTTTAAAAGGGAATCCACTAGTTGTGCGGAGGTTCTTTATAAATTCTTAAAAAAAAATAATATAAACTATGCACTCACCTTCGTTATCGCTGCGACGTGTACGTGGCATACTGTTGTAATACTGCTGAATTTCCGATTTCTCTGTGGATTCATTCTCCTGCTTCTCATCCTCGGTGTAGACCGGTGAACACGGACCAGACGAAGCGCTGGCGGCTGGCGAAGACGATGTAGCCGAATTAACACTACCACTCAGCCCGTTAGCGCCACCACCTAAACTGTCTACGGAACCACGTTTTGCGGCAATTGCCACATATTGGAATGTAGCTGAGGTGGGTGAGGAAGGTGTAAGCCGTTCTTCGCCCTCAATGAGATCAATGGATTTTTTACGTGGCTTCTCGGGTGGTACTGGCGCATTTGCGGCAATGGCAGCAGCAGCGGCGGCGGCGGCAGCGGCTGCAGCTTGCTGTTCATCAAGTGAACGCTGTAGAGCTGCGGTGACCGCTGCCGATTTGGCAGGTGGCGGCGGTGGCTGCGATGACACCTCGGGCAGCTTTGTAGGCGAACGTATACGTTCCGGATTGTATTTAACCGGACTGACGTTCTTCGGTTTGGCAGCTGGTATGGGTGGCAATGGTGGCGACTTGATGGGGCTACCAATTTTATTGGTACTACGCGGTTTGATTTCCGGTGGTACGACTGTATGACGTACCGGTGGACTGGGTGGATGATCCTGCGGTTGCTGATGCTGTTGGGCAGCAGCTAAAATGGGTGAGCGTAACTGTTCCATGCCGGAGACAGCTGTATTGGCAGCGTTTGACTTATGATTGGCGTTTGGAGAGGCCACTGTGATGGCAATATTTGCATTATCCTTTTCGCGATCACGCTCTTTATCGCGTTCGCGATCTCTATCTCTGTCTTTCTCTTTTTCTCTCTCCTTTTCCTTCTCCTTCATTTGTATGGCCGAACTGGAGAAGAGTGTGGTTCCCGGCACGGTTCGTATGATGTCACAGCGATTTTGATCGCTATGTGTACGATTAGATTTTGTTTTTGTGAAGTGTGACGTCCACTTCTTTTGCTTTTCGATTAACTCACGTGAATTGAATTTACGTTCCGGTTTCTCCGGCTTATCGACACTACCGCCACCCGCTGAGAGTATGGCACTCACACCGCCCACCGATGAACCACTCAACACACCGTCTTCGGATTTGTGACGTGCTATATTGTGATGTAGTTTCGTACCGGGTTCTACGATAAATTTACTATTACTCAGTGCCAAACCGCCATTCAATTGTGGTGGCGGCGCACAATTATTATTATTCGCCAACGAAGCGGCCACATTACAACCGGGTGGAAATGGCGAACGTCGTTTCGGTGGCGATATCGAACGATCTGACGAACGCGACGACGAACGATCCGAACTATTGCCCTCGCAAAGATTATCGTCACGCGAGCCAGAACGTGACATTTTCACATTCGAATTTGTATTATTCTCTACGCCGAGCTTCTCGAAGAGTGCTCGTGCATTATTGAAACGCGCCGAATGCGATTCAGTGCGTACAACGGTGGCTGGTATGCCAACTCCACCGCCTACGGCTTGTTGTTGCTGATTGGCTGCAGCGGCAGCGGCGGCAGCAGCAGCAGCAGCAGCGGCTGCGGCGCTTAACTGTTCGACGGGTTGTATTTCGATGGGTTTGCGCTGGAAGAGATTCGCAATTTGCGAAACTTTACCAACTGGCGTCGGATGTATGGGTTTCTCCATTTTGACTGTGAAGAATTATATTCAATAGCGGTTTGAGAGTCGTCTGAAATGACACAAAGAATACAAAATATATATTTTTATATTATACACAATTATGAATCCAAATAAAATTCAATATTGAAAATTTAAAATATCTTAAATATCCTAATCCTTGTCGAAATATTATTTTCTACAAAAAATGAGAGGTTGAACAATGATGATACGGACAGTTGATATTTGCGTATAATTCGAACTTCGAAATGTTTATCGATTCAATCGAATTCTATTATATATTTTAATTAGAACCATAAAGTCCATCTTCAGTTATGGGATATATAGAACATTAATCCAAAATTAATGTTCTCTACGGTTTTTTAATTGGATTATTTTCTCGGTTTTTTCAGATATCTCCAACATTTTTTGGTTTATGAACTACAGGGAGACCACCTACATATATTATATTTCAACCATAAATTTTATTAACAGTAGTCTACAGCCTCAACGACCTCTTCATTGGCGATAAACTACTCCGCAGCAAGCATTTGTTAAAGATCTGAGAACACGTAATAGTGTCTAGAGCCTAGATCTAGAGATCACGGTGGTTTCAGAAGCAATTTGAAACCAAAATAAAACAAATTTTGAGATCATTTACATTGAATGGCGATATTGCCGATTGTAAACTCTCACAGCACCCACTCTTCACGGAGCTTTAGCATTTTAGCATGCCCAAATATTCATGAACGACATGTCTAGCACGTTCTTTTGATATCTTTAGAGTGTCTGTCAGTCTGCTATCTAAATGAACTTAATTTATCAGTAGTCTTCAGTCTCGACGACCTCTTCATTGTCGCTAAATTTCTTCCCAGCGAGCTTTCGCTTGAGATCTGAGAAAAGGGTATACTGTCTAGACCCTATATCCAGAGATTACGTTGGTTTCAGAAGCAATTTGAAACCAAAACAAAACAAATTTTGAGATGTTTTATATTGATTATTCTCTCTTTTTTGAATTTCTCCGACTGTAAGCTCTCACAGCACCCAGATTCCACAGAGTTTTCTACTATATGTCTAGCACGTTCCATTGTTATCTTTAGAGTGTCTGTCAGTTAGCTATCTAGATGAACTTAATTTTAGGGTTATTCAAAATACTTTTTGTAGATATTTTGATAACATTAATCAAATCACGTACTTGGTATCAGCAGTATTTTTTCATAAAAAAAAAAGTTTTTTATTACTCGGGGAATACCTTTTTCCCCCATCTCTTTCAAAAATTTAAAAAAACATCATTTCACAGTGCTACCTGACAGCAGTAAAACTCATACACATGTCTTTTGAAGGTTTGGTCTTGCATGGATTCAATTCTGAATGACAAATTCTTTACGATAATAATAGAACCCGTGTCATCGCTGGATATGGATTGGCTTCTTAAAAAGTATTCTCGTATTTTATTCTTTAGTATTCTAATTTTTATATTTTGTTTTTTAGAAATGTAGGGGTTTGTCGTCTTATCACTTCAGAATTATTTTTCGATTGTTTTTATAAACGTTTAAAATTCAAAAAAATATATTTAAATGACGGGTATAAAAAATATATGTATATAAATCCGTATCCACTATATAAAATCTAATGTACTGTGTGTCTAATTTTTGAATAAAAAATATATTCATATGACTTTATAACTAACGAAGACACCCTTTATACACTAGCCTATTAATATGGTCATGTGTTAAGATATGCATTTAAGTGATTACAAGTCAAATTACCATTTTGATTGAGTAGACTTTCATTTTGCGCAAAATACAACAACACACAAATTAATTTAATTTAAATAACAACAAAAAATCTCAAAAATAAATATTTGAGTCTCCAAGAGTCTCAGAGTTTCACTCTTTCAATGCCAATTAATAATGAAAACACTTTTACTTCCGACGACACCCACAACCACAGCACAAAACACTAACGGACGTCTTCGAAAAACGTATAAAATTATATACAGATCACGTTTCTTTATTTGTTATTGTTGCACAAAAATCAAGCATTGACCGAAATTGACGGTCATTCTTTGAAGACAAACCGAAACCGAAATAGATAGCGAAAAAGACCAATAATAATAGCCAAATTGGAACTTCCACTTGAGATTGCGCTTTCGTTGGCGTTTTTTTGCGAAAGTTTTCTACTGTTTTGTTATTGTCTTTCTGATTGAAGGTTTTAGAGCAGCAAACAAAATATTTCACTTAACAAGCGCCGTCTTGGGCAACGACAAGTGTTCCATTGAGCTACACCTGTGTCGTGTGACTGACTGCTGACTGAAGGCGGTGGCGGTGAACGCCAAAGAAGTAGGCACCAATGCTGGTGGCGTTGTCGATATATGATGAGATAGCTCACGAACATTTTTGTTTTTTTTTTTTGCAATTTTTCCCTTATTTTTTTCTTTACTACTTCGTCTACAACGCTATCACTTGTAGAGACAGACATACAAACAATTACTGTTATCGATGAATGTGTACATGAAATTGATTTTTATTATGAATGTTATGAGGTGTCCATGAAAAATGTGTACCTACGACTGCATGTGTATGGCGCGGGCAGCGTCAAGCAAGTGTAAGACACGGCGAGAGAAGCAAAAGAAAGTATGAAAATGAACGTAAATTGCAAGCGTATAAAAGTGTTAAACGTAGTGTAGGCGATGTGTGCCGGAGGAATGAGTATCTCAAGCGAGCATTTCCATAGAATCGCAATAAATTTATTAACAAAAAGTCGAGAAGAAACAACAAAAGTTGCAGAAAAGGAATGTGAGAACATGGTCACTTAAGCGATTGCGTTGAGCGCATACGAAATGAATAACAATAAGAGTATCAAATATCAATTCTGATGTTGAAAACTCAGCGAAATCAATTAAGAAAGTAAATGTACAGGTGGTGGGCAATGATATAGAAACGCTAGAGAAAAAGTTTGAAATTTTATGTTAATAATATAACATTACAGACATAAATATTAGCTGCCATCGATTGGTCACTTCTCTGCTCGCTATCTTTGGGCGCTGCTCGCCTGTAAAAATTTTACATGTGAAAGCAACAACAAAGATATCTAGTTGAATTCGTGCTGGAGAGTATGCGAATACCTCATTAAAATTTCAATAGTCGCTTGCTGAGTGCTACCAAGTTTTGTTTTACTCATTTTAGAACCATTTTACTATTGTGAACGGCTCAAAGAACAAATTACTGTCAAAATAATAAAAATTGTTATACACAAATTTGAAATTGAAAAGGGCAGGCGAAGATAAATCGTTAGTATTTTTGTAGTGAATTTATTGAATAAAAAACTTTAATAAAAAGTAAATTTGTTGCAGAAAACGTTAGACATAGACGATGGTTGAAGAGTTCAGTGCGACCAAGTATATACAATTCAATTTCAGTGCTGCCAGTTTGTATGGAAATTTGGAAAGCTTGTTCGATTGGCTTGTCTATAGCAGTTAGCCAATCGATGACAGCTATTATATCACTGCTTAAGCAAGTAAAAATTATTGTGGCGCTACTCGTGGAGTACAATTTCCGATGTATGAGATGTGTTCAAAAAATAACGGGAATTTTCGTGTTTTTTTTTTTTTAATATTCATGCGTCTAAATTAATGTTGTCGCTGTTCAAATAGTCTCCATTCGATTTTTGCACTAATGTCAGAGATTCTACTTATCGTCGAAATACTTCCCAAACTCCATTTTTGGAAAAGCCTTTGGGGGTTTCGTCGATTTCACGTACTATACTTGAAAAAATGACGGCCCTTTAAAGTTTTCTATAATTTTAGAAATGTGAAAAAGTCACACGGAGTCATGTCTAGCATATATGGAGATTGGGACATTTTTTAATTCCCGTTATTTTTTGAACACACCATGTACTGAGAATTTTTAAAGTAAGGTTTTAGACATATCGTTCATAAAATTTAAAATAATATAGCCAATAATGTCTCAAAACAATGAAAACGATGGCGAATTTGCATGGATTGGACTTCGAATTATTTCCCCGTGCACCACATTGGGTTTATCTGAACTAAACAACTATTTCTGCTGGAAATTAAATGGTCGCTGGATATAAAATTACCGACAATGATAACGAAACCGAGTTCTATTTTTAAACAAAATGCCAAACGTACTAAAAAATGATATTGAAAGACCACTCGATGAAACCATAAAATAATGTTATAGAATTTTATAAAAACAAGTTATATTTCAATAAAACTTTACGAATTTTTCCAACTTTCTCTAATTACAATAATTTCGAAGCATAATGAAATACAAAATAATTTTTGTTCCTATTATAATGCACACCACCTGTCTGCACTCTCATATTTTTATAAGCATACTCATATGTAGATTATATTTAGTATGCCTTGCTGACGCTGAATTGCAGACAAGAGAGTGTGAATTGGCGGCAGAACAAGAAATCAACCGTTGACAGAGCCGGCGAACAACTTTAACGCACCCGTGATTTGTATGTAAATAAAAACAATAATTTCTTATTGATAACGCTTTACCAAGAAATGTACAAGAACATTATAATGCACACAAATACCTACACACACATACACGACAAATACAATAAAGCAGACTGTATACCATACAAAACTTTAAAACAATAACTGAAACTGAAACAATAAGTGAAATTGAAACAGAAACGGTGAAAAATTTAGGAACACCACAAATGTAAATGGAGAGAATGACTATATTTGCTAAATATGAAAACAGAACCAAACAAAAGTCTCTAAAAAATTAATTAAAAATTAAATTATTGCTGGAGAAATCTTCAAAGAAAATTAAAGAACACTCAGGAACATTTTTTTAGTACTAAATCGTATCTTTCTAACTCATTATAGGGTAAAGGGATCTCACTTCTAGAACGCGAGATAAGTATATATATTACTAGGTAGGTATAGTGGATGTCAAACGACGCACCTACATATGCCTTAGGAGGCCCATTGAGTTAGATTACTAAGGCTATCGGAAAATAGTGGATTTTTTTTACTAGACCTTACATGATAGAAAAAATTACCTTTGAAACATTCCAAAAGAATTTTTTTTTATTTAAAAATTGCAGATTATTTCTGAAAATCGCTGGGTACAAAATCGGAATCGAACTTATAATTAATACATCCCTGTTTTGAGTGTTCTATAATTTAGTTTTATTCGAATTCGACTTTAAGTTCCAAAAAGCTCAAAGTTTTTACTTGAAAGTACACAAAAATTCGTTGGCATAAAATATAAAATCTTTCTTGAAAAAGAGTACCATATATTTATGGCTGGTGACTGAAAGAAAGCGATATTAGTAAAATATTATGTATTAAACTACCCCTAGTATATATGCGTGCCCGATAAAGGACTGTCAAGTCATCAAAATTCATAGCAAATATATTAGGTTGGGTTAATCTGGTTATCTCTTCCAGATTATCGTTCTGTGAAGCTCCCAGCTGCTGAAGCCGTTGCCTTGACACTGCCGGGCAGGCACACAAGAGTTGTTCCATTGTTTATCCTTGCTCTTGACATTTTCTGCATTCTTCGCTTTCTCTCAGCCCCATCTTGTAGGCGTGCCCCGTCACAATACTCTGACCAGTGAGTATGCCGACCATGTTCCTACATTTCCTTCTATCGAGCGTCAGTAAGAAATTCGTGTTTTTCATATCTACCACTTTACACATAACTTTTGCGGTTTTGCATCCCGGTAGATCCTTTCAGCGCGGTATGAACTTTCTTAACTAGGCGGAATGATCATCATATAGGCAGTGCAGGGTTTACCTAGGTCGTTCGCGCTTTCAGATGACAGTTCCACGCCTCTCTTGGCAATTTCGTCAACTACCTCGTTACCCTCGATGACACAGTGGCCTGGCACCTAGTAGAATTTCATTACAATTAATTTCGGAATTTTTTTTACCAACACTAAACTAACTTCAGATAATGACAAACGATATGAAATCGGACTATCGAAAAAAATAAATAAGAACCTTAATCGCAAAACTCTAGTTTTCGGTGTAATACAGAACTGAAAATTGGGATGGGAGATTTCAATACGTAAACCATTTAAGAAATATTAAATACAAGTTGTAAATTAAATAATTCTAATTTGGAGTAAAAAAGTATGGTGGTTCTGTTACTAAAATAATCATCAAAAACACCGTCTTTAACACTACGCTTATGGCATAGATTTTGTTTATTTTTTATATCACAATATATGATCTTAACATACAGATACATAGATACATACATATGTATTTAAAATAGGTAAACATTGAGGTAGATAATAATATAGACCTAATAAACACGACGAGAAGTAAGTTTACGTCATAAATGGTGAAATAAATATGAAAAGAAAGGATAGTAAAGGTAGAAGAAGTAATAAGGAAGGTAGAAAATATTTTCGACAAAATATTAAATAATTTAAAAATTTAAGTTTTATAAAAGTAAAAGAAAATTCGAGACCTACCACGATGATCCAACAACAAAGATTCTAAACCGCATACTTTAAGAACAATGCTTTCACTAATTTTATTTTTGCAAACCACACCAAATACACAAATTATTATTATTTTTTCTCACAAAATATTTAAGGAATTGTTGTAATTATACACAAAACACTTGCTGATAATAGAAATAACTGAAATATTCAACTATATTAAGTAATTCACTACAACACTACCGGTACGAATCGAATGAAACACGAGCCGAACAATTCTTTACGAGAGAGCGGCTGAGTATACACTTTATATATATGAGAGTATATGAAAATACGCGACTTCTCCCGTTAAAATAAAAAAATTTAAATTTAGTTAAACGCTGGAGACCGTAACCGTACCTTTCCGTAACAAGACTGATTTGTTCTATACATGTTTGGCGTCATGACACAATAATGTGAGCGAATACTCGTATATTTTCCAACAACAACAACAAATTTAAGGTATGTAAACAAGCGCTTTTGTTTCTTTATTCCCCAATTTAAATACGAAGCAACAGTGCAGTAACGTCTTTTAAGATAAAACCGACTCATAGTTTGCGATTATAATGGTTATCTTATCTTGTAGCGGTTTTATGTTGGTAGTATGAGTCCGCGTTAAATACGGCGATAAGAAAGTAAACAAATTAAAGAAGGAGAAGAAGAAAGCAAGTGTGTGTTAGTTAAGGTGGAACTGAAGACTTTACGATTTGTTTCGGAAAATAAGCTATAAGATTTAGGCTAATCTAAATTGATATACACGTACTATTATTGGCGATTTTATTTATTATTTCCACCTGCTGAGAGTGGGGAAGCACTTTATTTGCAAGTGATTAAGGAATTGATAAATTTCTAGTATGCCACATACACACGAAGCCTGGTTATTTTTTTGGACTAAGTAATGACAGTCATAACTTTGAAATTGTAGATAATTTCGTCTATCTGGGAACCAGCATTAACAGCAATAACAATGTCAGCCTGGAAATCCAGCACAGAATCACTCTTGCCAACATGTGCTACTATGGTCAATTGCCTACTCATGAAAAGTAAAGTCCTCTCTCGACGAACAAAAACCAAACTCTACAAGTCTCTCATCATTCCCGTCCTACTCCACGGTGCAGAAGTGTGGACGATGTCAAAATCCGATGAGACGGCACTAGGAGTTTTCGAGAGAAAGGTTTTGCGGAAGATTTATGGTCCCTTAAACATTGGCAACGGCGAATACCGCAGACAATGGAACGATGAGCTGTATGTGTTATACGACGACATAGACATAGTCCAGCGAATAAAAAAACAGCGGCTACGCTGGCTAGGTCATGTTGTTCGAATGGATGAAAGTGCTCCAGCTCTGAAAGTATTCGATGCAGTACTGGTGGAAGCCGAGGAAGAGGGAGGCCTCCACTCCGATGGAAGGATCAAGTGGAGAGGGACCTGGATTCGCTTAGTATAACTAATAGGCGCCAAACTGCCAAGATCAGGCGCGCTGTTTTGGACTCGGCTAGCCCAGTCAAGAAGAAGTAATGTCAACTTATTTTTACGCTTTTACACGTTATTAGATCATTGGCTCGGTCAAAGTTTGAGGAAGTTCGTGAATTTTCGAACCTCCTTTCTCTATGGAAACATATCTGATCCCTTCTAAGTGATGTAAAATAACGCCACAAATAATTTCTAATAATAGAAATGGAAAATTTAACACCACTCTATAAATATAACGTAAATCCAGTGTCTCATTTTTCTCGAGCTCATTACTAAAACTTAATTGAAATCACTTTTTTGCTGCAGTTTGCTGGCGCGAGAGTGAGAGGTGAGTAAAGTAAAGCCAACAACTCATTTGGGCCGCGCCTGCTGCTGCTGGTGGTGCTGTTGCATTTAAATGAGGGTTACGCGTCAGTTAATAATGGTAACTCGCAACAAGCCAGAGCGCAAAATGAAAAAAGAAAGCTCTGGTCAACGGCAGGGGAGTTGAAATCGCTGCCAGCAAAAACACCTTTTTCTTAATTAAATGTAAATAGTTTAGCGCAGCGCAGAAAGAAGCCAAGCCATGTAAATATGTATTCTCCCACCAACTGTGGTCACGGCGTTTGTTAATGGATGCATAAAATATATGTAAATGTTCAGAATATATTTATAGGTATGAGCTTTATGAGAAGAAGAGAAAGGTTTGCGAAGTTTATACGAAATTTACTTTAACTCTTTAATCATAAAACTGATAAAATAAATTGGCAGAAAACAAGAGTCTCTAGAATGAATTTTACATGAACTTGCGTATATCGAGAAGCCCTTAAGGAAGCCAAGTGCAACCCTAGACTTGTTTAACGAAATGGGGGAATATTTGGCAACATGAAATACTTTAGCAATTCAAGCTCTTTCATTCACTTATTCGAAGATCACAAGGAAGTCCATATGCCAGAAGTCCCATAGACTCCCAAATCAGTGAACAATTTTTTTAACCGGGAGAGAATAGATGACGTCAGAGTCCTATTTTAATTGAAAAATTATTTGAAATAAATGTAGAATTTTAAGAAGTTTGTCAAATATCTCCCTTTCTTTTGAATTTCTCGGCTATGTATAAAGCGCTACAGAGTTCGTATCTGGCAATACTAAACATCGTTGAAAGGTCTTGACATAACTTACCAAACGACACTATGCATGATGAGTTATTTTAAAGTTTTCCTTTTTTAAATGTAGAGAAACGTTCCGTGAGATTAATGGTGTTTTCGGGGATGGGATGGTACTCCATCGCAACGCAAAAAACCCTTCTGGACCGAATCAACGTCTGCGATGTGCTGCTGAAACGGAACGAACTCAACCCATTGTTGAAGCGCATGGTGACTGGCGAAGAAAAATTGATCACAAACGACAATATCAAGCGAAAACGGTCGTTGTCGAAGGCCGATGAATCGTCCCAAACAGTGGCCAAACCGGGATTGACGGCCAGGAAGGTTTTGTTGTGTGTTTGGTGGGATTGGAAGAGAATCATCCACTATGAGCTGCTTAATTCTACGATCTACTGCGAACAACTGGACCGCTTGAAGCAGGTGATTGACCAGAAGCGGACAGAAATGGCCAATAGGAAGGGTGTAGTGTTCCACCAGGACAACGCCAGACCACACACTCCGTTGATGACTCGTCACAAGCTATTGGAGCTCGAATGGGAGGTTTTATCGCATCCACCATATAGCCCGGACATAGCGCCAAGTGATTACCACCTGTTCCTGTCCATGGCGAACGCCCTTGGTGGTGTAAAGTTTAACTACAAAGAGGCTTGTGAAAAGCGGGTGTCCGAGTTCTTCGCAAATAAGGAGGGGGGTATTATGAAGTTGCAGTCTAGCTGGAAACAGACTATCAAATGAATGATCTGAATCCGATCACTTTAAAAGAGCAAAAAAGCGGAAGGGAGATATTTTCCAACCTAATATTAGAATTTTATACTAAACAAACTGGTGTGGAATAAGACCACCAGATCTATCAGATCTATCTTAGTAAGGAACACTTTGAATATAGTAGTATAAAGCGTCAGATGAGTGATTGCGGACGGAAGTCCTACCATAAAGTGAAAACATAAAATAACAATTCTGATACATTAACCAAGACCCTGATTTTATTTCAAAGGTAATATTAGTCCTAATCTTTAATATTCTAAAGTACCTAATCTTAGAACTATAATGCAAGTTTTTGTAGCACTCTAAAACATTAAAAGTAATTGCTATTCACTTTGGGAGCCTGGCCACAGCGGAATCTCAAGAAATTGCAAGGCTGCTTCTGGATGGATAGGTCTCAGCTGAACTGAGCAAGCGCTGGACAGTGACTAGCACTGTTAAATCGCAAGAGGTCTAGGGAACTCTTCACCCTCATTCAGTTAAAGGGATTATCACTGTCCCATTGTCACATCAGGATTAATGTGGTCAAACTCACTTTCTTGTGCATCCTCACGAATTAACGGATATAGAATTACAAAATCTCTGCAGATTTGTGGTAGTTTCTAGGCGCTTTGTCGTTTCTTAAATGTAAGTGAGAGGTGAAGTTTTGGCATCACAAAGGACTGTCCTCAATAATCTAAGTGAATTTCCAGAGATGGGGAACCATCCTAATCTAACCTAACCTGGTTCTGATATAACGTTGGTTTTGAATTTAAAATATTTTTTGGTAAAATACGAACAATAATAAGTTCCCTTGTTTTCTCTGCATTATTAAAAAAACTATATTAACTAAATTTAAATTATAATTATTTTATTTACATAATTATGATTGCACCCATTTTATACTAGGAACCATCAACTCAACCAAAATTTCATAGAAACACTTGACAATATGCAAAGTACTTAATATAATACATATCCCTCCCTCTCCGCCCCCTGGCACTCTGCAGTTTTCTAGTTTCCTTTGAGCAGCCAAGCAAAACAATTATGCGAAAACATTCTACAACTTCAAACACACCCAAACTACTTCAAGCAAAAAAGAACGAAAAAAATCACAAGAAACAAGAATTCAAACTTGACACTACAACAACAACAAAGTGGAAGCGTTGAAAAGTAAATTAAGCTCTACTGACTGCGTGGACTGATGGCAGTTGCTGGCGAAAAGCTAAACAAATCGAGAGTAGTTTAGAAGCGTTGGTTGGAACAATGGCCACTGAGAGTACAAATTGTCAACAATTTCGCAAGCACAATTGTTACAACAATTACAATTACATGGGCAGCAAACGGTTAAAAAAGCAAGTGGCTGCTTAGTGGCTGTAGCTGTAACTGGTGGTTCGTACCAAATGAAAGAAAAAACCGAGTAAAAAAACTCGAAGTCGGCAGAGAGACTGTAGAGATCAAGTGTACAAGATTGAGGAACAAGTGTTTCGGTTGATATAACCAACTAACCAACAACAGCAAAAACCACAGTAATAAATGAGATATTATTAAATACACTTGCAGTCATTAGTTTGCTTTGTGTGTAGTGAAGAGTTGAGAGGTGTGTAGGAGTAAAATAACTTAAATATCAACTCGCACTTGGTTCGAAGGAATGTCAGCAGCAAAACGTTGCACATATTTCTGAAATGATTGTTGACGATAAATTAGTTTGTTTTACAATGTTGAAGGAAATTCCTACGAAGTTAAAGCTTAGTTCATACAATGGAGTTACGCATATAACTCAGTTGAAGATTATATTATTATTATAGTGTTCACATTCCTGCAATATTTAGAGAATTGTGTTCCATAGATAATATCGTTATATTAATGGGAGTGTAGTTTGTTATTAAGGTGGCGTTTGAGGTATAGGTATAACAGACAGGGTCTCCTGGTTATATTATATGTACGCGACTACACAGAATATTGACCGACCTAAAAATTGTGCTTAATTTCGGTATAAATGACTTAAATCAAAGTAAAGACTAAGGATATAGATTCTTTTACTCATTTAATAAACGAAATTTAAGTTCCCATGTGTTCAAAAAATAACGGGAATTTTAGTTTTTTCCAAAAAAATATGTAATATAACTAGCATACCGTGTCCGTTGTCTTTCTCTCTGAATATGAAGGCGTTGGGAATGCTCAGAGTTCGACAAACTAGTGCGAGCTTGTATATTTCTAATATTTTGTTCTTCAAGCCGCTGCATACGCTCCGTACTCGACTCTCAAGCGCGTACTTGGAAGGTTTTGAAATTTTGTTCAGTAAGCAGCTGCGAGCGCTCGTTACTCGACTCTTTGGCACGCGATTGCGATGCGAAGTGAATGACTTGCAAGACGATTTTCAGTTTCAGATTTTCAATGGTGAAAGAATTTTTTTAAATCGGCACAATTGTTTTTGAGTTTATTCATTACAAACATACATACAAATCTTTCTTGTTTATAATAGAAAAAAGTATAGAAGTATAGGTAGATAATCCTCCTTCTATATTATGAAAGTATGCCAGCACTTCTTCCAATAGTCAAATCTCAACCTTGATTTTTCATAAAACCTTTAAGGTTCTCCTTATTTTTGGAAATTGGGAAAAGTCGCACGGAGCCATATCTGGCGTATATGGAGGCTGGGACATCGTTATAGTATTGTTTTTGCAAAAGAACAAGAAGTGTGAGCTTTTAACAAACGAAAATCGAGAAAGCTCATGAAAACACGTCTAATCTTATCGGCTGCTGCAGAGAAAGAAAGTAATGAATATAACTGACACATTTTAACGTACTTCAAGGGCATTTATATCAACGGACTTTTGGACAAATGTAAATTTTAATTTAAAATTCCCGTTATTTTTTTAACATATGACAATCGGTTCTGAGTTCTGCAAGTTGATTACTAAATGGCTCCTCTATCCCTAATAAAACGAGCTGATAGCATTTATTATACTGTCAGATCTCTGGCCCATTAGAATTAGATACTTAATCTCGAAATTATAAGAGAATAATAACGAAATATCCTTCCAGGTTTGACTTCAGAGTATTTTCGAAAAGAAATGAATCAAACAAAATCAAACAATACATTAATGAAACACAAAATCAAACCCAATCTTCATCTATCAAAATTTTCCAAGCTCCAATCCCAGTAAATCAATTTTAGTTATACCATTATCTCTAATTATACCAATTACAAGTATTTCACAGCATTTTAATCACTTCCTGTCAGTTACTCGAATGCAAGTAAAATTATTTATGGCAAGCTGTTGCCAATTTCTAGGACATCCTGAAGCATATTACAAATGACAGCGTCTCCAACAACAATACGAGTGCAAGACAAGCTAAAAAACAAAAACTAGAGTAATTTAGTTACATTTTACTACAATATTTCTGCAGTGTTTCTACCACTGCCTGTCTGCCGACACACACACACATACACACAGAGGTAGGAACGTGCACGTTATAAATATCTCAATCGTCATTCATCTTGGCCGGCTTAGCTTGACTGCTTCTTTGCATATTTGAGAATGACGCGAGCGAGCGGGCTTATTTTAGCGCAAGCCACTCCTCAGCTGTCATACACACAGATATACAGACTCGTATATATTGGGGCTTTTACATACAAATGCACCCCTTTGTTAAATTATATGCTGTGAAATGTAAGCCAAATGAATTGCACGTCAACTACAGCATACGCCAACAGCCGCACAGCTCACAGCAGCAACGGCGACAGCGGCAACACTTTACCCAGTTTCCTAGAAATGGAGTAGCTTGGCTGTTTTTTGCATAAATGACTTACTTGCATACTCTTAATATTTTTGTTGACTATTTTTTTACTTATTTACTAATAGACTGTAAATTTTTTAGAGAATGAGAGAGGGTAACACTGGAGGCAGGCATTTAAAAATACATTATACTCGTATGTATGGATATATGAGCTCATACTCTGTCCATAGTTGAGCGAGAGACTTATTTTTCTTCAGAAGCAATCTATATGAACCCTAAGAACCACATGCTTTGAAATAGATATTCATTTTAACACTGCAGAAAAGTCGGCGAATCTACCGAAACATCATTTATGATACTAATGTTGTTATTGTTGTAGCTTTGTCTTTAATGGCATTTAAATATATGTACTAGACCCAGATAGGTAACGGAATATGTTAAACTTTTTTGAGGACACAGAGTAGCATGACAAAAATCATTAAGGACTGTGTTGAAATCCCATAGAATCTCATTTGGTATCCGATTAAAATATAATCTCCCTCCGACAGTTGAAAACTTTTATTAAAGGCCTCGACATATGGTTTATTTCTCAAAGTATAGGTCTACAACTTTGCTTCCGCCGTTTTCCAATAGATGTCTCTAGGATCAAGCACTGGTCGATTAAATCGATTTTTTTATATCGATCTTGGACATTTGTGTCAACATTAACCCAACAAAATATTTGTAGAGATCTGTTTGCATTCCAAACTTATTCTCAACTGAAATGTGACTTTTTGAGCCGAATTCTCGACATTTACGGGAAATTTTGCTTTTCTTATTTTATTCCAAGTAAAGTGTTGTTAAAACACGTTATAAGTCCCTCAGCATCTTTTGGCTAAACCATAGTGAATTTGAGTGGGGTGTAGTGATCGATACAAATATGTTACAAATGATTTATGGGAATGTTTTATAAATGGATACATACTCTCTAGTTTTGAAAACATTTAAGGTAGTATTTAGGTAGTTGTTAGGTTAGTCTGGTAGGCAATAAGCCACACATAGATCAGATGGAGTACCATCACGTAGTCAATGAGGAGTAGTCTTCCTGTAGAATGCCTGCTCTTGTCACGAATTTTAAAAGGTTATGTAGTTATACTAACGATTACCCCAAATACTGGACCCGTTGTCTTGACAATGCAGTACAAGTGCAACAGAGATACTCCATTCTTTATCCTCTGGTACCTTGCTCTTGAGGTTTCCTACAGTCCCTTCTATCGAGCGACAGTAGAAATGTTGAGCATTTCTGGTCTACCGTTTTACACTTGGCTTTAGCGGTTTTGCACACCGGTATATTCTTCCAACGCGTTATGATCTTCATTGCCATGATCCTGTCTAGATCATGGTACAGATAGTGCACGGATTTGCCGATCTTGGTCCGGACGTTACCGGATGACAGTTGTATGCCACTCTTGACAATCCCGCCAACATCTCGTTGCCCTTAATGCCTTTTCGTTAAGTTAGAGTTAAGTTAATGGTTTTGACTTCGCTTCACGTTATTTTCACGCTCAACAATCACAGGATTTGTATGTATGTTTGTATTGAATAAACTCGAAAACTACTACCGATTTCAACAACTCTTTGACCATTGGAAAGCTACATTCACCCCGAGTAACATAGGCTATATTTATTGCTAGAATCTCAACTTTTTGGAAATAGTTCCCAGGGGAGGGTATCAAAAAGACTCCGTGATGGAGAATCTTAATATGAAACTGAAAATCGTCTTCCAAGTCATTCTCTTCGCATCCCAATCGCGTGCCATAGAGTCGAGTAAAGAGTACTGGCTGGACAAAATTTCAAAACCTACCAAGTACGCGCTTGAGAGTCGAGTACGGAGCGTGTGCAGCAGCTTGAAGAACAAAATATTAGAAATATACAAGCTCGCACTAGGGAGTCGAACTCTAAGCTTTCATAATCAGAGAGAAAGACAACGGACACCAAAAACTAGAGGTCGTAATCAAGATTTAGCTCATTGCAAATTATATATGATTTCATGTTCGAATTTTCCTAATTTTACTTTTTTTAAAACGAACCCACGCAAGAAACGGGAAAATACATACATATGTTTGGGAGAGTGTGTATAAGTATATAAAAATGTATAACTTTTGAAATGTTTGTTTAAACAAACCCGTGCGAAGACGAAGTGGTCTGCTAGTATTCAATATTTTGGTCATTCGAGGATGGCAGAACCTAAGAGATTTATTTAAAAGACGGGATGGATATGAGACCCAAACTGACCAGAAAAAATCGTACTTTCAAGCTTTGGAGATAAAGGAAATCTGCAGAGTCTCCTGACAAACTTAAACCTCAGTTATAGTTACATATTTTTAGTGTTGAGATCAAGATCTCTACTTACCAAACTCTGAAAAGCTTCGACTAAATATGTGAAACGCAATTGGAAACTGAGTCCACTCTTCAAAAAACATTAAACTCTAGTTTGTGGCACAGAGTCAATGTACTATAATTTATGTAATTAACAACCTTTAAAGGGCCCAGTGATCATACACAGCTTGTAACAGCACTTGCTAATCAATGCAGCTCTCACTTTCACTGAAGCATAAAGCATTAAAAAATCAGCAAGAAACCAAACATGATATCCTTCAAAACAACAGCAACAACAACAACATTGCCATGCCAATTTCACCAGCTTGCTTGCAACTTGCAAATGCCCACTTACTTTTCTTCGCATTTTATTACCCAATATCTGTTGCCATTTCGAAGTTGCAACGAATTTTATTTGCCACATTCACTTTCGGCGAAACTCTCACTACTTTTTACAATGGCATTCCACATTAAAATTAAAAAAAAAAACAATAGAAACAAATGTTGCATGCAACATAAATCGCAGTCATTGAAGGAAATCCCACAAATGATTTGCACAAACCGACAGACCGTGTGTGTGTGATGCTTTGTTTGATTGAGTTAGTCTTTTGTGTTGGCCATGTGATGGACCATCATTACATACCAAGCGTGAAGGAATTATTGCCGTTGCAAACAAATATTTATTACACATAAATGCAGTTGCATGTTGCAAGTACGCATATTAGTTCGTCAACCGGATGCAGATAGTTGCAGATAGTCGAAAAACGAACACTGATGGATTGACATTAACATAAATGCAACAACAACAACAGATATTGCAACAACAACATTAATCTGTGGCGTCATGCAACATTGATTTGTGACAGCCCGATGGCGCCGTCAGATATTGAACTGCAATTGAGTTTGTGTGTTGGAAATGGTAATGACGAAGGACAGATGTGTAACGGAGAGATACTAAATTGGTTAGTGCCCTCACTTGTGTGCTTCATACATACGTACATATTATGGTATAAGTGACATTCGACGTTCGTAAAATTTGCAGTCATCCACCACTAAATGCAACTATGTATGTAGTAAAGACCCTGTAGGAAATTGAAGTATATATTATGGACCAACAGCTTAATGTATGGATATTGATACAAAGAGATTTTTGTTGCTAGGAAATTCAAGAACATATTGCAGAAGAACTAACTATCTTCTATGGTATATGATATTGTAACGAATTTCCAAAATCTGTCGTTTACGCTGAAACTCTACTCTGAGGTTCGATCACTGGATTGTCAAATAAAAGTCAGACTTTAAGGGCTATACACTAATCTTTATTTCTAATAACTTGTTTACACTTTACTCGACAACTCTCCCCTTAGAATTGTCTTGCTCGACAGCCCTTATATAGTCGATTGTAAGCGATACTCGAACGTTCTGGCAACTACGTCTAAATACATCTGGCAAGTTATCCCTTTCGATTGTCAATTCTAGTTTGTTCTGGTACCATTTTCGTTACAATATGATCAAGTGACTTTCGTAGAAATTTCTCGAGAGACAGCTGAGGGTAAATCCTGAAATCTTTCGCCCAAAAAGTGAGACTATGGAGCTTTTATTAATAACTCAATTCAGTTTCTCAAAACAATTCAAAGGAAAGAAGAAAATTTATAGGACGTCTAGTACAAAACTTCCAGAAAGTTAAACAGATCGATCATTTCCTTTACAGCAATGTCTGAATTTGGTTTAATTGAAAATCGGGTTGCCGGAAACTGAGTTCGATTCTGATTAGGAAGACCCTTTCTGAACTTTACGATACAAAACAATGTATAAGATGACTTCTTATCATACGATCGTCTAAGTATATCGAACTTATCGATCGTGTACCATAAATATCATCGAACTAAACAACCAAGCCATTACTTCGAAAAAAGTCAGATAAGTATGAAAGATGACTACACCTTATGAGTCGGCGGAGGATTCAAAAGAAATATTCCGAAATTTGTTAGCGAAAATTGTGGACTGCTCATTGACAACTGGGAATATTGTCTAAGATGGAAAAAATACTTTTAGCAATGTATACCCATTGGTTGTAAAAAAAATTTCGTTTGAAGATGTAGAAGAGCTTCTCTGCGAATTACTAAGAACCGCGACCTCTGTAGACCAATTAAGAAGTGGAAAACCGTAGAATTTACATTAAAATTAGGTTTTACTAACTTAGGAACCGCGAAGGAGATTATTCGACTCAAAAAAGTTGGGTATATTATTCCCAAGAAGAGACACCCTGAAATTCTTGCTCATTTCGGCTGCATCCCTGGAAATCTAGATTATTGTTTGCGGAGCCTAAACCTCGCGGCTCCGTTCCTTCGAAAGAGATGAGAGCGGGACGTAGCCGGTGGAGAAGAAGCATCTGTTTCACGGATGGATCTAGGTTCAGAGGTAAATTGGAGGAAGAGTCTTCTGCAAGGACCCTAGCGTCAAATACAGCTTTTGATATATTACTCAAAAGTGTCATCTCTGTCAGAGACTCGGCTAGTAGAGCGATAAACCTGCAATGTGCTCGCTGACTTTTCGTTTAAAGCTATTGAAAGAGTGCTTAGTCTCTCAAATTCTTGAAACGCACAAAATGCCTTGTCGTCACTTAAGTGTCTTGGACATCCATTTTGTGGAGTTTTGCGGCATCACAAAGGACTGGCTTTAGCTGTCGAAGTGGGATCTACTGCGCAGGAGATCAGCTCCTTTAGCCCAACTTAATCTAATCTCAATTAGGAAGTAACTATCTGACAGAAACGAATTTGATTACACTTAGAAATGTATTCTCTATATTCTCTTACAGAATAGACCCACGGGGTTAATATAGCTTTATGCTTCTAGATAGGATTAGTTCAACGAATTTATCAGTTACAGCACCCTTTTGGCACCTGCTGATTCCTACAGGGATGTTTCTTATAAGTATATGTACCGATATCGATTGAGGACTCACCTTAAAATAAAATTGTTTGCAAATTGCACAAATACTGTTGTGTTTCGTCTTTTTTCGTCGTTTTACTCCTGAGCTCCGCTACTTCCACCAGCTATTTCGTGCGTCAACGATGACAGTGGAGAAGTGTGAATGTCCCTTGGTCGATTCGTTCGTTTGTTTGTTGTTGTTGCAGCAGCTAAATTTAGTTGTTTTTTGCGTGCGGCAACAGTTGTTTGTGCCGTTGATTGGTAAAAGTCTTTTGTTATTGTTATTAGTTGTTTGTAGTTGTTGTTATCTTACGTATGTATATGCGACGCTATATACCAGCAAACATGTATAAACTGCATGCGCTGCGAGAGTCTTTATTTATTTTGTGTCTTTTGTTGTTGTTGTTGTTGTGTTGCTTGCATTGAAGGCCACAACTATGTGGTGGCTGGAATGACTTTTTGTATTTGCATTTGCACTGTATATGTTTGGGGGTCTGTGGCTTTCGTTGCGTCGTCCCCTGCTCTTTTTCACTACTTATTGTTGTTGGCTATTCGTTGTTTTTGCTGTTGTTTACTATATTGTCGCTGTTGTTGCCACTTAATTTGTTGCAACATTTTTGTTGCCACTACAATTCAGCGTTCAGTGCTGCTGTTGGCACTTCCTTTTGTTCTTCCGCCTTCTATTCGTCGCTTGCCGTCCAGCTGCAGCTACAGCTGCTGTGCGCTCATGCAGCAACCAACAATTGTTCGTTCCGCCGTCGACTCACGGCATGAATGAATGAATTCGGCGCTGCTGTTGGCGGTGGTGGCCGGATTTTTGTTTGTTTACCAAAATTTTGTTTTCGTATGCAAAACGGACAAAAACAAATTCGTATTTTTGCAATCGCTGCTATCGTTTGTGTTCGGTTCAATTTACAAAATACTCGCCTCTGTAAAAAGAAAAGGAGAAAATAAATAAATATTCAAGCGCTATTTGTGGCATGCATTCATAGAGTGATGTCTATTATAAAAGGAATATATTTTTTAGATTTTTGAATAGCAAATAATGTCGGCAACCCTTTTTTTAAGTGTCAAGCAATGGAATAGTCAATTTGCATATCTGATAAAAGTTTCTTGATTTTAGCAGGTTCTCTTTGAGTATGCTTAATTTGATTTTTCTCGGACAAATTGTTTACTTCAAGAGCATCCTTTGGATGTTGGTTCCATAAACGACAGTTATGTATAGTTATTAGGTCTACAACTTTACTTCCGCCATTTTTTTTTTATAAATTTATGTTTTTTATATAAAAACGATTACAAATGTCGATGAGCCTCAGCCGCAGTTTTCTTGGAATTAAAAAAGAAAAGCAAAATTTCCCGTAAATGTCGAGAATTTGGCTCAAAAAGTGACATTTTCAGTTGATAATAAGTTTGGGATGCAAACAGAGCTCTACAAATATTTTGTAGGGTTAATGTTGACACAAATGTCCAAGATCGATATAAAACGATTTAATCGACAAGTGCTGGACCCTAAAGACATTTATTGGAAAACGGCGGAAAAAAGTTGTAGACCTAATAATTGGTTGGAAATTGAATAAGAAATATTCAAATTGCAATTTGCAAGGATAAAAAGAAAAGTTGTTTTATCAAATATCTACAGTTATGAAGATCTTGGCTTTCGATTGTGCTCAACCGTCATAACGATTTCAAGAGTGTATACGTCTAGTAGTCTTGCTTGAAGTCAAAAGGTCTTGTCTTGAGGTCAAAAGGATAAAAAAATATAGGAAATATTCTTTAGGCTAAATATGTCAGATCTTTTAGGTCTAAAACTTGTCGTAAAAGCCAACGTTTTCGAGATCCCAGATCTCTAAATTGAAATCTCTAGGACCTTGGAAAATTAAAAAAAAAATCCGATATTGAATGGATGTATGTATGTAATTGGTGTTAAACCGTTTAGCCGGTTATAGCCGAATCGATGAGAGCTCGCCACTCTTCTCTTTCCTTCGCAGTTCGGCGCCAGTTGGAGATTCCAAGTGTAACCAGGTCTCTCCACCTGGTCCCTCCAACGGAGTGGAGGCCTTGCCCTTCCTCGACTTCCTCCGGCGGGTACTGCATCGAACACTTTCAATGTCGTCGTACAACTCGTACAGCTCATCGTTCCATCGTCTGTGGTATTCGCCGTTGCCAATGTTCTGAGGATCATAAATCTTGCGCAAAATTTTCCTCTCGAAAACTCCTAGTGTCGTCTCGTCTGATGTTGACATTGTCCAAGCTTCTGCACCATAAAGCAGGACGGGAATGATAAGCGACTTGTAGAGTTTGATTTTGGTTCGCCGAGAGAGGACTTTACTTTTCAATTGCCTACTCAGTCCAAATTAGCACCTGTTGGCAAGAGTGATTCTGCGCTGGATTTCGAGGCTGACATTGTTGGAGTTATTGATATTGGTTCCCAGGTATACGAAATTATCTACGACTTAGAAGTTATGACTGTCAACAGTGACGTGAGAGCCAAGACGCGAATGCGTCGACTGTTTGCTTGATGACACGAGATATTTCGTCTTGTCCTCATTCACTTCCAGACCCATTCGCTTCGCCTCCTTATCCATGCAGGAAAAAGCAGAACAAACGGCGCAGTTGTTGCTTCCGATGATATCAATATCATCGGCGTACGCTAGCAGCTGTACACTCTTATAGAAGATTGTAGGAGAATGGGATCATGTGTACAAGTTCCCGTAAGTGAGGAAAGTTTTTGATTGTCACTCACTTGGGAGTGGCCAAAAACGAAAGATCCACATGATTCAAGCAGATCATGACTTCCGGTTTTAGACCAAGCATCCTCTGGGTAGCTAACAAACATCCGTTTGAAGGCGAGCTAAAGTGAGAAGGCGAACCCGCTTCTGCGGTTGTGCGTAGGGTTTGGGACCCACCACATAAAAATGAAGTACCAATGAAAAATCGAAGAAAGCGTCGGATGATATTGAAAGTAATTAGAATAAAAACGAAAAATCCCGATATTTTTTGAACACACATAAGGACATCCATGAAACAATAATCTAAAACATATTTTAAACAATTAAAAATCTAAACAAACTCTAAATGTCCTTAGTTTCTAATCTGATCATTACTACCGAATAAGCAGGGAAATATCAAGGGTGAAAAAGAAATATGTGGAGGTTATTAAGACAAACGGATAATATGAAGTATTTTAAAAGATAGGATAAGTTGTTAAAAATCAATATGTCTTGTCGAACTTTTGTTTAAGAGCTTTTCTTATTTCGAATTAAACCGCATAAGATACGATTGCTTCCATATTAAAACATACATAAGCGATATTTTCGAAAACTTGTTGAAAAACAGCCAAAATCGCGTGATAAATAGATTGAGTCAAGTTCTCAGATTTTCACCTCACACAAATTTGGATATATCCTTTTGCAATACAATTTCCGAAGTGATTAATATTTTGGATTCTCGGCAGCTTCGCTATATAAGACAATAAGGCTCATTTCCGGCTGAATGGCTTCGTAAATAAGCAAAATACATATGCGTTATTGGTCAGGCAGCAATCCACAAGTACTGCAAGAAAGAGTCACCATTACATCTCGAAAAAAATTGGTGCGATTTATGGGCCGGCAGTGTCATTGAGCCGTACTTCTTCTGTGATGATCGAGACTGTCACGTTACTATGAATGAGAATCGCTATCGCTCAATGATAACCGAATGTTTTTGGCCCGAATTGGATGATATAGACTTGGATAATATTTAGTTCCAACAGGACGGCGCCACAAGCCACATAGCGAATCTCACTACCGATGTATTGAAAACCAAGTTTGATAGACGTGTTATCTCACGAAATGGCTGTCTCGGTCGTGAGTTAGTCTATTTCCTGTGTGGCTACCTCAAGTCTATGGTCTATGCCAACAAGCCAGCGACGATTGATGTACTTCGTACGAATATCGAACGTGAAATTGAGTGAATTTATGCTTGGAAATCGTCGAAAATTGGGTTAAGCGTCTGGACTTCTGCAAGTGTGCCCGTGATGACGATGCAAAAGAAATCGAGTTCCATACATAATGTCTTCGAATATACTTTCACAGGAATAAAGACTTTGATATCTCAAATTGTTTTTGTTTTATTGAAATATTATTTTTAGCGGTCTTATTGAAAAAGCCTTTATAAAATACCCAATTATCTGAATCTGCATTCTAAGCAATTTTCCAAACTTTCTCACATTTCTACAAATGCATTCAAACAATGAGTACGTACCTATATATCTACATGTATTTCTGAGCATTGTTTTGAAATTTCGCTTAATTGATTTTTACATTTAATAGCATTTACAGTTAGCGGTAAGTTTAATAAAGACAGCGCTTCAAGCACACAGAGAGAGTGCGAGTTCATTAACGAAAAACACGGTAATTCATTTTGGGAAGCGAGTATTGGTCAGGAAAGAAAGTGAAAAAATGCTAAATGAAATGCCAATGGATGAGAGTGAAGTTCATAAAAAAACTAAATTTGAAATTGAAATTTTGCTGCTGCATTTGAAATTGGTATGCGAACGGTGGCCGGAAGCAATTACACTTTCTTTTTTTTTATTTGACTTGAGCAGGTGAATACGATGAATATTGAAATGCAACAAACATAATTTATTTTGTTTGTTTGTTTTGTTGTAATTTATGCGTCCAATGAAGCTGAGAAGAAGGTAATAAATTAAGAAAATTTATATGTATGTATGTAAGCAATTAAAATGACAAACGAGTAGCGCTTGCGACCATCCGGTGGTAATTTTCAAAGTGGGCAACTGATTCTTCTTCTGCTGAGTGAAATATTATTTTATTTATTTTTAATTTTCAGCGAAAAAAATTAAATAATCTTACAGCATAAAAATGCTAATTACAAGTGGAAATATGTATAAATGTATACGTGTAGATATATCTGTAAGATATGACGTTGCATGTTGTACGAGATGACAATCAGACCAGCAATATAACCTTCAAGAAAACGAAATGCAACTGCAAGGCAACAACACTGTGAGTCTAACAACAAACACAATAGACAGAGCTGCATTATGAGTGTTTGTGTGTTTGTGCACGCAAACATATAAATAACAATGTGATTCATTTAATTTTAATCTACAATTTGTGCTCGTTTCTATTACACAATAGTAGCAGCAGCTGATGCGTTGTGTTGTGTTGTACAGTGTAACGATGTTGTTGCACGCACATAACAATCAAACTGCGGTTGCAACAACACTCTATTTTATACTCAAAATGCTTCTTATTGTTGTTCAAATGCATTGAGCATCAGGTAAAATATAGTAATGCTTGCGAGTTACAAGTGTGACGAGTGTGAACAACAGCGCTGACTTCATGTCTTCTTTTTTATACCCTGAACAGGGTATATTAAGTTTGTCACGAAGTTTGTAACACCCAGAAGGAAGCGTCGGAAGCCCTATAAAGTAATATATAAATATATATATATAAATTATCAGTATGTTGAACTGAGTCGATTTAGCCATATCCGTCTATCTGTCCGTCTGTATATATACGAACTAGTCCTTCAGTTTTTAAGATATCGTTTTGAAATTTTGCAAATGTTATTTTCTCTTCAAGAAGCTGCTCATTTGTCGGAACTGCCGATATCGGTTCACTATAGCATATAGCTGCCATACAAACTGAACGAACGGAATCAATGGCTTGTATGGAAAACTTCCGCATTTTACTACATATCTTCACGAAATTTGGTGTGAGTTATTGTTCATAGAAATAATTTAATCTCCGAAAAAATTGTTCAGATCGGTTCACTATAGCATATAGCTGCCATACAAACTGAACGATCGGAATCAATGGCTTGTATGGAAAATTTTCGCATTTGACGTGGTATCTTCACGAAATTTGACATGGATTACTACTTAATATAATCTCTGAAGAAATTGTTGAGATCGGTTAACTGTATAACTTCAATGATTCTAGCAAACAACCCGGCTAAAAAGAATTAGTAAAATGTTTTCTTTTTTTTACTTACTTTTTCTTACGTCTTTAGATTTGCTTAAACACATAGTTACTAAAAGAAATGCACCTGTGAAGGGTATATTAGCTTCGGTACAGCCGAAGTTAACGTTTTTTCTTGTTTCTCTCTGGCAATGATGCGCCGCAGATTTGTTGCACATGCAACATACCACACATACATATATACAAATGTACATATGTATATACAATGCAAAATAAATCAGCAACACCAAATAATGCTAAAAAGCTAGCGAATTAGATATACAATGATAGTTGAGCTAAATAGCATACAACAACAATAAGAAACAATGGCAACATTGCAATATTCATCTATTCATGACAACGAATTTGGCAAAGCCGGTCAAAAGACTCCAATTGCAGCTGGCACACACACTCACTCACTCACTCATAAATTTATATATATCTACATGCATATGCATAAAGATACTGCTGATAAAAAAGAAGCAAAAAAAACATTATCGCGAAGTTATAGTGTTTATTATGCAGTCATATTCACTACTTACGCTTACAATGAACAAATTCTCAGAATATAAAATCGCTATCATGTGTGTGGCACAGATACTTTGAAATACATATATACATCATAATCAACCGGATTTTACATCAAACACATTTAAGAAATTTCAAAATCAAACGGAAAGCCTGCATTCTCGTTAAATGTAGAAAATGAAGATATAGAGTAGCTTCTTGATAGCATTTCAGCTCATACCAAGTGTATCAAAACTTCAACCAATATCTTTACTATAACGCCAGTCATCCATTGCAAAGATACACAAGTTTCGGATTAAGGGGTTAGAGGTAATCAGAATTTAAAAAAAATCAATTTCAATTTTCGGCAAATGTAATATCTTAAAAATATTCTCTTAAAATTTTAAGTTCACCCGATAATTACTTTTCGAATTATTCGACAAATCACAAAGAGCCCTCGGGCACTCCAATACCCTAATGTGAAACTTTAAATGCGTTTTTCTCAAAACTATGTTTTTTGAACTGTTTAAAACGGTATAACTTTTGGTATACATAACTATCCAGGGCCGGATTTTTTAATTTCGATTTTTTAAGACCAATTAATTGTCGATTTTTTCACGAAAATTTAAAAAAATCCTGAGACCGCCATTTTGTTAATTTTCCAAAAAAAAGAAAAAAAGCTTCGATCCAGCACAGGATTATCTATTTATAAAACTAATTTTTCTTATCCGATTGATTTTAGATGAATCTACAAGGACTTATGATTGTCACTGCAAGGACCTTGTTTTTGGAACTTTGGAAATTACAATTTTAGAATTTTCGTGAAAAAAAATCTAAGAATCAAAAAATCTAGAATATAGCTGCAAGTATACCTTATTATGTCCAACAAACTTCAAAACATTCTATCGAGTATTGTTTTTTGTTTTTACTTCGCGAAAATCGCCAAATTTTTCATGGGTTACACTGGGTTAAATCCTTAAAACAGGACTTACAATTGGGGACAATTACGTAAATTGTCTTCAGATCTTTCTATTTCAAAAAATGTGCCTTAATAATTAGAAAGATCCAGTTACACAATAGCAAATTAAATTTTAATCGACTGGAGTATATTCAACTGTTAGTCGACAGTCGCAATAGGGGGAATTATAAATATAATATAAATTGAAGATCCCCTAACCCTATTTCTATACTTGGAGCAAGTTAAAGTTATCTAACTAGTGTGATTTGCATGTCGAAAATCTTACTGGGTGCTATAGCAAAAATATTGTTACTTTAAGTTCCCTCACAACAATATCTATAGTCTAAGTATTAAGTGGTTTCAGTACATCGCGAAATCATCAGTTTATTAGACCGATTTTTGGTGACCGAATCATATCAAGAAAAGGGTCTGTCATCTGACTTGTAAGAACTTATCAAAGATATGGTTCAAAATATTTACAACTGACCAGTTAAAAACCAAAATTCGGTACGTTGACAGCAATATAGCGCCTGCTATGTTGGAAAATGTGGTGCTAGTCGGATTCACCGAATTCATTGATTATTCTATGCGGTATATGAAATTACAGCTCTATAACTCAACCCATTATAATTAACATCAAAGTAGAAGAAACTGTGCCAAGGGTATTACCGCAACCTATTCTTCATAGTGTGACCCCATACATGACAATATCTTCGAGTATTTCTGGTGTTACAAAAAATCAATAAATTACATAAATTTTCAGGGAAATTTAATTAATAAAACTTTAATACACTGACAAAATAATTAGTATATAAATTTAATTTTTTATCCTAAAAGTAAACCGCAATAAGTAATATCAATGAAAATTGCAACAAGAAGTTTGTGAAACGTGTCAAGGCTATAATGAAATGTATATGCAATACAATATTTTTTATTATTTTTTGTTGTGCTTGACCCAACGCGATAATGCAACATTGTGTATATCTATAATTAAAAAGCAAACAACTCGTAAAGGTGAGGTGAATTAAATGGAAAATTGCATTGTGACACATTGGATACGATTATAAAGAAGCATAAACGATTATTTGCTAAACTCGCTAAGCTGATTAGATTACACTCTCACAATAGATAAATAAAGAACTAAACGGTAAGCTGAGAATGAGGACATTCAACGTCGACTTTAAACAAACAATGGCTGACTATATGAATGCATGTATGTATGAATTGTAGAAAGAATCTTGTTATATGACACAAAGCGGTGGTAACATTTCTATAGCCAACATACAAACACCTGTACATATACATATATGTGTGTATGTCCGAGTGCCCATAAGCGTGTATTTATGCCAGCAACGGCCTTGTCATGTAATAAATGCGAACGCGTACCGGATGCGACGGACTCGTCGCCTGACAGCTGACGGCGTAAGCGTGTGGCATGTGGCATTTTAATGGCCAAGCACAATACATAAAGTGGCATATTGACCATCGCATCGGTTATTTGTTGTAATACGTATTGTTTTTTATTATTATCACTTGTAGCTTGGTACAAGCATAAATAATATGGGAGATAGACGGAAAAACCGTTAATGGCATATGCAGCAAGTTGACCGCTTTCATTTATGATTAAATGCGTAGTTTGCTTATTGATTTTGTCATTTGCCATTGTTATTAAGCGGACTCATACTCGCGAAAGGAAGTGGGTAAACAGAGTGTTATGCCGTTGGCAGTCCTTGAAAATAGTAAGGAGAGCAGAAAATGAAGGTTGCAAGTTGATTCCATTTATGAAGTAGGTAAACAGCAATTAAAAGGAAATTAAATTGGGAAGCAATATATAGAAATAATTTAACGAAAAAAATTAAAATTTTATATAGTTAAAAGTGAAAAATAATTGAAAAAATATATTTAAAAAAGAAGGTTCATATTTCAAAAACAAAAAAAATAATATAAAACAAATTAAAGAATAAATAAATTGCTTTAAAATAAATTGATGGAAAATAAAATAAATAAATAGAAAAAAACATTAAAAAAAATTAAATAAAAATTTTTAGAATTACAAATTTTAGAAATCGGATAATAGAAAAAAGAATATAATTTGATACAAAATAAAATAAATTAATATAAGTAGTAGAAATAATAAAAAATATAAAAATACAAAATTTAAGAAATTGTAATTGATGGAATATATAATAAAATAAAATAAAATAAATAGAAAAATAAAAAAAAATATTTATTAAAAATTAAAAAAATATTTATTATAATTTAACAAATAAAAAAATTAAGAAATCGGATAATAAAAAATAAAACAAATTATTTAATACAAAAATAAATAAATACAAAAAATTTTTAAATAAGAAATTTATAAACAATTATTTTAAGCACAAAAAATATAAAGTAAAATAAAGCAAAATTTAAGAAATTGGATAATAAAAATAAAAAGAAATTAATAAATAACAAAAAAAAATATTTCAAGCATAAGAAAAACTAAGTTAAAGAAATTAGATAATAAAAAATAGAATATATAATATGTATAAATAAATAAATACAAATAAGTAAATATAACAAAAAAAAATTTACTATAAAAATAAAAAAAAATAAATAAAAGTAATTAAAATTTTTTTGAGCATAATAAAATACAAAAATTAAGAAATCAGATAATAAAAAAAAATAACAGGTAAAAGAAAATAAATAAATTCGTATTTTGTGCAAACATAATTCATAACATATTGATATAAAGTTCTAAAATTAAAAAAAGGCTTAAAAAATTTAAAGAAAATATATATAAATTACAGTAGTTTTCCGAAATAACGAATATTCGTTTTAACGAAAACCGCTTATAACGAACAAGCAAATTTGTTACATTGAGTACCGTAATTAACGAACATCGAGAATTTGTAAGTACTCAGTTTAACGAACAACATTAAGAAGATATATGAAGAAAGAGGAAAAAATCAAATAACATCGAACCAGAATTAAAAATAAAACTGGAAAAAATTCAAAAGAAATTTGCAAATTGAAAAAATTTTGAATTTTATAAAAAAGCTTAAAATTATTGATCAGCACCAGCATTGATGAGTGTCAGAATTGGTCCATTTTGGAAGAATTTATTGGATTTGAATTGATTTGTTATGGTTTTTCATTAATTAATAAAACAATTTATTAAACTGCAATTTACGGATATATAACTCATTTTTATTGATAAAAATACCTCTAAGTGAGTACTCGAATTAACGAAAAATTCGATATAGCGAACAGGCCTGACAATTAATGTGTTCGTTATTTCGGAAAACTACTGTATTATAAATTATGGGTATGGCACCGCCCACTATTGGGTCAAAAACCATATCTCCGAAACTACTCGACCAATTTCAATTAAATTCGGTTCATCAAATCGCCGAAATCGGACCGTAATTTTTCAAGGCCTAATATATACAACATGAGAACCTCAGTGCTTCTAAGAGTTTTTTTTTACCGAAAATATAAGTAAGTTTATCAGATATTTTGAAGAAATTCAGAGGGAATATTTTTCCTCTAATAATACATCTCCGTGCCAAAAATGGGTGAAATCGGGTCATAACTTCACCTATCGCCCATATACCTAATATTAGGGTTTCCAACTTTCAATGGATCATATACCATCTATATGACGAATATGTGGGACAAATTGTGTTATATTAATAAAATTAATAAATTGCGTGAGAATAATATGTTCGGTTACGAATTTAGCCCTTCCTTATTTATTTTATTTTATTTTATTTTATTTTACTTTATTTTATTTTATTTTATTTTATTTTATTTTATTTTATTTTATTTTATTTTATTTTATTTTATTTTATTTTATTTTATTTGATTTTAATATTTTGCTTTCATTACATTAAATTATACTTCTTAGTTTCAAGATGTACTACGATACGATATACTGAATTTTTATTAAAAATCAACACCTTACCCGGGACTGTCTACAATTGACTTTTACATATATTTTTCTAGCAATTAAGCTTGTATGTGATATGTATAAGTATGTACAAATGTACCCACATGCCATATGTAGCATGTATCGAGGTGTTAACTGTTAATCTTAACCTACATTCACGCTCGATTTAAGCGATTATAGAAATAGCAACAATAAGTTAAATAACAATAATAACAACAACAACAATAGCAGCGACAAGCAAAAGTCATTAATTATAGTCGCAACCGACAAGACAAGCAGCTGAAATGGCAAAGACATGCGAGCGAGCGACACAAACGGCATGCCGACCCGGGCAAGCGGCGCACGAAAAATGTAAACAACACAAATTTTATAATTAAAGCAACAATTAATTAATGTGCAATAGCGCCAAACCGAAACGCAAAGCATGCAAGCGCAAACACACATAATTGTATATATTTATTATAATATGGAGCAAATTTGCAAACAAAAAAATAAAATAAAAAATAAAGGAAAAATATTACAAAAATAATTAAAAAATATTTTATAAAAAAATTATATAAAATAAAAAAATTTTTTATAAAAGATTAAAAAAATTTATTTTATAAAAATTAAAATAATATTTTATAAAAATTAAAAATAAATATTTTATAAAAATTAAAATAATATTTTATAAAAATTAAAATAATATTTTATAAAAAATTAAAAAAAGAATATTTTATAAAAATTAAAATATTTTATAAAAATTAAAAAAAATATTTTATAAAAGATTAAAAAAAATTTATTTTATAAAAATTAAAATAATATTTTATAAAAAATTAAAAATAAATATTTTATAAAAAATTAAAAAAATATTTTATAAAAATTCAAATAATATTTTATAAAAAATTAAAAAAAAATATTTTATAGAAAATTAAAATAATATTTTATAAAAATTAAAAAAAATCCGTAACCGTAATTAACGAACATCGAGAATTTGTAAGTACTCAGTTTAACGAACAACATTAAGAAGATATATGAAGAAAGAGGAAAAAATCAAATAACATCGAACCAGAATTAAAAATAAAACTGGAAAAAATTCAAAAGAAATTTGCAAATTGAAAAAATTTTGAATTTTATAAAAAAGCTTAAAATTATTGATCAGCACCAGCATTGATGAGTGTCAGAATTGGTCCATTTTGGAAGAATTTATTGGATTTGAATTGATTTGTTATGGTTTTTCATTAATTAATAAAACAATTTATTAAACTGCAATTTACGGATATATAACTCATTTTTATTGATAAAAATACCTCTAAGTGAGTACTCGAATTAACGAAAAATTCGATATAGCGAACAGGCCTGACAATTAATGTGTTCGTTATTTCGGAAAACTACTGTATTATAAATTATGGGTATGGCACCGCCCACTATTGGGTCAAAAACCATATCTCCGAAACTACTCGACCAATTTCAATTAAATTCGGTTCATCAAATCGCCGAAATCGGACCGTAATTTTTCAAGGCCTAATATATACAACATGAGAACCTCAGTGCTTCTAAGAGTTTTTTTTTACCGAAAATATAAGTAAGTTTATCAGATATTTTGAAGAAATTCAGAGGGAATATTTTTCCTCTAATAATACATCTCCGTGCCAAAAATGGGTGAAATCGGGTCATAACTTCACCTATCGCCCATATACCTAATATTAGGGTTTCCAACTTTCAATGGATCATATACCATCTATATGACGAATATGTGGGACAAATTGTGTTATATTAATAAAATTAATAAATTGCGTGAGAATAATATGTTCGGTTACGAATTTAGCCCTTCCTTATTTATTTTATTTTATTTTATTTTATTTTACTTTATTTTATTTTATTTTATTTTATTTTATTTTATTTTATTTTATTTTATTTTATTTTATTTTATTTTATTTTATTTTATTTTATTTTATTATTCTGCTTTCATTACATTAAATTATACTTCTTAGTTTCAAGATATACATTATATGTATGTATATACTGAATTTTTATTAAAAATCAACACATTATCCGGAGCTGTCTACAATTGACTTTTACATATATTTTTGTAGCAATTAAGCTTTTATGTGATATGTATAAGTATGTAGTTATAAATGTACCCACATGCCATATGTAGCATGTATCGAGGTGTTAACTGTTAATCTTAACCTACATTCACGCTCGATTTAAGCGATTATAGAAATAGCAACAATGAGTTAAATAATAATAATAACAACAACAATAGCAGCGACAAGCAAAAGTCATTAATTATAGTCGCAACCGACAAGACAAGCAGCTGAAATGGCAAAGACATGCGAGCGAGCGAGCGACGAGTGGCACAAACGGCATGCCGGCCCGGGCAAGCGGCGCACGAAAAATGTAAACAACACAAATTTTATAATTAAAGCAACAATTAATTAATGTGCAATAGCGCCAAACCGAAACCCAAAGCATGCAAGCGCAAACACACATAATTGTATATATTTATTATAATATAGAGCAAATTTACAAACAAAAAAATAAAATAAAAAATAAAGGAAAAATATTACAAAAATAATTAAAAAATATTTTATAAAAAAATTATATAAAAAATAAAAAAATTTTTTATAAAAGATTAAAAAAAATTTATTTTATAAAAATTAAAATAATATTTTATAAAAAATTAAAAATAAATATTTTATAAAAATTAAAATAATATTTTATAAAAATTAAAATAATATTTTATAAAAAATTAAAAAAAGAATATTTTATAAAAATTAAATTATTTTATTAAAATTTAAAAAAATATTTTATAAAAGATTAAAAAAATTTATTTTATAAAAATTAAAATAATATTTTATAAAAATTAAAAATAAATATTTTATAAAAAATTAAAAAATATTTTATAAAAATTCAAATAATATTTTATAAAAAATTAAAAAAATATTTTATAGAAAATTAAAATAATATTTTATAAAAATTAAAAAAAATATTTTATAAAAGATTAAAAAAAATTTATTTTATAAAAATTAAAATAATATTTTATAAAAAATTAAAAATAAATATTTTATAAAAAATTAAAAAAATATTTTATAAAAATTAAAATAATATTTTATAAAAATTAAAATAATATTTTATAAAAAATTAAAAAAAGAATATTTTATAAAAATTCAAATAATATTTTATAAAAAAATTAAAAACAAAAATAAAATAAAACCGCAAAATTGCCAGTGGCATTAAATACGAAGAACTTTTGACACGCAAACACAAAAGTATTTATGCAATTAACCACAAACGAGATTAAGAGATTTGATAAATTTACTTGAGAAATTACATAAGTGGGAGGTTTAACGGGATATGACTAAATACCGGAATTTTTCGAATATTTCGGAATATATAATTCCTGGTATTTTGATAAAATATATTTCTATTAACATATTAATAATATGCAACAAACCAGTAATCGCGCCTTAAAGTATGCTAAGTAATTTATTTCTCTTGTCTATAACATATGTTTAAAGAACTTTAAAGCCATTAGTAGAGTAATTAATAACATCATACATTTGCATTGACAACCACTTAGCAGAGTTGCATTTACACAGACTATAAAGCATATACATATACATCTGTTAGAGTCTATAAAAGAGTGTATGCAGCTTTTTCGCACTTCAGCGCCTGCTATCGCGTGCATTACAAGTGTACATGTGTACTTACATAGCGATCACTAATTGTTTGCAAAGCAATGCGAATGCGCATAATTGTAACGTTTATACGCGTAATTTAATCATTTTATTATTTCACTTATTAATGCGCATATTCATTTGGTATATCGACACGATTTTGTCTTCTGTTGTTGTAAATCCGGTAACAGTTACTAATTGAGTGTGCTCTGGTAGCAACTGACCAACAAAACGGCAACTAACTTGGCGAACAGCAACAAACCGTTAGCAGACAATTAAGTTATAGTTACGTTTTAATAAGCTATGAGTACATTAAGTGCTCAAATGCCCACATGCGAATGTAAATTGAAAGCCTTGTAAGAAAAAATTTAATATTTTACTTCATTTTATTAATGTTGTTTTGTTTTTAATTTATTTTCTGGTTTAAATTGTATTTTTATTGTACTTTGTAAGAAGGGCTATAATTTCATTTACTTTATGTTAAGCTTCGAAGTGTGAGGTTAAGTTGTGAATTATGGTTAATATAATATGAATAAGGACCAAAATATTACTAGCCAGTTGTTTATGGCAGCACGAATCGAACGATATTAGGCGATCAAAACAAGAATGAGAAATTCATGACCGAAACGTCAAATTTTGTATCAAAAACTCTATAGTGACCTAACCCTGGTTATGTTCTGAAAATCTAAACATAATCAATCGCAAACGAAGAGATCTAACCTCATAAAAACTCAGTCGTACGCTTTTTGAAGCCATTTTGTAGACCTCCCGTTAGATGGCGAATGGTATAAATCGTTCCAACACCAGCGAGTTCTACGTAAACCGAACGAAATCTGATTTACTTATATCCGACCAAGTATTATGAGTTCAACAACATTTTTCAACTGTTTGAGGAATATTTTCTACCGCTACCACAATAATACAAACAACAGCAACAACAATAAACTGGTGAAAAACAAATAGACTACTATAATAAATATAGCAAATATATCAAGTGGTTATACTACTTTAATGAAGTATCTAAAGGGTTTTTAAAAATGGACCGCAAACGAAGCCATATTTTTCCCAGTCTTTTGACATTTCTTACTCTCCATTTCATCATGGATATGATCCAACAACGAGTCGAAATTATTAAAATTTACTACCGAAATTCGGAGTCAGTAGCCTCAACTTTAAGCGCATCAATTGAGGAAGACCCAAATCAGTCTCTCGCAGGTCGTTCTCACACTTTGGGTATCTCTGTGACGTCGTTGTGGCGAATTTTGTGAAAAGATCTTGGCCTACATCCTTTTAAGATCAAATTGACGCAAGAACTGAAGTGGCTTGACCACCAGAATCGTCGTATGTTCGTGAATTGAGCTGAGAAACAAATTGAAAATACTCCGGATTTTCATTGAAAAATCATCTTCAGCGATCAGGCTCATTTCTGGCTGAATAGCTCTGTCAATAAGCAAAATTTGCGTTATTAGTCAGGCAGCATCACGAAAAAATTACGGTTTGGTGCGATTTATGGGCCGGCGGCGTCATTGGGTCGAACTTCTTCCGTGATGATCAAGACCGGCACGTTACTGTGAATGGGAATCGCTACCGCTCAATGGTAACCGAATATTTTTGGCCCGAATTGGATGATATGGACAAGATGTGGTTCCGACAGGCCACCTCGGTCGTGCTATTTGAAGCCGTTAGAATATTTCCTGTGGGACTATGGCAAGTCTATGGTCTTTGCCAACAAGCCAGCGACGACTGAGGCACTTGGTACGAATATCGAACGTGAAATTGCAACAGTATCGGCTGATTTCTGCTTGAAAACCGACGAAAATTGGGTTCAGCATCTAGACTTCTGCAAGAAATCGAGTTCCATACACAATGGCATCGGATGTTTTTGTTTTATTTTACTCTTGTAGCGCTCTTATTATACTCGTACTCTCTCGCTTGCGTAATTATGTGGACTATTTCTACTAATTTTATTTTACTCTGTTCTTGTTTTTCTTTTTAATTTATAATTTTTTTTTATCATTCATTATCACTTAAGCTTGAATCCCTTTTTAAAATTATAATTCTATTTTCAATTAATATTTATTTTTCATTTCAAAATAAAATCAATAAAGAAATTCTCGCAGACTGCAAACTTTCCCACACTTCTCTACACATGCACACATCTAATCTCTTCCCAGTGTATTTTGTAAACATATAAGTAAAGGCAAGTTTGTTGGTTTAGTCATTCTTTATTTATGATTTTCTCACTCGGTTGGTTGGTTGGCCGGCTACTGGCTTGCTGACTTGACCAAGTCAAACGGCGCTTTGCTTTATTTATTTATTTATTCAATGAGCTGCTCTTCGGTGAGCCCGCCGTTGCGCTTGGTTGGCATGTGTTTGATATGATTTTTAATTTACTCATACCTTTCATTATTTCATTGAATTAACTTTCTATATAATTTAGTATTTGAAATGATAAGGTTAAGGTTGGCTGGGTTTCACTGTGCCTGCGTTGAAATATGTTTCCAGCTATCAGTTAATTAACTGTAATCCAAGGGAGCTAGCGTTAATTAAGTTTCCATATAATTTTCTAAGAGGTGTGAACTATTAAATAGTGTGGTTAATAGGCGTGAAAAAGGGGAAAATTAAATAGAAACGCAATGATGAGGCTATTTTGCAGTGATTTATGGATAATTAAATGTTGTATGAGTATTTATGTAACTTACTGTTGGTTGTACAATTTTTTTAGAAATCTATTCTATGTATAAAATATACAGAGAAGCCTCTCACGGACATCTCGCTTGGGCGGATAAAAATGTCTCGACGGTAAGTGTCCGTCCAAGAGAGGCTTCACAGTAATAGTAATTTGAATACTATTCAACATATTTACTTCTCGAAATGGAAAGCAGAATAAAGAAAAATAAAAACAGAACGACTTAAAACCAGTTCTAAAACAAAGACACCCACTGCTTCTTTGTTAAGCTACATAAATATGAAGGCATACAATACTAAATATAACTAATTAAAGATTACTCAAAACAAGAACTTATGCTAAAGTTCATCACGACAGGGTTCGTTAGAACTAACCGCAAGCAAAAATACTCTAAAAATATTTCACCAAAAAAGGTGAAAAAACGCATTAAGTCGAAAGCGTAGAAATATGTTAGCGTACTAAGCTCATTAAAATATATATAAATATATAAAAATATAGATATATATAATGAAGTGAATGAACTTAGAAATCATATCTGAAAACATAAACAAAAAACAGAAATAGCATTAGATCTAATTTGATTTGGTTTGTTTTTTCCACAATATGAACAACCTAATCCGATATTCGTGGGAAATTTGAGCGAGTTGTTACAAATCGTGCGAATATGAATGACATTCTGAAATGATTTGGTAAATATTTATAACTATACCAGTGGTAACGCTACTCTTCAAAGTGGTAACCCTGGATTAAAACGTTTTCAAGAAATTTGTTTGTAGTATTTCACCTAATTAGATAGTTAATTACATTTTATAGCGTTTTTAGACAGCAGCTAATTGATCAATTAACCTGCCTCTGCTCGATTAAAAAGCTTATTAAGATCGATTTACCATACAAAACAAAATCTACATTTATTTATAATTGAATTTTAATCGACTTGAAAATGAAATGCAGCTCTGCCACTAAGACGTACGATATACGTTCTTTGTCTGCGATTGGCTGAAATTTTTGATAAAAAAAGCTACGGTAGATGTCGCTGCTAAAAATTATTAATCAGCTGATGAAACTTACCAACTTATTATGAAAAGCAAAAACAAAAATGTTTAACAGCTGATCGATTATCGAGTAGCCGGCAGTATAAAATTTTAATTGATCAATTAATTTGGCTGTCTAAAAACGTATTTTTTATAATATTTGAAAGATCGTAAAAAAAATTACGAGGCAACTGGATTTCAGGATTCACAGCTAGACTGACAGGAATCTTAAAATGTAGTTCTGAAAATGAATAATTTCCAGAAAAAACTCACCCATCTTTGGAAACAGCTTTATAATTTGAAGAATCTATAATTGATTGTATAAGACATCATAGAACAATCATTTTCTTACGATCTCATCTTTTAAGTTCAACTCTACAGCTATTATTTTCGAAACATAACCACAGATCTTAATGATGAGCTCAGAAACAGCACATTCAACTCCAAAAATGTAGGAACCAACCCAGTCAGTAGCAACAGATATTAGATCATAACAACTGCGATGAATAACTTACAAAAAAATTACAACAACAAATTTAAGATCACTAAATAAGTATGCGCGGCGTTCAACACAAACACCCACAAAAAGAGCACAAATATAGTGGAAGAGCGTAAAAAACTAGTTCACGCAACGAATTACAAATAAAAGCAAAGCTGTTGAAAAGCTAATAAAAGCGTTAAGATAAAACCAAAACACGTTCTGAATAGATATGAAGCACGCAAATGAAAAATTAGATAGGTAGTACAGCGCGGTCACCAGCGACTAATGAGCGCGGCGTGTAGCAGTTTACAATAAAATATATACGAAGATATATTTTTTCAAAATCCCAGCAAACCAAAGGTTGATGGAAGCTATAAGAGGAGCAAAGATGTGATATCAGGGACTGCAAAACAACTATTTCAACGTAAAACAGGTTAAGTAGACGAAAACTAACTGTAACAGTTCTTACAACAGTCGGGTCTATATAACGGAATGGATTCGGATTTTTATATGACCAAGGATACTCAACTTGGAGCTTCTTTCAAATTTACCAAAACTACCACAACAAGAACATAGCTAATGTCAAGTTTCTGTTTACATTCAATAGAACCGAGAATTATCGATGTAATCTGGTTTGAACGAATAGATGGATAGCATTTGATAAGTGACGGAGACTTTTATCAGAAGACTTTCATCAACGTTCCACCTAAGATGGTACTAAAAAACATGAAAACTGAATTTGACTATTAGTACCGACTGGTTCTTTCCGAGACATTACTGGTTGAAAAAAGGTAAAAAATTATATGGCAGATATTCTCGACAGCTTTGACTAAACAGTTACAAATTGGAGACTCTCGAATTAGGTAGTGATATAACCTTTACTGATAGTAATGTAATTTCGGAGCCGAAATTAGACAGGTTTGTATGGGCTAACATTTCGAGAAAGGACCGAAATAACAGGATTCTAATGCAGAAAATAGAAATGTGAACTCGATATTGCTAAGCGACTCAGTCTATAAGTGTAGGTAGATGCTTTAGTCAACTTGAGCTAGTATTCTAACTATTGGCTTACTGGGTTCACTGGACAACTAGTTCTATTTGATTAAATTTCAGACGAAAGTTCAAGCACCTCAGCGCTTTGTGCATTTTACTGGCGGCAAAGAACAAAAAATGCGCAAGCTATGTATACACTTTGAGTAAAGATTATTTATAGTTTTCAAAAACGAACTTTATATTATAAAATGGACTTTTCCACAACCACTATTTGCGCGCATTAAACAACTAAGCGCATACAAAATACAAAATACAAAAAATAAATAAAATAAAAAAACAGAAAATTAAAATTGAATGATAAAAATAAATGCACACACTTTAGAGCATTTGTTTATTATTTGTTTACAAAACGAGAAGAGCAGAGCCGAGCTACTTGAGTGTCAAACACCTTTTGCGGCAAAAAGGAGCTGCCGGCGAGAGCAAGTTCAACAAGTGCATATGCACTCAAAGGCATTTTCTGTGTGTTTTTGTAGATACAAAGCGCACTACTTTGTATAGACTTAAGTTTTTTTTTTTTTGACTGACTCAATGCATTGCGTCGTCTATGCAATTAGATGCAAGCACACATACAGCAAGCGGCGGAACCCTCAAGAGCCACCAGTGCAACGTCGTCAATAGAATTGGCTAGCAAGCTCGAGCTAAAGTGTGCTGAAAGGGGCAACGATGGGTATGTGGTAAGTGGCGGCACGACTGACTGCAGGTAATGCACGATTCGCCGGCCCCACACTCATCCATTAATACATAGAATATTTACATGTGTGCCTGCGCTTAGGCCACTTATGACTCAAGAGTTTATGAATTAGTTGGCTAAACAAAATGCAGACACTCGAGACCCAAATGGGATGCACTGACTAATTGAAAAGTACAGAATGATGCTAGTGTGGTTGCTGTTGTTGTTGTGTGTAGGGCGGCTGCGCTGGGTGAGTGTTGCGCGTTAAAATAGCGCAATTTTTGGTTTATTCTATTTTTGTTGAACTGGCATTGACATCGAAAAATTATTGAGTCTACGCGAAAAAATGGTGGCTCATCAAATTGTTGTTGGTCACGCAGAAACATACAAATGTATATATATATATATTTGGCTATGGATGCAAATACTTCGCTTAGTTATTTATTGCTGGCATTAGCGTTTTGCCATAATTGTTATGCTATTTTTCGCAAATTGTGGAGAAATATGAAAATTTCATACAAAAATGGCGTTTTTTGTTTCTGGCTATACGCGTACGAACGCAACACATATTTTACAAAAACGCTTACATATAGACATTTGATAAATATGATGTTGTCATATACAAAACAAGAGTACTAGGGTGACTCGCTATCATTTAAATTTTGATTTTGGCATTCTTCTCTTCTTCTTCTTGACTGGCGTAGACACCGCTTACGCGGTTATAGCCGAGTCCAAAACAGCGCGCCACGCATCCCTCCTTCTGGCAGTTTGGCGCCAATTGGTTATTCCAAGCGAAGCCAGGTCCCTCTCCACCTGGTCCTTCCATCGGAGTGGAGGTCTCCCTCTTCCTCTGCTTCCACCAGCGGGTACTGCATCGAATACTTTCAGAGCTGGAGCACTTTCATCCATTCGGACAACATTACCTAGCCAGCGTAGCCGCTGTTTTTTTATTCGCTGGACTATGTCTATGTCGTCGAATAACACATACAGCTCATCGTTCCATCGTCTGCGGTATTCGCCGTTGCCAATTCTTAAGGGACCATAAATCTTCCGCAAAACCTTTCTTTCGAAAACTCCTAGTGCCGTCTCATCGGATGTTGACATCGTCCACGCTTCTGCACCGTAAAGTAGGACGGGAATGATGAGAGACTTGTAGAGTTTGGTTTTTGTTCGTCGAGAGAGGACTTTACTTTTCAATTGCCTACTTAGTCCATAGTAGCACCTGTTGGCAAGAGTGATTCTGCGTTGGATTTCCAGGCTGACATTGTTATTGGTGTTAATGCTGGTTCCCAGGTAGACGAAATTATCTACAACTTCAAAGTTATGACTGTCAACAGTGACGTCGGAGCCAAGACGCGAATGCGCTGACTGTTTGTTTGACGACAGGAGATATTTCGTCTTATTTTGGCATTCTTAGTCGGGGAAAAATGACGAATGAGCTATTTTTAGTAAAGCTATTTGAGCTATTTATAGTTTCAGATTAATCTCGCTTGAAGACCGCCAAAAGGTTTTTTGATGGCAAATACAAATAGATATTCTCATCCAAACTAACAATGTTTAAGATGTATCCACTACTAAGAGAATACAAATAGCATTGTATTCATGACTAGTGAGATAAAAAGGACGTTAGAAATTACTTCGAATTGTTCTAACCCCAGTAGTTTTATTCTGTTCTCAAACTTCAAGAAAATTCTCTTTGGACTGAAATTCAACTACATAGTAGAGGTAATAGCCCAGATGACGCCTAGTTCGAAGTCCAATCTAGCCAAGAACCAGACTCCATTTCCACACCAATAGGATCCACATAACCGAAACAGACCCTGACCGTCTGGGTCTCGTAATTTTTCCTCCAAATTATTTGGTGAATATCTTTTTCGCTACAACAACTACAATAAATACATCGAGTCTAGTTTCAGGACTAAAAGCAACTAGGGCGTAACAAAAGCATATTCTTGTAGTACCATAATATATATAAAAGGGCGGAGATGACAACGTTTGGCGCAATAAAAATTACGTTCCATTTCAGAAATGTAGATCGAACTATCTTGAGATTGAAATATAAAACTTTATGAGACGGATTATGAAGTTTTCGAAAATAAAGCATGATAGAGGTGTAATCGAACATTTTATACTCTCGCAATTTATTTATTTTATGTTATTAATATAAAACACAATTTGTCCCGCATATTCGTCAGAAATATGGTATAAAGTTCATTGAAAGTTTCAAACCCATAATATTAGGGGAAGTTATGACCCGATTTCACTCATTTTTGACACGAAGACATATTATTAGAAAAAGAAATCTGAATTTCTTCAAAATATCTGAGAGACTTACCTTTATTTTCGGTAAAAAAAAATTTATTAGAAGCTCTGAGGTCCTCATGTTCGATATAAAGGGACTTGAATACTTCTGGTAGAATTTCGGCGATTTTTAGACGGACAATGCCACACTATAATTGCAGTATTAGTGCAATGTTCTGTTGCGATATCTTCACTAGTGCTTACGTTATATATTGTAAAGTAAAAGAATCAGATCGACTTCAAAGTTCTGGTATATGGCGAGTAGACGTGTTTGTGAACCGATTTGAACTATTTTCACAGCATATCATTGGGATGCCAAAAAGATATTATGAACTGATGTTTACAGAAATTGGTCGAGTAGTTTCGGGTATATGGTTTTTGACTCATAAGCGGGCGGAATCACGCCCATTTAAAACTTTATATACCATTTTGAGTGCAGCTCTTTTATACCATCCATAACGAAATTTAAGATTTCTGGTGGTTTTCCTTACTGAATTAAAGCATTTTAGTAGTTTTCAACATAACCTTTGTATGGCATTGTGAGCATTGTTATTATCCGATTTCCATTTTCGAACTTAACCTTCTTTATGGTGCCAAGAGTACCAAGTTTCATCAAGATATCTCAATTTTTACTCAAATTACAGCTTGCACGTACGGACGGACAGGCAGACATCCGGATTTTTACTCTACTCGTCACCTTGATTACTTTGGTGTATACAACCCTATATCTAACTCGTTTAGTTTTAGGACTTACAACCAACTGTTAGGTGACCATAACCATTATACTCTCTTTAGAAACTTTGTTGCGAGAGTATAAGCCAGAAAATTCTCGTCTGAAAAAACTGCGACATTTGAAGAGGTGATCGCCGAAACTGAGACATTATATTTATAAACTTACCATAAGCAATATATAGGTATCTGAAAATATGTCGTAATAGATTGAAAGCTTACCTGGAAGAAAAAAGAAATAAAATTAATATAGAAAATTTGTATAACATGTATGATGATAATTTTCAAAAACAAGTTAAACGACTATTTTAATAAAAAGTTATAATAATTCTAAAATCTATGTTAGAGGCGTGATGGATTATTTTAAGGGCACATATACTTTCACTGTATTCAATACTATAGGTTAATAAATAAAAGTTAACATAGCAGTATTTCAAAATTCAACTGCATTTCGAACCACCCTAATGTAATGATGCAGCGAAATATGCAACATACAACCTCTGACTACATACAAATACAAATATACCGAGACCGAGTAAACTCGCAGCGCGTATACACTAAATATTGACTATTGCCGACCATACAAAGTGGCTGCCACAAGCATGGAAATGTTGACTTAGTCAGTGTTGTGCCACAAATAACAACAGCAAAAACAAACTCGACAACAACAACACATTGGCCGACGCACACAGAGAGTGCAGTCAAGCGCACCGAAAAACAAGTAAACAAATAAAGTAAAAGAGCCGGAGGAACGCATAGCCGCATTGCCGGTGATGAGATTCATTGAAAGCCAAACGCATAAAACCAGCCATCACCACAGTGACTATTCGACCGGTAACTTTTAAAGACACAGCATGGAAGAGATGATGATAGATTATGCCAATGAACTTGACATTAATATGGCTTCCAAAAAGCAGCTCCCGTCAACTAGCGCCCGAAAACGCAACGCAACGCAACAGCGACGAGGCAATTTATTTTGTACCACACCTTCGACGAGCGCGGTACTCTCTTTCTCCTCTTTCCTCCCTTGGACGTACTCTACCAGAATGTGCGACTTTTCCATTGACAATCTGCCAGTTGCATTTCTCCCCATCTTCTTTGTCTTCTTCTTCCTACTATCTTTGAGCCATTTGAGCCCACTTTGATTTATATATATCTTTTATTGCCAACGATTTTGTGAGAAAAATATGCATGCATGCAATATTTTATTGGCTTGCCTAATGAATACGGAGTCATGGCTGTTGGTCATGATATCATTGCCTCTGTTATTACTGTTAATATATATACTATATGTATTTACATGTGTTATACGTGTATATATTCATGTGTGTGTTGCTGTAATAACGTAATAATAGTGTTTAGAATATTTCCATTGCATTTGAATTGAAATTTGCTGAGACCACCATCCATTGCATTCTAATGACTACAATCACCACCTCTCAGTATATAATTTGCGGAACCGTTATGAAGTTAATGATAATGAAACGCTTTTATTTAAACAAGCTTTAGTCGTACCTTACAATAGGTCAAGTCAAGGAAGACCGGTATGTCTAAATTTTAGTATATTGGTTCCCACCAACATAAAAAGGGTTCGTTATTAGATTCGACAATCTGAATTGATAAACAATACCAAAAAAAATAAAAAATGCCGAAGAAAACCCATAAGCAGCTTGAAGAACACCCAAAACTCGCCGCCACATATTTTTTTCGAATAAGACATTAGAGTAGAAGGTCCATTTATCGGACTGATACGCATCCCGAAATATTTGGGAGTCGTGGAGAATTTCTTGGCGAACCCGATTCCCCAATCGATGGCGATGGAATAGATGTTCCATTACCCGACCAGGAAGAAATTTGAATAGCAATTACCCGCCTGAAGAACAACAAAGCGGCAGGGCCGATATATTACCGGCTGAGCTATTCAAATACGGCGGCGAAGAACTGATAAGGTGCATGCATCAGCTTCTTTGCAAAATATGGTCGGAAGAAAGCATGCCTGACGACTGGAATCTCAGTGTGCTCTGCCCAATCCATAAAAAGGGAGATCCCACAAACTGTGCCAATTACTGTGGGATAAGCCTCCTAAATATCGCCTATAAGGTTCTATCAAGCGTACTGTGTGAAAGACTTAAGCCCACCGTCAACAAACTGATTGGATCTTTATGCCGCGTTGTCTGAATTTGGTATCCCCGCAAAACTAATACGGCAATGTAAGCTGACGTTGAGCAACACCAAAAGCTCCGTCATGATTGGGAAGGACCTCTCCGAGCCGTTCGATACCAAACGAGGTTTCAGACAAGGTGACTCACTATCGTGCGACTTCTTTAAATTGATGTTGGAAAAAATAATACGAGCTGCAGAGCTAAATAGAGAAGGTACAATCTTCTACAAGAGTGTACAGCTGCTGGCGTACGCCGATGATATTGATATCATCGGAAGCAACAACCGCGCCGTTTGTTCTGCTTTTTCCCGCATGGATAAGGAGGCGAAGCGAATGGGTCTGGAGGTGAATGAGGACAAGACGAAATATCTCCTGTCATCAAGCAAACAGTCGACGCATTCGCGTCTTGGCTCCCACGTATATGTTGACAGTCATAACTTCGAAGTCGTAGATAATTTCGTATACCTGGGAACCAGTATCAACAACTCCAACAATGTCAGCCTCGAAATCCAGCGCAGAATCACCCTTGCCAACGGGTGCTACTTTGGACTGAGTAGGCAATTGAACAGTAAAGTCCTCTCTCGACGAACCAAAATCAAACTTTACAAATCGCTTATCATTCCCGTCCTGTTTTATGGTGCAGAAGCTTGGACGATGTCAACATCAGATGAGACGACACTAGGAGCTTTCGTCTACGCTGGCTAGGTCATGTTGTCCGAATGGACGAAAACACTCCAGCTCTGAAAGTGTTCGATGTAGTACCCGCCGGAGGAAACCGAGGAAGGGGAAGGCCTCCACTCCGTTGAAGGGACCAGGTGGAGAGCGACCTGGTTACACTTGGAATCTCCAACTGGCGCCGAACTGCGAAGGAAAGAGAGGAGTGGCGCGCTCTCATCGATTCGGCTATAACAGGCTAAACGGTTGAACGCCAATCACATACACAAAAGAAACTTTCATTACTGACATTTCGAGTTCTTAAAACAAAACCAGGAATTCTACAGGTAAAATAATGGACAACCGATATGGGCTAAATAAAACTTAAAATAAACCATCACTTCTTATTTCGTTTTTAAAAGAATCTATAAGTAGATCAAATTAATTCCTTAGGATCACAGTTCAAACCTTTAACAGTGGCGAATCGAAGACACCTCCCACAGAAAATGTGAAGTAATGATCAAATACTCGTATAAATACATATATAACCGACAAAAACGACATTGAACCAGCGCTACCAGGAAACAATTAAAGCAAATAAAAATGTGGCCACAACTGCAGCATAAAGCCAACTGACGCCAAACAGAGATTGCAGAAATTCCGCTCAGACGACTTGTCGTGCAATTCTCACCAAGCAAACTACACACCAATATATATGATTGTAAATAGTATACATTTGTATCGATTTAATAGGAAAGCGTGCATCCCTAATTGCGGATATGTGGCATGAATTGCTGAGTATGCAAGACCAAATGCAACTATGTGGCAACTTTCTTGAATATATTCCGTATATATAAACGATGAATCAACAGAAATGGCAAGGAACGCATTTTACTTGATTGCCAGTTGCAAACACAAGTTGTGTGCTGAATTCATGTACAACAACAATAAAAAAGAAATCAAATCAAGTGACGATTAGCTGCAGCAAGACGCGTCATAAAATGGTTATAAACATATGTACTTACAGGTGTTTGCATATGTTTACACTTGTTCGACTATATTAACAACCAACCAAGATTCAACATTTTATTCCATTCATAATCTGTATCGATGTGTGGTTATGGTCTTACCATTGCCAGTATATGGTAAAGAAGTCAATGCATAACCTCAATTTTTGCTCGTTTTCTTGGATACGAAAAAGACAGTTGATGCCATAAGCGAAATTGATGTCGTTGCATAAAAGGAATGCCGTTTGCGCTTATGTGGCGAATATGTACTCTGTTTCTGAACACGAATTCAGACTTGGTCTGAATTTTAAGTTAATTTTCTTATACGCAACAGCTCAGAGGTTGAGGTCGCCGGGATTCAACAAAAACAAAGGACTCAACATGCACAACAACTGTGCCAAGAACCTATGTGACCAAATCCACATTCCCCTCCAATTTTGAGCGCCTGTCTGTGAGGTGAGATATCATTATGTTGTGCCATTAAGCATTTTGAAAAAATGATTTACATAAATATTGTGTGAATAAGGCGAATAAAAAGTTACGTAATATAGAACATACATAAATACACCGAACATATTTACATAATTGACCGAATAATGGCAGCTTGTATAACAAATGATAATGATGGGTAATTTGAAGAAAGTAAAAGTAGGAATAAATGAGATGAACAAGACAATGACTATTTAAGTTAATAAGCAATAAGATTCCTTTGAGTAAAAAGTACGCTAATGGACTATTTGATTAAGAGCTGTTGTAAGCAGAATTGGGATTTTTTATTACCAAAAAAAATTTAGGTAGAATTGACGGCAAAGAAAGTTAATATTAGTGACCCTATCTATTAATGGAACGAGTCCGGACCGACCTGGAACGTCGTTTTCTTTTTGAAAACTGCGTCCTAATCATTTGTTTTGGAATAACTTACCAAAGCTTCGATATATTGACAATAAATGATTTGAATACTCTAATTGGTTATATTATCTTGCCTATAATCAGTTTCCACCGGTTAAACCATTAAACAGAAGAGTAGATTAAACCTGCTCCGGTCTATCCAAATTTCAAATAGGTATGTCAAGCCAAACGTCAAAATTATTATTAAAATTTGACAGCGCCGTCAATCAGAATAATTAGCTAATAGTGTTTTCAGACAGCCAAATTAATTGATCAATTAAAATTTTTATTGAGAAACCCTTTTTTGCACTTCCCACTGCCGGCTACTCGATAACCAATCAGCTGTTTTACATTTTTATTTTTGCTTTTCATAAGAAGTTGGTAAGTTTCATCGGCTGTTAATTTTAGCAGCGACATCTACCGTAGCTTTTTTTATCAAAAAATTCAACCAATCGCAGATAAAGAACGTATATCGTACTTCTTTGTCGCAGAGTTGCATTTGATTTGTAGAAATGTAGATTTTATTTTGTATGGTAAATCGATATTAATAAGTATTTTAATCGAGCAAAGGCCTGTTAATTGATCAATTATCTCCTGCCTAAAAACGCTATAAGTTTATACGAACATCGACCACACAGTCTGTACATTTAAAAAGGCTATCAATCCCTTTTAAGGTCCGCAATTAAGGAAGAATTATAATTTTAGAAACCAAAAATATATATGTATAAAATCTAAATTGCTCATTAAGGTTTGTTTGGTGGAAAAAGAACCTTTTTTCATGATTTTTTTTTAGAAAAAATTATTGCTGTAGGTTTATTTTACTTATTATTATATGAAAGTACAACATTTGAAGGATACTTAAAAAAAAGTTTTATTGAAAAATAGCGAGGAATAACGGATTTATCGTCGATCTCTTCAGGCACCTCGAAAAAAAGTATTTGTGCGGTGACCAGCCTACAGCATCACTGGATCATCCGAAACCAAAAAATCAAAATGCTTTCTTTAGTTTATTAGTTTATCTTTCAATTGACGTCGAGTTTTTTTTAATTTTTCAATTTTTCAATTTTTGGTACCATTTTCAAGCCCAAATGACGATTTTAGACGAAAAAATCGACCTATTTGTTATTGTAAAATTGTTAGTAATTAAAATTTTTGGAAAAACTCGACGTCATTCGAGAGCTATATATATGTAGAATATTTGTTCAAAATTTCAAAACGATCGATGCAGAAGTTTTTTCTGTAGGCTGGTCACCGACTTTAAAAATGACATATTTGGGAAAATCGATTAAAAGTTTTGCACACTCAGCGCAGGTAGCTGGAGGTACCGTTATTCAACCTGCTGTAACTTCGTTAGTTTTTCTCCGAATGACCTAAAATTTTAACACAATATTCTTGAGATGTTAATGGTTCAGGAAAAAAATAAAAAAAATAATGAAAAAAAAAAAGTTGTCAAACCTTACCCCCCCTTAAACGAGGCTTTAACTCGGTAGGTTGAGATTATATTCGATGCATTCAATTAAGGGGCTGACTAAATAATATTATAAGTTGGCAGCATTGATACGAACGAGTTTAGTTATAATTGGTTCTGTTAGAATAATTTTAATTAATAATAAGACCACCCTCCCCCCACCACATTTTTGTTCAAAGTTCAAAAAAGATTCTTAGAAAGAAAAATATAGTCAAGTCTTAGATATCTGATAATTCATGAGTTTGAAGGTTGAACTACAATTTCATACTCAGCTAAGAAGAGAAATTTCAATTCCTACTTAAACTTAAATATAAAAGATAATTCAACTTTTATTTCCTTCAATCACTGTTTAAATCAATAGAAGTCACAATTCCCATTTCAAGAATCTCTCAAAGATTTGCACTGCCACAAATACAAAATGCAGACAAACACTCCAGAGAAAAAACGAGTCTTACATCATAGGTAGCTTATGACAATAAAGAAACAAGAGAAAGACTTCTGAACTGCAATGTCAGCCAACTCAAATATTTATCAAGTTCTCTTATACACAACAACAACAGTTGACCAAAAATTTTAATTTAGTAATATCTGTTTATTTATTTTAGCATATCAATTTCGGGAAGAAGTTAAAAATATGCTTAACTTGGCGAACAGAAAAACTTTTTCCCCTCCCCACTACAACCACCAAATTCTTCGTCTTCTGCGCGCTGTTCATATTTTATTTACATTGCTGTTGTTTCCGTGTGGGGGCTTTTCTACTGAAATTTGCATGAGCGTGCAATAAAATTGCTGCTATTTTATTGCCGTTACAGCCTTGACTGACTTTATCGTGTAGTTTTTGTATGTTTTTGCATTTTTCGTTACAATAACATAAACCTCTTTCCTGGTGTGTTGTCTTGTCGTGTCTTCGTCTTTTTGTTGCCTACTCGCGTGGCTTTTGTTTGTTCTTGCTCTTGTCATAGAACTCATATTCGTTGAAATGTTGGAAAATGCCTAACAAGTAATAAGCGGTGGGGAAAGGGGTTCCCCCTGCTGCCATTTCACGTTTTGATGAAAAATTTCGACTCACATTACTAGTTTTGTAATAGGAAATTCTACATATGTAAGTATGTATAGCATATCCAGATAAGTTCATATTTATATAAACGATAATGTGTGAGGCAATTTGTGGCCCTTTGCTACCCCACGGTACTATAGGACTCTATAACTTAAATGCTATACATATCTACACACATATCCGTACCAAATTTGTATTAACAGCTTCATTAGGCAATCATATATGGACTTATATAGTCAGTGGTAATTATTTGTGGAGATCTTAATCAAATTACCTTTTAAACTCAACACCATTTTGGGAAATTAAACCGAAATTTATGAGCTCATATTCAGATGTATTTATGTAGGTGTTAATTGATTTGCCTAAAAGCTTTACTCTTATTTTTATTGGGCATTCATTATCTTTTCAATCTTAATTTAATTAAAATCAATTTATTGAAATTCGATTTTAAATTAATGCGTGTATATTTAATGGCCTTTTTTAAGACCGAAATGATTTTTATTTTAATGAAAAATGAAATGAAAAAAAAAATGAAAATTAGAAAAGCTCGGAAAGCTCTTTAAACTATGAACAAATTTAAAGGTATTAATGGATCGAGAATAAAATCAATCAGAAAGTGATATAATCCTACTAACATTGAAAAATCGGTTATTTTCTCTTATAGACAATGTTATGATACTTCAATAATCCAAGCTTCAGTCTGTGTGAAGTACCAGTTGTCGATTCAGTTACGTTTGGTTATGCGAATGAATCAATTCATGGTTGAGATCTATGACCTATAAGACGAGGGTGAACATTACGTCGTTATTATCAAGAAACCATTGTCGACATCAAGTTCAATTGCTGATAATTTGTGAGATTTTGTGAAATCTACTACTGTACTTTGTTAAGTCACCCTGCGGTGGTGGGTGAAGAATAACCCCGTGGTAAGGTATGCCTGTCGTAAGAGGCGACTAAAATCCAAATATGCACAAGGTGTAATAGCTGGTACAAAGTCTCTCTATAATATATTTCTTTGCTTGAACTAGAATTATATTACCTTTTTGATATGGCATTTCTAAGAAACTGGTCATTCCTATCAAGAAGGGCAATTGTGTTCAAGCCACAATTGTCCACCAGTGCAGAGCAGTATGGAAGGGCTCAACTGGTAGTAACTTCGGCTACAAGGTCTTACCAGAGACTTTAACCTGGTACCACGGGGAGCAGGAGCCCAGGGAGCTTCGCTTCTAACCTGCTCATTGGGTTGGCCCTTCGGGGAGTTTTGTGGTGGTTGTGGTTTCAAAACCTAAATGCAGGCAGGGGCCATTGGTTTCTCGGTGTGGAGTTACATGGTTAACCGGGTGCCGGACCCAAAGAACGGCAGAGGTATTGAATGGGCCTCGGCCCTACCAAGGTGGCATAAGTGTGTCCATACCACACGCCAATTGGTACTGAAGGTGCATAGCAAACTCAGGGCGATGATCAACGCATTGTATTGATCCGATGTGTTTTTGAGCACCGTAAGGTTAGGCCTTCGCAGGCAGGTACTCAGTAAATCAATCTTAAGTTGTACTTTGTTAAGATCCAACCGAAAAGTTGTTTTCATAGTTAATGGTACGAATTGTAATATTTCAATGGCTATGTTAGGTTGGTATGGTAGGCCGCATAGCCACATATAGATGAGTTTTTTGCCTCTTCCAGTTTCTCAAAATATTTCAATAGAGTAGTAAAAAATCTGAATCTCATTTTATGTATGGTAAAACCTTTATCTAGAGCTACAATTCGTCTAATTTTCTTATTTGTTATATTTACATTATTTGATTTTTTATTTTCTTTTCTCTTTAATTTAGGGGCGTAAGGGGGTTCTTGTATTCTTTGTAGGTTTAAGATTCTTAAGCTACCGAAACTCTTAAAACTATTCAACTGCAACCAACTTCACGATTTACGGACTTCGTTACTTGTTTATGAATTCTTGGCCAAAAACAGTACTGTAACGATTCCTCAGCCTCCATATTCGTCAGACATGGCTTCCTGTTACCTTTTCCTTTCCATTTCCAAAAATAAAGAGAACCTTAAAGGTTCGTCGTTTTACAAGCTTACGAGAAATCCCAAAAAATGAGTTTGAGAAGTGTTTCGTCAGTTGGAATAGGTACTGCCGTGCATGATGTCAAAACTGAAATATTTTTAAGGCGACAACAATAAAGTAGACAAATTAATAAATACTAAAAAAAAAATCCCGTTATTATTTGAACCTAGCTCGAATGGAAACATGCTTCATTAAGGTTCGAAATTACTATAAGTTGTAGTGTAATTTAATTTTCACACTTTGGCGGTAAAACCAAAAAATATATGAAAAAAAATAAAAAAAATATGAAGAAATTAAAATAAATTAATAAAAAATAATAAATAGCATATGCACATATATGATAAAAAAGTATAATAAAAAAACAAAAAAAAAACATAAAAACGTGAAAAACGCTAATGACTTGCTGTTAACACGCTAAATGTCTATTTGCCAGCACAAAAGGTGTTCCGAGGTGTTGGAAGTTAAACAATTAACGAAAAACGAGACATTTTTATTTACTTTTTAACGCCACAACAATACATATTAATACTCATATTATTTTATAGTAACTAAAAAGGAAAAACAGTCATCAGCGGCTCAGTTAGCAGTTTAATGACCGACAGCAACAACAACAACACAGCATGAAGAAAGCACCGCAACACGCGCTTGTATGTATGATTATATGTATGTCTGTGTGTGTTGTGGCATTGTGCTTGCGGTCATAAATAAGTGCGGCCTTACTAGGCACCAAAACAATAACAAAAACAATCGTATTGTTTAGTTGCACCTTTTTTCTGGTTTTGTTATTGTTATTGTTTTTGCATTTTGTTTATATTATACATTTTGTCAACAGTTTTTATTGTTGGGCGCTGCTTTTGTACAACTTCAGCTTCTTTTATTTATATTTTTTTAATTTTTTTGTTTTATGCCACTTTTCCGCTTTTAAACTGCGTGCGATAAAAATTCGCCGGCCACGTTTGCGGTTGCCAGAGTAAAGGAAAAGAGAAGCCGCCAACTTCGACGAGGCGCTTCTTCTGCTACAATGAGCCAGTCTTTGTGTGTGCGTTGCATGTGTTATGGCCTAAGTACGTGCGCTGTAAAATTTATTTTGAATTTGTTAAACTTTTATGTGGACAATTTAACGAGACATCGGTCAGTTTACAGTTTCACATGCTTTTTTCCATCGCATTTCATTTTTAACTTTTTTCTAATTTGAATTTTTTAACTACATACTTTAACATATTTACATGCTTATATGCTGGCATGTTGGTTTCTTTTATGTCCAACTTTATTATAATTTTCTGTAGTTGCCATAAAATAGTTATGTTTCTGTTCCTATAAAAATGTACATGTACTCGTATTTTTTATTTAAATTTGTTTTCGCGATTAAAGTAGAATTGGCTTTAGGCTTTAAACTCCCACTATAATTTTAAGTATAATGTTTGACATTGAATTTTTATTTCGCAATTATATTTATTTTTTTTATTTTGCTTTAATTTCCGTTATTATTATTTTTTTTAAATTTCGATCAATTGATGAGATTTCAACCACACGTGTGGTTTTACTGTTTAAAAACTTCAGTCTTCATCATAGAGAGGTTTTCTTGTTGCAGACTTCTGTGTCAAAAACAAAAACTAGAAAGTTAGATCTGTTGAAGAAAAGCAAAATTTTCTAAAAAAAAAATATTTCTCGGGTAATTTCATATCTCACAAACTATTTAAAGGTTTTCAAGAAACAATTTCATGAAAAACTCTAAATCACGCTAACTCGTACGAGAACCATTCATATAAACCCAATTCTAATCACATCAACTTGTTGAACTGTATTAACCCAAGGATTTGCAAAGATATCGCAATCTAGCTGAATGAAAGAATTATTTTTCGCCCTCCAGCTAGTTTTGTCCTAACTATAACCCGGGAAGTCTACATACCTTTCCTGAGTCCCTACATACGGAATATGATTATTTCGTTTCTTTTGATTAATTGTTGAAAATTAATTGATAATAACTTGAATGTTATTGTTGTTGTAGTAGCAGAAACGTTAACCCAGAAATTTTGAAAATTGCTCCAGTATGACAGTCCTTGGTCAGAAAAAAATCCGGGTCCGTTTCGTTTACGTAGTCCGGACTGTCGTGGGAACTCAAATTTTTGGAAATATACTTTGGTTGATTGTAAGCATGGATGAAGATGCTTCATATTTTCATCGACTTCCCATTTAAGGGGCTATACCAGAGTGACACTTTCAAAAAATGTATTTCTTTATTTTCTGCTTATTCGATAGTTTATACTTTTAACAATATCCTGTGAAAACGGTATCTTGAATAGTTTGTGTATGGCAGCGTTTTAAAGAGCGACCGCTCGTAGGTATAGGCCGCTGTAGTCGAAACTTCAAACGCGTTTTTCTCGAAACGATATTTTTCAAAATTTGCTGACATCATAACTAAATAACTTCTTCTCGAATATATTTACTATACAATGTACTACAACATTTTGAATTTGTTGAACATTTTTAATTTGGCATTAAAAAAATACCATTTTTTTACCTAAAAAACGACATTTTTTTTTCAGAACTACGCCATTTTGTTAATTTTTGATATTTTTCAAAAATCGTAGGTCATTGTATAGGAAATATCTTCAACTTTAATAAACTTTTTGAATTTTTTTGTTTCAGCTACTCATTCGGCCGGAATCATGTCAGCAGTTGGGAAACTTTTTTTTTGACACCTCCGAAGACAGCACATAAACTTCGATATTTTTCAATATTTTTGTAAAAAACAAATCTTAAAATATAGCTGAAAATATACCTTATTATATCTAAAAAACTTCAAAACGTTCGATCGAGTACTTTATTTAAAAAAAAATCACAAAAATTGCCCAAATATGCCGAACATTTTACCAAAAAAGTAAGTTTTTTGGTTACAATTCTCTCAATAATCGAAATTTCAATATTTTCTTTTTTCCTTCCTTCAATAACGAGATTTATCCATATACTATCGAAATATTTTTTATTCATCGATTTTATGTGAATCAAGAAGTAGTTATGCTGTCCACGGCAAGAACTTTTTTTTGGACACGTCGAGGGAATTGGGGTGCCAACGGCTGAACTTTCGGAATTTTTAAATAAAAACTTCCCAAAATACTGTTTAAATATGTATCTTTGATACGATGTTTAAATAAAATATATGATTTAATATATTTCAAAAACAAAAAAAAATTGGGAAAATACACTTTTTTCAGCCTCTGATATTTTATTTTTCACAGTAGTAGTGTAGTCCCCAACTTAGGGATTATTCATCGAACATAATCAAGCTAATTCTAAGAGAGCTATTAACACCTTTTCCTCCCAAAATATAAGCTAATTATTTTATTTAAAAAAAATGTCAAAAGCAAAAAAAAACTATTAAAAAATTAATCAACTATAATCCACGCGAAAAATGAGGTGCTAATACGCGACGCAAGCGCTTTTAGGCAATCAGCAATCAATATGAGTCAACACTAAAACACACTCAATGAAATGGCAGCAGCCAAGCCAACAAATACAAAAGCACTAATAATAGCAATAACAACAACAACAACTGCAACAAACAAAAGCCGCAACAATCATCAATTTGAAAAGGGAACACAAACAACAACAACAAAAAATCGAAAGCAAATATGTTATGTCAACATTTTGTCGCAATTATCGCGGTTCTTTTACGCCAGCGGCAGAGTTTAACGCGCATAAATAAATATTCAACAACTATATTTACACATAAATATAGTATATGACTGTATGTATGTGTGTGTGTGTGTGTGTGTGTGCATTGTAGTTTAGTGTGCAAACAACGGCTTAAAGCGATGATTAAAGTTGCTGCTGTTGCTATTGTTGTACTGCATTGCCTCAGCTGCTGTTGCTGCTGCTGATGATGATCCAATAAGTTTTGTCTGCTGGATTGACATTAGCGCTCATATAAGCGACTTCCTCCGTGACGGCAGCAGCAGAGCAGCAGCGGCAGTACATTTTCAATGCTTCAAAGTTCATTGCAATGCATATTTATTTATTTATTTAACGAGTACAGCTTTTATATTTTATTTATTATTTATTTACATAACTGTAATCATATGAAGGGGAGAGAACAGAAATATTTGTCATCTGGGTAATTTGCGTTCTCACACAGCTCATCAGAAATTAAAAAAATATGTTAAAAAAAATTAAAAAAATAATTTTAAAAGAATAAGAAAAAAAACGAAAAAAATAGGAAAAATTAAAAGTAGGAAAAAATTAAAACAAATTTATAAAAAAAAAATAAAAAAAAAATATATAAAACAAAATACATATATATAAAACAAAATATATACAAATCATTAATAAAAAAAAATTTTCAAAAGAAAAACATAAAATAAATTTTCAATTATAAAGAAATAACTTTTATTCTTTAATAAAAAGAAAAAAATATTTTTTTTTTATTTAAGAAGTAAAAAACCTAAATGTATGTAATTAAAAACTTATTTTTTTTACTTAAGTAGTGAAAAATAAAACATAAAAAAATATTTTATAAAAAATTTATTTTTTTTTATAATAATATTTAATATAAATTATATTTTAAAAAATTAAAAAACGAAAATTAAATTAAAATGATTAGGTCTACAACTTTGCTTCCGCCATTTTTATTATATAAAAGCGGTTACAAAAATGTTATTCAAAATATTGGCCGTCGCTAGTTACTACTTTTGACCATCTCTCTGGCAGCATGCGTATTCCGTGACGAAAAAACTCCTCATCTTTCGAGTCGATCTACATAAGTACCAATCCAATTTTTGACTTCTTCATAAGAACTGAAGTGTTCGTTAGCTAGACCGTATGCCATCGATCGGAACTAGTGGTAGTCAGATGGAGCAACGCCTGGAGAATACGGCGGGTGGGGTAAGATTTCCCATTTCAGCGTCTCCAAATATTTTTTGACCACCTTTGCGACGTGAGGCCGAGCAATGTCATGCTGGAGAATGACTTTATCGTGTCTTTCCTCGTACTGTGGCCGTTTTTCTTTTAGTGATCGGCTCAAACGCATCAATTGCGTTCGGTATCGATCTCCTGTGATGGTTTCACTTGGCTTTAGCAGCTCATAATATATCACCCCCAGCTGGTCCCACCAAATGCAGAGCATGACCTTGGCTTCATAATCACCATTCTTAAAACGTTGAAACCATTCGCGACATGTTCTTTCACTTAAAACGTATCCGAAAGCATTCGATGAGCCTCAGCCACACTTTTCTTGGAATTAAAAAATAAAAGCAAAATTTCAGGCAAATGTCGAGAATTCAGCTCAAAAAGTGACATTTTCAGTTGAGAATAAGTTTGGGATCAGATCTCTACAAATATTTTGTTGGGTTAATGTTGACACAAATGTCCAAAATCGATATAAAACGATTTAATCAATTTAATCGACCCGTGCTTGATCCTAGAGACAGCTATTGGAAAACGGCGGAAGCAAAGTTGTAGAAAAGTAGTAGTTTAAACAATATTGAAAGTTTGGTGAAAAATTATAAAATATAAAAATTAAAAATAAAAAAAAATATTTCTTTATATTAAAAAAATATTATTTTATCATAATTAAAAAAAAACAATATTATTATATTTTATGATAATTAAAATAATAAAAAAGTATTATGAATTTAATTTTAATTTTTTTTTTTTTTAATATTTTATTTTACAATTTTATTGTTTTTTTATTTGTTAAAAAAACAGTTATTGCTCTTAAAATTTATTTTAATTGTTATAATAATTTATTTATATGTTATTTATTATTTTTTAATTTACAGAAAACACTACAAAATTTATTTCAGAAAACCTAGAACAAATAATTTTCTCAGTTAAAAACGCATTGATATGCCTTGCAAAAGTTCAATAACAAATGACCCGCAACGCTGCACTCAAAGCAAAGAGAACAGTGCAAACTGTGGAAAAACCGTGTGAAAATGTAAAAGCATTCATTAACGGCGAAAATATGAAAATATGGATGACCTGATTAGTGTTCATTACACGGATGAGAAATTATGAGAATATTTGAAGATTTTCAACAAGAAATACAAGGCTAATACTCGAACAACGAAGAAGAAAATTACAAAAACAGTACAAAACAGAACTTAACTGCATATTTACAGTGTAACGGTATTATTTATGAAATGTTGTTTTAATTTTAAATTAGCAAAAGAATATGCACTGAATTTTTGCTTTCTCTGTGAGTTCTTAATACTTTCAATACTACTATTTTATGCTTGCCAGTTTTCAAATCCGATTCCACAAAAGCGCCATCTGATGGGATTTGGATTGATTCGGGAACTTTAACTGATATCTTCAGTCATAGTTTGGTCTAGTACAGTAAAAGCTCCTTATTCGCGCTTCCTTTATTCGCGTTTTCACTATTCGCGGATTAAAAAAATGAGACCCAATTTCTATATTCGCGACTAAAAATTTTCTTATTCGTGGATCTAATAAGCACATACATAATAATAAAATGATTTCTATAGGTGTCCAACCCAATATTCTTGTCAAATGGACTAATAAAAAAGTAAAATAGATCTTATTACAAGAAAATGTTAAATATTCCACTATTTTCGCAATATTTTTGAACTTTTGGTAATATTTCCATATAGAAGGGGCTCACATGGAACTGAACTCTTTGTTCTTACCCATTTTTTAGAAAACTTTCAAAAAACACTTTAAATTAAGTGGAACCAATAAACTTTTAACTTTCTTAATAATTTTTTTTTACACAGATCGTGATTGCTAAGGTTTCCTTGAATCGGCTTAATTATATGAGCACACCCGACTAGATCACCTGCGAATGAGCTCTGCGATTTCTTTATGAACATTGATCCGTCTATGGAACGAAGTCTAATTTTTAAGAGACAAATTGCTAATGCGACTGCTGTGTAACAATCTGAATTGAAGGAGCTTTTAAAAACTGCTAAGCAAGAAAAAATTACAAAATTCTTCAAACCATTGCCTAAGCCTTAGATAATTAATTAAAATGTTCAAAAACTTCAATTAAATCATTTGTTTGTTTTTTTTTGTCACCTAGGAACATATCCCCTATAATAATATAAATTACCATCCCGTATTTACGGTTTCTGTATTCGCGGCATATTTATGGAACATATACCCCGCGAATAAAGAGCTTTTACTGTAGTAAATAAATTCTTTATAAAATGTTACCATCATAGGAGACCTTCAAGTTCTTGAGAAACATTAGTGTGCCTTTGGTAGATTTTTTCAATAATTTTCACTATGAAATTATTACTGACAACTATGTCTTAAGCGATACATGTGATGGCATCCGATATATACAAACTTAAGAATCAACCCTGATGAGGTCTGTACCTTCGTCTCTTAACCTAAGAGACTATACATATATTCACTAGGTGAGAAGTTCCTTTTACGAGAGAAGTTCATAAGTCCGTTAGGTTGGATCGAATAAAGAATTCCTCGGAACAATTGATTTCTTTTTTAAAAAGTAGCTTGTAGTAGCTTTAAGAAACTTCATAAAATTTAAGGTTATTGAGCCATTAACAATATATTAGGGTTGGAAGAAAGAGAGAACACCCAAACCATTAACTACAGCATTTGGACTAAGTTTTCGAGCCCAAGTATTCTCTAGTTTCATTTATTTCGAAAGCACATTGTTTCAGCGCTTTTCATACAAATGTGCTGTTGCCAGGTGTTTTCAGAAACCACCGTAAAAATTCGAATGTGTGATTATAAGTTGTTAGGCATAATAAAGAATTCCACCGAGTCGAGTAAAAGACTCCCAAATTGAATATCAGCATTGTAATTAAAATGTAAACTTGCTACATAGGCGAGGCGACCGCATCAATTTGCAATTTAAACGTAACACACGCTCACCGCCGAACGCCCAACCCAACGCACAGACAGATACAGACAGTTAGCGGCGGCTAGGAAACCGAAACCACAGGAGAAAAAAGTTTGCGCTAGCAACAGGAAATTTAATCACTAGCAGCAACACGTCGGCCCTTCTTTCAACACACACGGCAGAGCATAAAGCGGATTAAATATGCAAACGCTTAAAAATGTTCAAATATTGTGGCAACTCATGGAATGTGTGCAACACCAAGGCAAACTTCAAAACCCATAATTTCGCAGGAGCTTAGTTTAGGGGAGGTGGGGAGTTGTAAGAACTAGCTGAAAATGCAGAAAACTCTTTATGTAAATTCTTAGAGGATTTAAGCAAATCGTTGGCACCTTACGTCAAAATTTCAACACCAACAAAGAGGAAAGGCAAATGAGATTGTTAAGTGAGTGAAGACAAGAAGAACAATAAGAAGAAAAAAGAAAAGCCTTACAGTTGGCTTGATGTGCAAACCTTGGCGATGATGAAATGCAAATGCAAGATGAGAAGAAAAAAATTCCTTTTTTTTTTCAAGTTTAAACGCCAGGTGTGTGCGTGTGAAAGCGCAGAGACAGAAACAGAAAACCGCTGAGATAGAAAAGAGCTGCAGAAAAAAACACGAAGCAAAAAGCCTTAGAAGTTACAAAAGGTAAATAAACTATGAAGTAATATTAGACGCTGGCGGGCGACCTAGGCCAGCAGGATGCATTGCGGCAGAAGCAGAAGTAGAAGAAGTGTGGTGCAGCAGAAGAAAGCAGAGGTAGTGACATAAGAGTGCGTGGAGACCGTGAATCAAAGACAGATCTCCTGGTAGCACCTTGGCAAATATGTTTAAGTAAAGTAAGTTTTGAAGACAAACACATAGTGGTTGCAAGAAAGTTTTTGTAAACGGTAGCCGAAGTGGTTGGCCGGCGGTTGAAGTGTGCGCCGACAAGGTGCAAAGGCTTTACAAAGACATTGCAAACACTGGCAGCTTGAGAAGTTCGAGGATATTAAGTTTGTGGCTTAAACTTTGCTACTTTAACGTGGATGAAATGCCGGAAATGCAAGGTAATGGATTTCAAAAGTCTATATTATATAGAAACATATGCTGGAATTTGAAATACAACCACGAACAATCACTTGAGAGCATGCGATTTATACAAGAAGTTTTGGGATTCGAAGTTCTCATTATTTGTTTTCCAAAATCAAGGTCATTTAACGGAAGGTCTAGAAAATGAGCTGTCTCGACGGGGTCGCACCATAGGAAGAGCGGCGTTAGATGAGTCGAGTTCGTCGGAAATGAAAAAAAAAGGAATTAGTAACCTACGGGGACTGGTTGTACGCACCTCATGTGTTTGAAATGTCTGGGTTTAGTCTGGATAAGTCCTAGTTCTGGAGTTGTGCGAAGGTACATCTTATTTTGCGGAGCAATTCGAGCTCTCGTAACCAATGTCGTCACTGAAGGTTATATATTCTTCACCGTTCTCAAATTACAGTAGAAGTTCAGAGAAAAAGAAGACACATCGAAAATCAAAATCAATCGAAATTCTCATTATTTTTTTCTCAAAATCAAATTCATTTAATGGAAGGTCCTAGGAAATGAACTGTCTCGACGCGGTCGCACCATAAGGAGAGCGGCGTTAGATGAATCGAGTTCGTCGGAAATGAAAAAGGGAACTAATAACCTGGGGGGACTGGTTGCACGGGCCTCATGTGCTTGAAATGTCAGGGTTTAGTCTGGATAAGTTCAAAACCAAGCTGTAACCAATGTCATCATTGACGGTTATATATTCTTCACCGTTCTCAAATTACAGTAGAAGTCCAGAAAAGAAGAAGACACTTCGAAAATCAAAATCAATTGAAATTCTCATTATTTGTTTCTCAAAATCAATGTAATTTAACGGAAGGTCTAGGAAATGAACTTTCTCCGCGGGGTCGGACCATAGGAAGAGCGGCGTTAGATGAGTCGAGTTCATCGGAAATAAAAAAAAAAAGAATTATTAACCTGCGGGGACTAGTTGCACGCACCTCATTTGCTTAGAATGTCGGAGTTTAGTCTGGATAAGTCCAGAACCAAGTTGTGCGAGGGTACATCTTTATTTGCGGCGCAATTCGATTCGAGCTCTCGTAACCAATCTCGTCACTGACGGTTATATATTCTTCACCGTTCTCATATTACAGTAGAAGTCCAGAGAAGAAGAAGACACTTCGAAAATCAAAATATTAACCTTATCCAATATCTCAAGTAATACCACCGATATGAAGGTCCCAAAAAAATGTTGACTAAAAATATATCCCAAACCTGACTCATTCGAAAGTTTAGAATTTAAGGATTAGGAAATGCTGAAAACTGCAACCCTCTCTCCCACACATTTCAGATACTCAAGCGAACAAGGAAGTCTCTGACGCATATAAAGAAAAGAAATGCATATGTGCATGTGGATATCCTTAAAAGCCTTATACATAATGCAACTAAGGCACAATGGTCGCCGCAGCATGTTGTAAGTGCCGTAACAATAGCGGCAAGGTGTTAAAAATCGGTTGCGCGTAAGGCACGTAGCCACGTAGCTGAGTTGTCGTTTAAATATCGATCCAAAGCAACGACTCCACTCCACTCAACTCAACTCAACACCAGGCGACGCACAGTTTTTGCTGCTTCCATTTGGCTGCGTTGCAATATTCGCCTTTTGTTTTTGTTTTTTCTACTTTTTTACATTTTTCTCCGTTAAACGGGAATGCAGATAAGTTGACATAAAGCAAAGCGACGGCCAAGTTAGAAACTCTCAGTCAACTGCAACGTTTGTCGTTGCTGTTTAACCTCTTGCAGGATAGGTATATGTATGCAGCAGTTGGCTTTCTAAGCATCCTGCAGCCAAGCCAGTTCGACAGTGCACGAATATGAAAGAAAAACAAAACAAAAGGAAAGTAGAAAAATAGTAAAACAAAAGCCAATGCGTTCACTGCTTTTGGCAGCGCTCCGTGGAGTCCGACAACACACGTCAAGGGCAAGAAAATCATAATAAAGCAAAGTGCAAAAAATGCAGCAAAAATTCCCCAAAGGATTCCTTATAATGCGCTGAATGTTCCTGCAGGAGTTGCAGGGTTGCGTGCGTGTGAAGACAGCGTCAAATATGGCAAATGCCACGCGCGCATGTCGAGCACAATGCAAAGGACATTGTAGAGGCAGCGGCAAAAGAAATATTTCAGTATACCAACAAATTATTTTTGTATGTGGCGTATAGCTGGTCGTAGAGGCGGGAAAAATAAAAATATTCTAAGAAACAAAATACGTGAGCTCACATCAAAACACATTTGGAAGAGTTGAAGGTATTTCAGAGCATAACTCTTCCAAAGTGCGAAAAAAAATCAAAAATATATTTTAATAAATGCCACTAGAAAATCTTTCGACATGGTTAGGCAAGCTGCTAGTTGGATCTGCTTCTACTGATTCTTCTGTAATACTCGATTTTGTTACATAACTTCCAATTAACGGTTATTTTCGTTCCAATCGGTGTCATAGAATAAATTATCTCATCTTAAAATCAATTTATGGTCATACCTTATAGCTTTTATGAATCAATCTCGTTATATACCTATGATCGATTCAAAATAAATCCTTAACTAACTTTATATTGACATTTATAAGTCGCATAAAAATTCGGGAACGTTCCAGATTACATCAACTCAACTGTCATAGGATTGGAACTCTGCTAGAACTTTCGTCCAGCTTCTCTTCGTGTTTGTGCTGAACATAATACAAATTTCCGACAACTTTTGAGTCCGAACCCTTCTCTATAAGGCTCAACCCACACCGGATTTGTATTTTCTTGTCTGATACGACAACATCCTATAGCCTCATATGCGACAATCCGCACCGAACAAGACGAAGCAAAAACGCATGCTCGCTTGGTGTGGGTTAGAGCAAAATACGATTTGTGTCTTATTAGTCAAAGACGGTTTTATCGAATCCGGAGTGGATTGCACCAAAGTCGATTGAAATAATCCTCAGACATGTGGTACTAAAGTGAGATATTTTTGTTTATAGAAATGACTACATTTGTGGCGACAGCAAAACAGCTGACCTCTCAAATTTATGAAAACCCATTTGAAGGTGGTTTAAACGAAATATCGAGAAATAATAACCAGGGACCGTAACTCTTATGACTTTTATCAAAAAAATCAAAAAATAAGAGTTATTTTTGATTTTTATATAATTAGATCAAAAATAAAAGTTATTTTTGATTTTTATATATTTAGATCAAAAATAAAAGTTATTTTTGATTTTTATTTTTTTAGATCAAAAAATAAGAATTATTTTTGATTTTTATATTTTTAAATCAATAATAAAAATCAATTCAAAATTTTTATTTATCTATTTATGCCGTATGTATTACAATATGCTGCATCATTCCAATTTTTATATGTCACAAATTTTGAATTGATTTTTATTATGGATTTAAAAATATAAAAATCAAAAATAATTCTTATTTTTTGATCTAAAAAAAATAAAAATCAAAAATAACTTTAATTTTTGATCTAAAAAAATAAAAATCAAAAATAACTTTTATTTTTGATCTAAAAAAATAAAAATCAAAAATAACTCTTATTTTTGATCTAAATATATAAAAATCAAAATTTAAAAATCATACAATATTTTACTCCTGCTATTGGCAGGCACCTTGTCGCGGTGCAGGGGCTTAATCGCTGCTCAGCCGGCCGCCATCTGACTGCCATGAAAATTCCAATCGGGGTCTTTGTGTCTAGTCAGATGGCGGCCGTGGGAGCTGCGATGACCAAGATCTGCCACCTCCTAATCCAGGGTGTTATGCGACTCCCGTGCCCATTGGATGGTTTGCAGCCAGGAGGAACATCCGGCTGTATTCGAACGGAGCCTTCCCAACACCAGGCCGCATTGGGAAGTAACGGTGGCCTTACCACGTCAAGGGGCTCTGGCGTGGCGGACCTACCCCTTCCCCACAGAAAACGTAGACCAGGAGGCTAACTCTATGTTAGCCAACTGGTCGTAAGAATCAGAATGGCAAAAACAAACAAAAAACAAAACAACACTAACAAACAAAAACAACAAACTAACAGCGATAAGGGTACTCCCAGCTCAGGGAGAAGACCACGCTTCCTCGATGCCTTAACAGCAGAGGAGCGTTCGCTGTTCGAGGAGTACGCGAGAGACGACGACGTACCCTCAACGAGCAGCGGCAGGGTAGGCAAGCCACTACTCCTGGCATCCCAGACGGGAAAACACCCAAAGGAGGTTCGAGAGAGCACGAACCCCTGTAATGTACCCTCTATCGCAAAGGATAAGGGCAAGGAGCCGGCGAAGAAACGGCCCGATAAACCAGAGGAGCCCAACAGGAGACGGAGGCACAGGAGGGGTAAATACCCTCCGCTACCTGAGGCAGGCTGCCCAGGTGGTCCGGATGATCCCCGTAGAAAAGGAATGAGTGGGGCCACTGTAAAGTGGTACCTTCGGCATCTAGAAGAGGGGAAATCGCCTGATACAGCCAAGGAACTTGCCCTTGGCAGAGTACGTGGCGACGGAGGAAGCAAGAAAGAGGAGAACTCTGACACCAGGAGGCAAGTCAGAGGAGAAAGAGCTGGCAAACGAGATAGAAGCCAGGTAACGCCACAGGAACTACCAAGTTCTAAGCGGCGCAGACCAGCCACGGTTCAGGAGCCGAGCGGGAAAGCTAGGTCCGAAGAAGCGCCCAGGGTGGTAGATAGCCAGCGCAGGTATGCGGACACTCTCAGGAGCGTACGCATTGCAGTACTGCCGCTCAACTACCCTGAGATCGCTCTGGTCCCGGCTCAACTTACCGTTCTCCAAAACCGCATTATGAAACGGGTAGCTAAAGGATGGAGGCACGCTCTATCCTTTAATGGCGTCTACTTCCGATCAGGCATGCTCCTGGTTGACTGTAGGGACGAAGAGACCGCAACCTGGCTTACGGAGATTGCTCCCAAGCTTGAGGGGTGGGACGGTCCAGTCCTCTGCGCCAAACGAGGTGAAGATATACCGCCTGTTCACAGTATGACGGTATTCCTTCCCAGAAGCGCTGATGAGCCGATTGAATTCGCCATGGAGCTGATAACAGCACAAAATGAGGGCATTAACACCTCAGCTTGGCGAATCATAGACAGCAAGAAAGAGGACTCCGGAGTAAGATTATACGTTGGAATAGACGATGTATCCTACAAAATACTCCGGAAGGCGGGCTTCCGCCTAAACTTCAGGTTTAGCGCCGTCCACATGCGCCCTTGGCGGCCAAAGCCCGCGGAAGAAGCAAAGGCAAAGGAAAGCGCCAAAGTGCAAGATGGAGCGGGGACAAATGTCGAATCCGCCCCCTTGGTTCCCGCCGAGCAGGTTTCCACTGCCGGTGCCATGGACACCACGGAAGCGCTTCCAAAACAGTCAGTAGAGGAGGCACCCTCTACTCAGGAGCTTTTGGAGGGTATGGAGGAGCTAGTCGCTGCAGACAGCAAGGCCTGCGACTCGGAAGACCTCTCCCTCCTGGAGCCCATTCTATGATGGACTCCAGTTTAGAAGTTGCTCAGGTGAACCTGCATCATGCAATGGCTGCTTCGGCGGTCATCGCCAGCAGGTTCGTTAAAGATAAACTGAGCATCATCTTAGCCCAGGAACCCTGGGTTTTCAGAGGGGAGGTCAGAGGACTAAGCACTGACAACAATAAGGTAATCTGGGACTTATCCAGTGACAGACCTAGAGCCTGCATTGTTCTGAAGAAAGACATTGATTTCTTCTGCATTTCAGAGTTTCTAACACAGGACCTGGTGGCTGTACAGATAAGGGACAAGGAGGAAAAAGAAGTTGTCCTAGTGTCAGCATACTTCCCAGGAGACACCACTGTTGTGCCCTCCTCAACGGTGGAGAGGTTATGGGACTACTGCAGGCTACACAAGCTTCCACTCATCCTAGGGTGTGATGCCAATGCGCACCATGTGGAATGGGGCAGCTCGGACTGCAACCCAAGGGGTGAGTCTCTTTTAGAATTTATTATTAGTAATAATATAAACATAGAGAATGTAGGGTGCAGGCCTACATTCATTACCATGGCCAGGGAGGAAGTATTGGATGTCACTCTGAGTAACGACCTTGCGACCAATCTGATCGGTCAATGGAGGGTCTCCTCGGAACCATCCATGTCAGATCACAGGATCATAAGGTTTGTACTCGGAGTTGAGACCAAAAACATTCAACCAAAACGCAACCCAAGAAATACAAATTGGGATTCCTACAAAACAACTCTTAATCTAAACTTAGAAAGAGTTGACCAGCATGTTAGGGACAGATCTGTAGGGTCACTGGAAAGCAGGGTCACTGCAATTACCCAGTACGTCATTGACGCATACCATAACAGCTGCCCTATTAGTAAGTCCACTAGCAGGCAATCCTGCAAATGGTGGAACAGGAAACTATCGAAACTCAGAACCTCGGTACGCAAGCTTTTCAACAAAGCGAAACGCACAGGGTGCTGGTTGGAGTATAGGACAAGTCTGACAAACTATAACAAGGAGATCAGACAGGCAAAGAGAGACAGCTTCAGGAACTTTTGTGAAAGCGTCTCCTCGACGCCAGAGGCTGCGAGATTACATAAGGCCCTAGTCAGGGGAAAAAGCGATACTACTTTAGCTATCAAACTCCCTAACGGATCTTATACAACAAGCGCAGAAGACAGGATAAGAATGCTGCTGAGTACGCACTTCCCGGAGTCGATCCCGGAAAATCAGGTTGTGGAGGAAGCCCCTTACCACCCTAAACGCACTGATTGGGCATTCGCGGGAACGCTATTCACAGTGGCCTCAGTGAAATGGTCTTTAGGATCTTTTAAGAAACTCAAGGCGCCAGGAGCGGACGGGATCTTCCCGGACCTTCTACAGCATGGAGGAGAATCCTTAATAACTCACCTGGTGGGTTTGATGAGAGCGAGCCTTGCTTTAGCATACATTCCGCTCTCTTGGAGGATAGCTAGGGTTATCTTCATACCCAAAATAGGTAGGAAGGATTACTCCTTGGCCAAATCTTTCAGGCCAATCAGTCTAACATCCTTCATGCTGAAAAGCATGGAGAAAGTAGTCGATAATGAGATTAGATCAAAGGCACTCAAGGTGCAACCTTTGCACGGAAATCAGCATGCGTACAGAGCTGGTAGGTCTACCAACACCGCCCTGTATCAGCTAACGACTGATATCCGGAAATCTCTAGAGGACGGAGAAGTAGCTCTATGTGCCTTCCTAGACATCGAGGGAGCATTTGATAATGCCTCACACGCTAGCATTATCAATGCCATGAAAAAGAGGCAAATTGCCGATCCAATCTGTAGATGGACGGAAGCGCTGCTTAGCTCGAGAATCGCTGAGACTATCTCAGGGGAAAGCAAAATCCAGATCGGCACCACTAGGGGCTGCCCTCAAGGGGGGGTTCTGTCCCCTCTACTATGGAGCCTCCTGGTGGACGAACTCCTAGTGCTACTATCCGAGAACGGAATCCGGTGTCAAGGATATGCGGACGACATAGCGATACTGGCAATAGGCAAATTCGAAAGTACCCTCTGTGATATTATTCAAAGAGGACTTAGTCTAGCAAAACGTTGGTGCGACAAGGTCGGTCTAGGTATCAACCCTGCCAAAACTACCATCGTCCCTTTTACTAGACGGAGAACCCTGCCGGCTCTAAGGACCATTAAACTTAGTGGCAGTGATATAGGATTCTCCAGCGTAGTGAAATACCTAGGAATCACCCTGGACGCTTCTCTTCGCTGGAACACTCAGGTGGATAATATGGTTACCAAGGCAACCAAGGCACTCATGGTGTGTAAACGTCTGGCTGGCAGGTCCTGGGGCTGCAGCCCACACATTATCAGATGGATGTACACCATGATAGTTAGACCAATTATCACTTATGGAGCAGTGGCATGGGCAGACAAGGCTTCCCTTTCTGTAGTGAAGCTAAAACTGGCCAAACTGCAAAGGCTAGCCTGCGTATGCATATGCGGAGCGATGAGGACATGTCCCACAGCAGCGATGGAGACTATTCTAAACCTCACCCCCCTGCACCTTGTGATCAAACAATGCGCCGACCAGACCATTCTGCAAATGACAGTGGATGGGCACGGAAAAGGCAAAGTAATATCATCCAGGAACATGATGGAGATTGGCGAGAGAATTCCTCTAGCACTCCTACCTAGAGATGATACTATCAGAGAGACCAACTTTACTAGGAGATTCATGATCACCCTAGGAAAAATAGACAACTGGGACAGTCAGGCCTTTGAAGCTTTATTGAAAAGCAACTCGCTGCACTGGTACACTGACGGTTCCAAGACGTCTGATGGCATAGGTGCGGGAATAACAGGCCCTCGCACTAAACTCTCTGTGCCACTGGGTGCTTTTCCTAGCATATTCCAGGCTGAAGTTTATGCAATATACCGGTGCGCCGAAATAAACATTCAGCGCAGGTATCATAACGAGAGAATTGCCATCATGAGCGATAGCCAGGCGGCACTAAAAGCACTTTCCTCATACGAAACGAAGTCCCGCCTGGTCAGAGAGTGCAAGGATAGGTTAAACTGCCTTTCAGAGTGCAACAAAGTTCACCTCATCTGGGTGCCGGGACATAAGGGGATAGAAGGTAATGAAATTGCAGACGAGCTGGCTCGTACAGCTGCTGCAACTATACCTACTGGACCAGAACCCTTTCTAGCAGTGGGCCCCCACACTATTAGGGATATGTTCCGGGCAGAGGAAAAAAGGGGTAGGGAGGAGCATTGGCGCCTTTCGGCTGGATTGCGTCAGTCAAAAGGTCTATTGGGAGGTTACAATACCAAAAGATTCAAATGCCTAATAAACCTCCCAAGATGCAAACTGAGGATATTGGTGGGTATATACACGGGCCACTGTAAGCTCAGGAAACATCTTAACAATCTGGGCTTGGTCTCGTCGCGAACCTGTCGCTTCTGTGACATGGAGGACGAAACTCCCCTGCACTTACTGCTAAAGTGTGCAGCGCTTCACAGAAGCAGGAGCAGAGTCTTGGGTTATACCATCCCAACAGAGGGGCGCATCGTCTCCCTTAGTCCTAGTACTATCCTGGAGTTTTTCAGGGTACTGGGTCTTATGGAGTCGATGTAGACTTGGAGAGGGCACAATAGACCACTGGTCGCGGTGCTTTCCTCAATATAACTATCTATCTATCTATCTATACAATATTTCGCATATAGTTCACCTAAAAATCATGATGGTGTAATCAAAACTTTTCTATGATGTTCCTTTATGTATGATTTTTTTTATTAAAAATTGTAAAATAACTCTTATTTCCGGTCCCTGATAATAACAAATGTAATTGAGATGAGGTTAAGGGGAACACGATAGTCTGTTCTACCTAACCGGAAGGGACCCGGCCAAGTACGGCCAAGAAATGTCGAATCGGCTAAATTCCACAAAATTATTAGGGGAATGTTTATGACTTTTCAACAACAATAACAGGAACAAGCTATTATTATTTATTTTTTTTTGTAATTTTTTTTTATTTATATTTAATTTTGTTTTTTATTTTTATTTAATTTTTTTTATTTATTTTTTTTTTTTAATTTTGATTTTTATTTAACTTTTTTTATTTTTATTTTTTTTTTTAATTTTGATTTTTATTTATTTTTATTTAATTTTTTTTTTATTTAATTTTCATTTCATTTAATTTTTTCAAATTTTTTATTTTTTTATATTTTTTTACGAATTTAGTGAACTCACTTTTTACTTTAATAAAATGAAGTCTCTTCAACATATCTACTTTCAACAAACCTTCAGTGAAATGACAAACTTTACTTCCTGACAATGCCATATCCTACCACACAAACAACAAAAATCGATTTACGAACGTAGAAAAATACTCGCTCCACTCGCTTCGCATTCAATGAACGTCATTCAGAAGATATTGAATTTGTTAACCAACTGACATTGCCATGTCATGTCATCTCGTGTTTCGTGCCGTGCCGTGGGTAACTTTTGATGCGTTTAGTCAAAACGCTTCCGTGCACATTTGCACAATGCAGCATGCTGTTAAGGAATATGTATACACGTTTACACCTGAGGAGAACAGAGAGCGAGAGAGCTCATGCAATTGTTCAATAAAACGGATGTAGGAAGGATGCGCGTAGGAAGGCAGTGGACATGCAGCAACTGTGAGTAAAGTTTGTATGATAGATCGCGGGAGAGAGAGTGGAATTACAGTTATAAGAGGAAAACTAAATAATGAGAGAGAGTAAACCAGTATTTAATAATAAAAAAGTGTGCTCAGTTTTAAAATATCAACCTAAACAATGCCGTTATACCCGAGCAGTTTTTGGAAGTATAATGTGTAATATACATAAATACATATAAAGCTATATATAAAGAAATTATAATTTCGAGAAATCGTGGTTGTTCCATAGGATGCTGATTTTTATAGACGTCTATATTGCTACATCATTTTACTACTATTGTAGAGGCTAGTAAAAACGGCGAGACTATCAGACTGTGTCGTCAAAATCATGTAATGATAAAATAAAAAACTATCAAGGTTCTGTTAGATCCGAACAAAAAGAACAAAGAAAAATATTTTCAAATTTAAAAGATGTATCTTCTTTTACGATTGTTGTTATTGTTTGTAATGAAGTTTGGTAATAACTCGGAGTAGTCCAGAGATTTTGCATACAGATGCAGTTTGAAATAACCTGATCAGAGGTTATGAAGATATGTTTTAATTTGGGAAAATCTACTGGGATACTACTAATAGAATCACAAAACGTATATATTCTGACCAATTTATTAATAATAAATAAATAATCTAATATATAAGATAAACTAGATAAACAAAATTCAAGTAGGATAAAACTTCATGAAACATTTATTCACAAATTCTTGAAAAATTCCGCCAAAAAATTTAAAGTAATTTAATAAAAAAAATCTCAAAAATGTTTAAGTAATTCAATAAGCGAGCAAGCTATTCAGATAATTGTAATGTTATAAAACGTATGATGAACATGAATGACAAGCAACTTTCTAGGTATACGAGCACACTCACTCCCAATAAGAAGAGTGCAATGCAATGCAAGAGACGTTCATTCATACATACATATTTATCAACATAAACTTAAGTAATTTAATTTTAGAAAACATTATATAATCCAAACGCCATGGGCGCCGTTTAATTTTCGGTAGCTATTGAGGCTGTGAAAACACTGTCGAATTGCACTCATGGGTTAATCCCAAAGTAATTAAATGACTCGCTGCTTGACTTTGATGATGATGCACCGGCAATAAAGGTGATGAATATACAGCTGACATACAATAAGCCATAAAATGTGGGAAGCTTAGAGGTTAGTATGTTGAAATAAATTTACGATACAGGATAAAACAATTATAAAATATTTAAAGGAATTTTTTTATTATTTATTTACAAACAAAAAATAATTTAATTATTATATACAGTGGAACTTCCATAAATTGATTTTCTATAACTTGAAGTTCTCCACAACTCGAACTCTTGAATTGGCAATAGCGTTTAGAAATCAAATTTCATACAAATTTCCTTCCATAACTCAAACTTCCTTAACTCGAACTCTTGAATTAGCAATAGAAGTGAAATTGTATTCAAATTTCCTTCGAAATTTTCGACCAGGACATAATACAAAATTAAAAATTTTGCTATCAAGGAACAATTTTAAAGGAGTCTCTATATTCGTATTTAGGCGAACAAAAAATATGATATTACATTTATAGATTTCATAAATCGTGTATCAAAGGCATGAGATACAGACGTCAAGAGCCAAACAATAGTAAACTGCAACAAACAAAATTACAGAATACATGTTTTGATGTACAGTGGAGCTTCTCTAACTCGAATCACCATAATCCACAAAAAAACTTCGAATTATAGAATTTTCATTAAAACATTCATTTTTGAAAAAGCTTTTATTTTTATTTTTTTTTTGTTATTAAATATCTTTCGTGTTCAAAAATATTTTTGAATAAAGGTACTTTCATAATTAATATTGGCCTTATTTATTCAACAATCGAAAACTACGAGAGTAGGCAGCAGTTTCAGATAATTGAATTTATGAGAAGGCAATTTCATTAACCTAACCTCAATTTGACTATAATATTTAATTATTTATTATAGAATGTCTATATAGTGTTATAACAATCTTCTGAAATAAACCACCGGATCTATGACATCATGGAACGTAATATAACTTTCAGATCTTGATTTGAGGTTATGTTGTTTCATGGAGATACTACTCAAAAGATTATACGTTTTAAAACCTCTTCAACCAGATCTTTATTGGAACTTCTACCATATACAATTTTGGAACATTCTTCATAACTAACTGTACAACAATAATTTGAAGAAAAAAAAATTAACTGTTGACAAAAGCAACTAGATTCACTATAGTTCTTAACCATGGCTATGGCAAGGTAAAGTAAATGTATGTCCCTCGTGTAAAGAATAACTCAATATTTATATAAAACATTGAATCAATGAAACCTCCCTGAGTTCGCTCAAAAAATAGATTAAGGTGATACAGAAATCAAGTCGAAGCTAATTAGACGCACCAACAGCGTTGATTAATTTAAAACCCAGCAAAAGAGATTAAGTTTATGAAATCGTCCATATGAGTTGTAAATAAAAACAATAAAATAACATAAAAAAACATATAACATCGATATCTATCAATCATATGTAGATTTTTTGCAAACTAATTCCAACCTACGCCATGTCTTTCTTGCGCACACGAGTATTATTATTGTAATTTTGAAAACCGCAGTTATCTAACATGTTTTTTTTAATTTCATTTGGCCGTATTACCGCTGTCAAACACACGCAACTGATCGCGTGATGCAAATTTGTGTGTTTTTTGCAAAAAATAACAACAAATAATGCCGCCTTGGGCGCACAGCATCGGCAAAGCGCAGCTTGCAAAATAGACACGAACACTTGGCGCAAATGGTAACACAAGTGTTTTGGAAACCGAAACCGAAAAAACGAACAAAAATACAAAAACAGGCAACAGCAACAACAATATTTAAGATAATTGACTGAAAAAAATATAAAAATAAAGCAAGAACAACAAACTATGAGGTATTATGGCAAAAATCGAGACTGGGCTGACTTGGCAGGCGAAAACCTGATTTCCCCAACAGCTGTGTGTGGGTTTTACTTTTGCCCAAACACTGACGGCTGGCGACTTAACAACAAACCGTGTCTTGCCGCGCACAGACGTTGTCGAATGATGTCGATTATTTGAAGCACTCAAGTGGCTAACTGTTTCGACGAATTGACAAATTTTATGGTTTTCTATATAAAATATGTTGCTTTTATGTGGAAATTGAATTATTTTTATTTTGAATTTGAGTTTTATGAAAATTTATATAAATGAAGCATTATAGCAAATGATTGAGTTGATGACAAGGAAGCTTTTAGCTGAAATATAACAAAATAAAATAAATTTAATTTCACGATCTTAGCGCTGAAACTGACTTCGGCACACACTTTTCAAAACACATGTAAGCATTGAAGTATAATTAAAAATACACAAGTATACATATAATAATAAAAGGGAGAAATAGTAATAATGCGAAACCAATAAATGAAGGGGGCCGCGAGATTGTATACCCGTACAAGCAGCCCCTTGTAGCAGTGCGCCTGAATTCTGCACATGCCCATACAAGTGGGCCGTCGCGGTGACGGACTGGTTTGCTGTGCAGACACAACAGCCACTGCATATCATATACATTTGTGGGCATACAAGTCAGAGCAAAGTGACATGCTTGCAGGCTGGCAGACAGACAGACAGACAAGAGTCAACGAATGAAAACAAAATTCGAATAGCAAATAATCGAGTATATATCGGCTCATGTGTTGTAATACACACGAATATATAGCATATAGCTGCATAGTGCATGGGACAAGCTGTTCGCCCGGCGACTGACTACAGCTGGCTGACGAGCCCATGACTAACTGGCCAACTGACTCAACGCCTGTGACTTGTCGCAAACGGCGGCAAAGACGCTGATTTCATACAACTGCAACAACAACATTTACAGCGCGTTTATCTATACTAACTAACACAAATACTAAAATATTCACACAATTACAGGCTTGCAAGCGTTAAATAGTTATTTTGCAATCAAAGTACGTATGAATGCATGCGCCCTGCAGCGTACTGCTGCTGGTAATCTGAAACTGCATTTTTATAGCAGTTGTTGTCACTGCTGCCACCACCACTTCCCAACTAGAGTGGCCTTCATAGCTGCGGCTACTTCTAGATGCGATTCTGTAAAACTACTGCAGCTGGTGCTGCTCGTTACTTTCATTAATATCAGTGCAAAAATGTTGGTTGCTTAGAAAAAGAGTCTGCAACACAATAACAACTATTGTGAGACACTAAAAATAATAATATTAGCACATAATGTGTTTTAAGTTGTACGCGGTTTAACATTTCATACGCAAGTAAACACACGTAGCAATTAATACGAAACGAATTCGCTCCTTTTCTGCAATGACATTCAGCCATAAACGTAAAGTAATTACGTTACTTTTAAAGGTTTAATGTTACGTTAGGTTAGTTGCACGTTCTCTAAAGATTTTTATTAAACTATTCATTCTATTATATGCTATATAACTTCAAAATATATTTATACTTTAAAAAATTTAACAAATTTCAAATCTCTAGTAGGAAATTACTAAGTTCAACTAATACAAAACAATCACCGATTACAGCTAATACGAATTTTGTTTTTAAATTGCGAAAACTTTGTAAACATACAAACATTTGTATTTACTTAATTGATAGTAAGACATTGCAGCTGTATACACGCAAGATGTGCAGCGTTGAAAGACTCCAGAATCAGAGTTTGCGCATAGAATTCTGGCATTCGGAAGAGCTACTTACGAAGCTGTCGCGTATATACTCTTTATGAGTTAAGCAAAATAAAAGTCACTATATAGAGTTAAATACATACATAAATATATATGTAAATATATAAACAAATGCAGCAAAACGGAAAATCAAAAATACCGCCACTTATAACAAATTATTGTATGAAATTGTTATTAAAATATGTATGTTTGTATGTGCATGTCAATATTTTGCTAGCTACTACTGCTAAAATTGAGTTGTAAGGGATGAAGTAGGAGCAATGCACTTAATGAATGAAATACTAGATAGTGGTTTATAACAGGCGTGGCAAAATATATACTTAATACTAAAATAACCTTGTCGTTGTATTATAAACAAACTTTAACTTTAGTAGCTACTTACCGTTAGAAATTTTTTGCAAAGCAGATTTCCATTAAATATTGTTAATTCCTTGAAAGCTTGCAGGTATTATAAAGTAAAATAATTTTAGCATCTCAGTTCACTACAGATTTTTTTTTTGGCGTACACTCTTTTAAACATAGCTTTTCTCTGTATTTACTTTTATGCCTTTGCAGCCGCTGCAAAAATATTCCGTTTGATTATGTTGCAGACAATAACTCCCTAAACTGGCCGTGGAGCTACTGCTGTTCGCTATTCGGTTTCCTTATTTACAGGCTTATGAAACACACACGCACACACATACACTAAAACACTAGCTCGGCTCCAGCAGATAGTCTTCTGCTCCAGTAGGAACATATGTATATATGTATATGTTATTCCTACATTCACTGCCGAGCTAAAAATTTTGCAGCGTAGCGATTGCAGACAATTGAAAATTTTTCCTGTCAAGGAGTGGCGGGCTCGTCTGAACTATTGAATGAGCGACAGTAGAAAAATTATGTTGTTTCACAAATAATTTATGTGTTGATCTTCTATAATAAAATTATGCACTTTTCCATTCATTAGCACTGCACTTTTGCACGATTTTTGTTTATTTGATGTTAACTTTATTACATACTTTTCCGGCTTCCATCGTAAAGTAACACATACAAATTCACACATATGTATATACGTGAGCAGGAGGCAAATTATCAACTAGAGGTACTAGCGGGTAAAAATGCCAATTGTACAAAATATGTAAAAATTCGAAACTTCTATAACTTTAACCAAGTTAATTTGCACGCACTTTGCTATTCAACAACTTTGTAGCATCAAATCTCACTTTATATATAATTTTACTTCAGCTGACTTTTTTATTTGCACATCTTTATCCAAGAAATTATCTACCGACAAACTCCACTGACATACGTTTCTTTCGGCGTCGTATTTTGCAATGGCAATAGTTGAAAATGCACATCGAATTGGATTTACGGCTGGTCGACCGAAAATATGCAACACTGCTTAATGGAAATCTAGAAATGGAACAGGGTGTAAACGAAATGAAAAATTACTTTAAGAGCAATATAACTTAATTTATTTGGTTAATATTAATTTATAAATAATTATTTATTTACTTATGTAAATATTATTGGAATTACTATTAAATAGACAACAATTATGACACTAATACTATCCAATAGGAAAACAATAACATTGAATTTTATATATGTATGCAACACTGTTTGATGCATCGCTGCAAAATTTATTGAGACCAGCTGTTATCACAATAAAACAATTGCTTTGTTGTTATTTGCGTGTTCAATTTAATTAAATTGAACGAACTTCTTTCTATTTAAAGGCATTATGATTTAAAAATATAAAATCAAAATGAATTGCTTAAGTATTTCAGCAATAATTGTATATCTCTTAACGGATATTTCGAGTACACTGGCGGAAAATGTAAGTGCTTCCTGCTGTATTGTTAATTTTGTTAGGCGTAGTTAGTAATTGTTTATTTTGCTTAATTTTGTTATATTTTAATTGCATTTTATAGATCTGCCAAAAATATTTACGTGAATTAGCTCAAAAACAGAGTGCGTTCGTACAGTGCTCCACAATGAATTCGGTGCCAGTGAGTCTTTGTGTGGGTTGTGAAGAGCCATTTACTGAAATGCATGTGGCTTACATGACCTTACGTGAGGAGCAGAATTGTACCGATACATTTTTCGATAAAGATCGTATAAATATTGTTTCAACAACACAATCAATACTCGTTGGCTTATGGACGAAAGCGTACTGTGATGGTTGGTATACAATTTATTATTGCAAACCAAATTTAGTTATTATTTTTTTTGTTTAAAATGTATTGCAGATTGCTTTACCAGTAATAATTCATATGTATTCGATTTAAAGCGTACAGCATTTGATGATTGTATCACAAAGAATAAAACTAAGGAATGTAAATCCTGCTTAACGCAATACCTCGATTTAAACGGATTTTATCTCAGTTTGAGTAAAAATAATGGGCGAGTTTGTTATGACATGCAGGATTCGGTAAGAGTTCCACTTAATTATTCATAACAAATATATCTTTTGATATTTCATATGTGATATTATTATTTTCGCTAGATGAATCGTACAAGAGAACAGTGGTCGAAAGATTTGGGTTGCTGCCGTCGTGAGTTTGATATTTTATTATTTTCCGTTGCCAGCTGTATCATTGGCGTATTACCAATATTATTTTATGGCACGCTGTACGTGTTAACAAAACGACAGGAGCGAAAAAACCTAATTGAAGGTAATAAATAAACCGGCGTTTAATTAAATTTTATTTCTATTAATACAATACTAACAAGTAAGGAAGGGCTAAGTTCGGGTGTAACCGAACATTTTATACTCTCGCAATTTATTTATTTAACTTAATTAATATTATATAATACACAATTTGACCCACATATTCGTTATATATATTGTATAAAGTCCATTGAAAGTTGGAAACCATAATATTAGGTTAGAAGCACCGAGGTCCTCGTGTTCGATATATGGGGCCTTAAAAACCTATGGTCCGATTTCGGCGATTTTTAGAATGGGGCTGCCACACTATTAACATAGTATTTGTGAGAAGTTCTGCACCGATATCTTCACTAGTGCTTACTTTATATATTGTAATGTAAACGAATCAGATCGTCTTCAAAGTTCTGGTATATAGGAAGTAGGCGTGGTTGTGAAGCGATTTGGCCTATTTTCACAACATATCATAAGGATGTGAGGAAACTATTACAAACCAAGTTTCATTGAAATCGGTCGAGTAGTTCCTGAGATATGGTTTTTGACCCATAAGTGGGCGACGCCACGCCCATTTTCCATTTTGTAAAAAAATCTGAGTGCAGCTTCCATCTGCCATTCCTTATGTGAAATTTAGTGTTTCTGACGTTTTTCGTTAGTGAGTTAACCCACTTTTAGTAATTTTCAACCTAACTTTTGTATGGGAGGGGGGCGTGGTTATTATCCGAATTCTGTCATTTTTGGAATGTATAAGGAAATGGCTAAAAAAAACGACTGCAGAAAGTTTGGTTTATATAGCTCGATTGGTTTGCGAGATATGTACAAAAAACTTGGTAGGGGGCGGGGCCACGCCCACTTCCCCCAAAAAATTACATCCACATATGCCCCCTCATAGTGCGATCCTTCGTACCAAATTTTATTTCCATAGCTTTATTTATGGCTTAGTTATGGCACTTTATGTGTTTTCGGTTTTCGCCATTTTGTGGGCGTGGCAGTGGTCCGATTTTGCTCATTTTCGAAAGCAACCTTCCTATGGTGCCAAGAAATAAGTGTGCCAAGTTTCATCAAGATATCTTAATTTTTACTCAAGTTACAGCTTGCACAGACGGACGGACGGACGGACGGACGGACGGACGGACAGACAGACATTCGGATTTGAACTCCACTCTTCACCCTGATCACTTTGGTATATATAACCCTATATCTAACTCGTTTAGTTTTGGGTGTTACAAACAACCGTTATGTGAACAAAACTATAATACTCTCTTAGCAACTTTGTTGCTAGCAACTTTGTTGCGAGAGTATAAAAACATGGTAAACAATTTCATTTCATTTTATAGGCACTAATCGAAATGCAGCTTCAACTTCTAATAATGCAAGCAATCTCGACGCGAATTTAACGACAACGTGAACAGAAGCTACCAGACCTGACATACCTACTCAAATTGTCAAAATCGAAGTAGTAGTATATATAGGGGAGGCTATTGTTACAGATGCGAATATACATAATATAAACATATAAATTTAATATGTTATTATTATTTCTATAGTATAGGATACTAAAACATGTATATTATACAGTAACATATATATGTACAAATATATATTTTTAAATAAATCAGGTATAATTTACAAATACCTTATCTCAAATACTTATTTATATTTTTGAAATATGTGCGTATGTAACAATAATTTAAAAAAGTTGCATTTTGTCTGCAACAATTTAGTTTGTTTACGTTTAACAGCTGTTTGTTTCAGTTTTACAAATACAATACTAATTATCGATACAAATTTGGTTTATGAAACTCGGTTATCGATTATTTTAGATAAATTAAAGATAATTAAATGTATCACTTACGCAAAACTTCTTTGAATTTCTTCAATATTGTTTTAATTTCAAATTCGATTTAATTGAACATAATTTTGTCAAATTGTTATTATTTTTGAATAAATGTTTAGTTACAAACTGAAATGTTAATAAAATTGAAGTAAATGCAACATTGTATCTAGCTGTCAGTTACATCGAAAAAAAAAACACTGAGTGTATAATTATTGTGCGGTTAATTCCCTTTGTTTTTTTTTTTTAAAGAAAATGCATTTCCAAAGTATGCTAATAAAGCTGGTTTTTCTTTTATTACTTGCACACCAAGCTGTAGCAAATGTAAGTTTTTAAAATCGTACTTCATAATATACTATTGTTATAAATGTTTTCACAATTTCATTGCATGACTCAGATCTGTGACAAATATTTGCGCGAGTTAGCACAAAAGCAAAGTGCATTTGTGCAGTGCTCAACATTACATGCAGTGCCGGTGAGGCTTTGCATAGGTTGCGAAGACCAATTTTCCGATATGCAAGGTGCTTATATGGTTATGCGCGAAGAGAAGAATTGCACAGAAAAATTCTTCGACAAAGATCGCATCAACATTGTTTCCACAACGCAATCGATTCTAACAGGTTTATGGACAAAGGCTTATTGCGATGGTGGGTAGTATTGTTGTACTTTAAAATTACTCAAATATTTACATATATATTTAAAAACATTATGCAGATTGCTTTGCTAGTAATAATTCGGATATATTCGACACAAAAATAATGGAACTAGAAGTTTGTCTGCGTGAGAATAAAGGTAAAGAATGTCAACTATGTTTGCCACGATATCTGGATCTAAATGAGTTTTATCTCACTTTGGATAAACATAACAATGGACAAGTTTGTTACGACATGCAGGATTCGGTATTAGCATTATAATTAATTTCTCAAAATGTGCTTTAATAATAACACGTTTTTGTTGCTTCTAGATGAATCGCACGAGAGCTCATTGGTCCAAGGATTTAAATTGCTGTCATCGCGAATTTGATATGTTGCTCTTTCTTGTTACGTGCTTTATTGTAGTACTACTGCCATTATTATTTTACAGCACCACATATGCTTTAACAAAACGACAGGAGCGATACCACGACGTGTTTATTGAAGGTATAATATCATAAAATAGTTTTTATACAATATCAAGTTAAGAGTTCTTCAAATGTATAAGGATGCTTTCGAAGTTTCATTTATTTATTTTTATATACTGTTCAGCCTAATTGAGATTTTATCTTTTAGATCCCAGACATAATGCCCCATCAACTAGTGCCATGGCCAGCAGTTCCGTTGCTGATCTACCCAGCACATCATCAACGGCCACCTGTCCACGCGTACCTTCAAAGAAGAATATATCACACAATGAAGATTTTACATCTTCCGATGACGATGATGAATCAGTTGAGGCATCGGACATAAAAACTCGTAATAAAATCGCATAAACTTAAGTAATTTTAACCATTATTATTATTATTAGAGACTGTAAAATGTTGAAATCACAGCATATAAAACACAATTTTATATTTTATGTATCGAAATAAAAATTTATTTAAAAATTAATTGCACCTTCAAAATATTGCAACTCCATACATATAATAAATTATCACACTTCGTACGCAAAATCTCCATCGCTTTCCATTCGGACCAAAATAGAGGCGCTGAAAAGAAAGGAAAAAATGTTTTTCTTTTTCTGGTCTAAAACGGTCCATGGTCTGGTCTCTGCGTTACGTCAACGTCTACCGTTTTTCTTGCATAATGGCTTTGAGTATTAAATGTACCCGTTATATAGTAATTTGCGGTCTACTTTCAAATGAATGGTAATAGAAAATGTGCAGCTTCAAAACTCTAAAAGCACCTTAGTGTTGGTTATAACAAATCTTCGCCTGTATTATTAGATTAAATTTTGACAGTGGATGGATTGAAAACACAATTTTAGGTTATTGTTAAATGTCAAATTGGCAATGGTTTCACCGATATTTTCGGTTTTTTTAACGATCTAAACTTCTAAGATGGGAAAGATGTATAAAATGAGTTTCGGTTCACAAAAAAAAAAATCACAAACTTTATGAACAGTAAGAAATTCTCATGTTAACCGACGCTAATGTAACAGTAAAATACAATACAGTAAAGTACAATGTTAAATATTAATCACTTGTCCAAAAAAATCACAAGTTTATAAGAAACATATTATGCCACACTCTTAAAGCGATTATTTCACGTCTCCAGAATATCAATTTTGTAAGTAAAATTGGATTATTTGTAGAAAAATATATTTGTTTTAACAACACTAAGATTTTTTTTTTGTTTTTTGCTGCGAAATATACGGTCCCATGAACTTAGTAGAAGTTTCTATTTTATTTTGACTGCATTAAGCAGGACACTGGAGTGTCAAAGTCAAACAGCTTTTCCCATAAGAAGTCTGCATTGGTCTGAAAGACAAGAATTAATTTAATTAGAAAGCATAGATACAGTTGGTTCCAGGCAAATATGGTTTATGGTGCGATATGTGCTGTAAGCAATGCGGGAACTATAAAGGACTCAAAAGCATTACGCTCGAATCCCGATAGACATATTTATGCACTTTACTCGTTAAAATGAGTACGAAACATCGCGCTGATTTCCGTTTCAAGCACTTCATTTTTATGTTGTCTAAACCCAAGCGAAAAGTTCTTATATATATGTATATGCTTTATGGGATTGACACATTCACTCCAATCAAATTTGAATAGGAGCATGAGATTGTTGAATAACTAGTTGTGTCCAATAGGCTTTGTTAATATCTTGAATGCGGAAGTGATTTCAGCAGAATAAGGTATGGCAATAATTTTGTATAATCTTCTCAACACAAACACTATATTTTTTGCCACTTCAATTTGCGCTAGCTGAATGTTGAAATATTCCATTGTATGTATGTATATTGTTGGATAACTTGCATTTGAAACACTGCACACACTTTTGCTTCCGATTTCTTTTTCTTTTTTCTTTTCAAAATTTTCATTTAGTTGTATGTAACTGATTTTTCTTTTAGCACTCATTTTCTTTATTTGAAAAGCTGATATTTCAAATAGTTTTAATAGGTAATGGGTAAGAAGGGTAA